>CAJZBX010000625.1:0-486007 GCA_914767735.1 Anoplius nigerrimus
ATACCATTAAATACTTCCTTTACGAGATCTATTACTTAAAATTGCACCTTGTATGTAGCCTACTTTCTGTTTAAAGCTATTACGAATTAATTGTACATATAATAAAGGTTATAAATTGTCTAAATCACCTATCGTGACGCATTGTATTATGTTTATTCAAACGATCTTTTACGAGTGTACATTCGCCATGTGCACTTTAGATTAATGATCATATCCATGTGAATTACCTTAATCATATTCAGAGAGTATGAGTAAATCCACTAGCGTGTAAGCATATTTTATCAACTTTAACCGCAGTTGTGACGGAGAATACAATCAGTCACGGCTAATAAACGGTCGAACAGATTTTACGTTGTTTGGACGACATTCAACAAGAGCATTCGAAACACGTGGCCAGTTTATTCTATTTTTAGTGTGTCTTTTTTTATCGCTGTATGCGTTTGAGCCGACAGCGAGATGAACTTGTGTTTGCGGTCAGCTGCTTGTCATCACGGAACGGTCTTCTTTTTGGAACAAAAGAAGGCGGCATGATTCTATTAATTCGTTTGTTGCCGGTGAATTCAGTGTACCTAAGGCAGTGTGATGGTGAACCTATGACGTTATGAGAGATGACGCGTCAACTCATTTTGTATGACGCGCATCAACAGAGACAAAAAATTGCATAATTCACATATTTGCCCCGTGCAACGGCCACAGTTGAGTATCACTCCAGTAATATTAATACTCACGTCACTCGTGAATAATAATGCAATTCTAAAACCGGATGTAGACCTGTATATTGGTGATGCGTAGCAAAGATATTGGGTTGGCAACTAAGTGATTGCGGATTTTGTCGATAGATGATCTTTACACTTTCTTTTGTCTCGTTAACGTGTTCAAAGGACCTAATCTAAATTTTTTTCTTGTTGTTCGGACTTCTACCTTTAATTTAATACAAAAATTTTATCGATTAGTTCTTTAGTTTTGTTCTTTTCTCAATTTAAAAATGGAAGACAACACGTGCATTTCAGACACATTTTATTGTATTATCTCCGAAAAGACAAGAACGCATCGCAAGCGCAAAAGAAATTATGTGCCGTATATGGGAATGAAGCCTTAAAAGAAAGGCAGGGTCAAAAATGGTTTGCCAGATTTCGTTCTGGTGATTTTTCATTGAAAAATGCTCAACGATCTGGCCGTCCAGTTGAACTCGATGAGACCCATATCAAGACCATTATCGATTCAGATCGTCATAGCACAACATGTGATACTGCAGAGAAGCTCAATGTACCGCATACATGCGTTGAAAAAAAAACAATTTTGAGCCTTCCTTCTTATTTAAAAACCGCAATCACTTAGTTGCCAACCCAATATATAGTGAAACTTTGAAGATACATTCTTGCAAAATTGACATTAATGGAAGAAGCTTAAGAATTGGACTGTAAAGATATTAATCTTTACTTATGGCATTTAATTTTTGCTCAAGTGACAAAAAGACCAATTTTGGAAACGGCCGCATGTTATTGTCAACATGAGCCTCGGGTAACGATGGGTAACGGTTTTAAAAATAAATTTAAAGTATTTTTTTCGGGTAATAAAGTGTTTCGAGAAGACCACTACATGAGTGTAATGAAACTAATACTATGGTTTTTTTCACAAATGCCATTTAAATACATATAAAATAAATATCAAAAATAATAAAAATTATGATTTTTAATAAATACCAGAAAATTATGATTTTTTTTTATATGTGACACGGTACAAGAGTTATGTTAAGATTTTTCAACATTTTGGCATGCCAAACTCAAAAGATTTCGCCAATTTAGGGATGTGCAGAACCAATGTTGACATCAAGCAAAAAGCAAACAGTGACTCCCATAAGGGTGTTAGAGATAAGAAGATTGTAGCGTTGCATTGATACCAATGGCAATTGCTTTGAACGCCTTCCGTAAATGTAAGTTTATTTCGCCGTTTTTTTCGCCAAAAATGACCTCTTCTGACCTTCAAAGATCTTAACGTTGCACCTTGTTGGATTCGTTTCAATAGGGGCTATCAGAGAACAGGTACTGAAATATAGCATTCTATTTCAAAAAATAAAGATGACATTTATATATCTATAATGGCTCCACCTAGGAAAAAATGATTAACGTCATAGTACAGCCCATATTGTCCCATACATCATTTGTTTCGAAAAATGTTCTGCTTCTATCATATTTTCCGAGTTATTGTAGGTGGCAAAAGTTAGTACCTCACCCTGTTTATTGTAGTCGGTGTGGACAGGATGGTGGTTGCGTATCTTAGAGTATATGGCCCTGTAAGACAACCGTAAAGGGTTTATGCATATCGAAAGATATGCAAACAGGGCCTCGGCCCGTTGTAAATGATAATGCAGGGAATTGTTTTGCTCGCAATGTCAGACTGTTAATCACTGAGCACGCTCGTTACAATATTCGAATTTGGATATCATATTCAAATGGTTATCTACCATGGGTAGCTTTCTGGCTATTTTTCTTTAGATTGTAATCTTTGGGAGGAAACCGGCAATGAGTCCTGCCGCCATCTCCCCTAGGGAAAGGCCCATGAAATGGTCCCGGCCGGCCCTGCTGGAGGACAGTGGCAGTTCATTCTCAGGAGGGAATAAGAGAACGTACGCTATAGAACCGCGTTACTTATACCCATTCGTACCTAAGGCGAGTGTGCTAATCAAACAAGTGCGTTACGACGTGTGAAGGTCAAGTTGCAATCACAAGACATCGCGTCTTCTTGAATGTTCTATATCTTTCTAGAAGTTTATTGAGTTTTCGATGTATTCACTTGTTTTACGCTCCAATGTGACCAGAACCGATGCTTGTATTTTTCGCTCACTCTCATGCGCCGATAAATGCATCGTTTTCGGTAGCATTAGTTAAAATAATATATAAAGAAACACTTTTATTGGAAAAATAGTTCATATCACTTGAATTAGTCGCTTTTATTTAAATTACAATAGTTATATTTTTTTCATTTTTGTTGTTAACCTGAACATCAGTCCAATCTAGTTTTAGCGTGTAAAATTCTATAAAAGTTATCGATACGTTGTGACGAAACAAACTAAATGGTTTCATTTTTTAGGTTGGTGTATTTAATAATAATTATTTTTACTTGTATCCCACGTGTTCACCAAGATCAGTGAACATGTTTAAAAGCAGTAATCAAAAATTAATAAGTTAAGAAAAAATTAAAATGTTTTGCTATACATCTTTCAAGTCTTTTAATTAAAAGAACAATATGTCAAATCGGAGACGGATACGCAAAATGTGATATATTGAATATATATATACCCTATTTGAATTACATAGACTTTTAACAACAGGATTCAGGAAAAAGTTACCATTCTTATTGTAAACAACTTATTTCCTTAAATACGAATCACATGTTAACATATATATATTATACTGTAAAACCGGAAACGGATATGCAAAATGCGATTAACGAAGTTGTTTTTTATTCATTATGTGATCTCTGTATGAGTAATTAACCAGCTATGGCACCATTATAGACGTCAGATTTATTTTAGATTCATGCTCTTTCGAACTTCTACTCTATTGACTTACTTGTCTATAAGCTGTTATAACTAGGTAATAGATTTGAAAAATATGGTGTACGCGCAACCTTTTGTTTCTGTAGACGACTTGCAGGAAAGAATTAGGCATCACTGTTCACTCATAACTACTGCACAACTCAGTAGTGTAATGAAAAACACCAAGAAACGTATTAAAAGATGCTTGCAAGCTAACGGTGAAACGTCCGAGTATCTATTATGACAGCCCGAATATAGGGAAATATCTCGTAAACTATTGTTTTTTGGATGATTTCCTTTATACACTTTTATTGCAGAGTTGCCTAAGGAACGCGCTTATCTAAAAGAAAATGGGTGGTTTATTTATAAAAAAAAAACACAGTACAACTGAACTTTACACATGCACTAATGCACTTGGGAAAAAGATCGGTGCATGGCATAGAGCCTTTCGACTAATGCAAACTTTTCCTCTACGATCCTGTTCTAAATTTATTTAAAAAAGAGTTATAGCTTGGCTCAATTACTAGAATCACCCTGTATATATTATTTTTGACCACAAATAATATTTGATATTGACAGCATGTCGCAGAAGGACACATTCTTACTCAAGCTATAAGTACAAATTATATAACTGATATTTTTTTCGCAGAAAAAATATGAATAGGAAAGTGCTGTTTCACTTATTAATATAAATAAAACATGATTTCAACATTAAACCAAATGTTGCAGAAAAGTGACAACAATTATGGCCGAATTATTGCAAAAATAATCTTAATTTTAACATTTCTATTCTTTCTTCTAACATTTCATTTCTAACTTGGAGCGAATTAAAAGAAGCAAGTTAATCGATTTGAATTATAGTTCCGCTCTCACCAGAGTTATTTTTTCGTGTTCACAGATTCTATTTACATGATTCTCATCTATGTAAAAGAATCTATCTGCGAATGAGAGTACGTTTACGGATATGGATATGGGATAAAAAAGAGCTTTCTGCTTTATTTCTCGACAAAATTTACAACGTAGATGGCAATAATATATGTAACGATATGCACAACAAAGACAAGAACGTCGCCTGGCGAACAGTGATATTATTCAATATTGTTGTAGAAATACATGAATTACAATTTTCCAAAAAACATTCACCGTATTCTTCTATTCCTAACTCATTCGTTGCTGTCTGTCTGTCATCCACTTCATTCGTACGCGGTTGGCACTTGAAATCCTAAATCATGAGTCGCTCTGACTTGACGTTATGTAGTTGTATCTACACTTTCGTAAGATTTAAAAATGTTGTTTGCGAGTATTATCATGTTCCAGAAACATAAATCGTATTTCTTTGTTTTTACTACTGCCGTAGGCTGGTATTTATATTGTTGGTACTTAGCAGAGTGCTCCTGCGGAGTTAATGATGCATTCGCCGAATTTCCAGAAACTGAGGGAAACGGAAATGCTTAGCGTTCAAAGACATTTAATTTTTGACTTATTATCTTGTCCACTTGTGGGTCGCTTCGCGACCGAACGAAATGCGTTTCGTCCTCCATTGCACAGTAGACGGTTCAGCAAATGATGCTTGCCCGGTTTTGGATTATGCTCAACGAGGTACAGTAATCACTATATACTAGATCTTCAACGATTAATCGGAGAATGACGGAGGTGGACTGCGACCTGTATGGATAGAAGACTTCAGCCTCTGACTGTTCTCAAGCAATTTGGAGTGTGTTAGATGTTCTAAGAAAGAGATGTTACGGATTCGTTTATTTGCAGTGATTTTGGAGCGTTTTTGCCGGTTTATATCTCCTGCGTAAAAGAATTATCATTTGTAATTAAGAATAGCGGGAAGATTTGTTCCATTTATTCAGTTTTCTGCGTTCGTACAATTGTTCAATGTACTCAAAAACATTAAATATCCTATAAAATAGTTTTGTGACCAAAAGAAAGGACAAAAATTTTCCTTATGCGTTGTTCTGACACACAATAAACTGATTAGAGAACGGGTTTTTGTGTTATTATGTTATATTACAAGAAAGCGTATTTGAAAACTTTATCCATATACTGCGCAGTGTCGTTGAAGACCATGGGAAGCCAGAAATGGTAGAAATATATTGATACTGTATACTGGCTTTAGCTTTTTGTGAATCCTATTCGCGTTATTGTATTGATCTCTCTATAGTAATTTTAATGTCGATACGGTGATGTCCATTGAGCTGTCAAATATGTACATACAATACATTTTTATTTCCTTATTCTAACTCACAATCAATAATATGCTGGCGAAAAATGGGGCAAAAGAGGAGAAAATTAAAGCGGAAAAGCGAACAAAAACATTTGTTAATATAATATGATGTACCCCGTTAACACGTTGATCGCCCAGCGGGAATCGGTAGAGTTTTTTCGGGGGCCCAAATCCCAGACTCGGAGTGTAACCAGTGCGATAGGCTGGAAGAGCGATACGATGCAATATAGCTGTGGGTCACTTAACATCGTCATCATTGAACCTTTGGTTTATATATATTTTATTTGTTTCATGTTTATTCAATTTATTTTGTTGTATTATATTTCAATTTTTGTATATTTCCAATTTGTTTATTTCTACTTATTTTATGTTTATTCAATTTATTTTGTTGTATTATTTCTAATTTGTTCATTTTATATATGTGTACTCGTCATTATTGTGATACAAATGAAATGATTGTGAACTACCTACAAAATCCTGTTTTTATTGAACGAAGAAGAGTGTCATCCGTCTTCCAAGCATGGGTGACGAGGCCGCCGGTAAAACATAGCCGTCATCCAAGTACGGGTGACGTCGGGTCGTACGGGTAAAGTACGTATCAACGTGTTAAGATGACGTCATCACACTCGTATTACCTCAGCTGACAGCCGATCCCACGTGGCCAATGCTACGTTTATAATAAAATCATTTAGAATAGGTCTCGGCCAGCAGCTGGAGTGGCAACATTCTCGTTAAAAGCGAGGCACCGTTGTGCGATACCGTTCTGCACCTGCGTGTGACTCGTGGCACGAATTGCTTTTGCTCCACCCTTGTAAGGGTGAGGCTGTGTCTGGCGTGCCGCATGTCATTGGCCTATATGGGCGAACCGTACAACGTAATTGCCTAGGCCGTATTCGCGTATTAGCGCCGAACGTTGTGGTTACGTCCTCTTAGATTTGGCAGCAGGCTACCGAAAGCAGCCACTTCCTTCGCCATCTTTGGAGCAATCTTCGCAAAGTGGTTGCTCGACGGCCAAGGGTGTTTCAAGTGAAGATCTAGAAACTTGAAACCCCGTGATGTTTTGTTTAATTAATCCTCGACAGTTATTCAGAGCAATTCAGGCGGCCGTCGAGCCCGTAGCGTATGTCTAAAGAACCACATATTCTTGGTTTTTTCGGCCGGTTTCTTCTTTTGTTTTTTAGTCGGCCAAGTTTCTCCAGTCTTTGCCTCCTACAATTATGAGAGTATCATTCGCATAGCAGATGACCCTCACACCGTCCTCGGGAGGGGTTCGTAAGATAATGTCGAATGCTAGGTTCTACAGCGGTGACACTAAAACAGATCCGCGTTCTAATTGACGTCGTACTACGCCGTTTTGACCGGTGCATACTACGTACTTGTCTTAGTAAGTTTTAAAATTGCGTCAACCGTTGACCCCCCCCCCCTTTCGCGAAATGTCGTTACAGTTACAGATGGATCCGTCATGGCATCGCCTACTTCTTGTATGACGATCGCTCCGACCGAGAGGTCCCCAGATTTTCTAAAAAGACGGATGTGAGACCAACTCGATACAAAGCATTTATTGGCATCTATTCGCCGGGGGGGGGGGGGGGGGTCACTTTCCGAATGGTTACAGGCACAGATGGTACTACAGCACCGACTCTGTGAGAGCTCTGTTGTAGTTGTAGTTTATATTGAATTTTACGCTGTAATGCTCTTCCCATCTCTTCTCATGTTTGCTATTATTTCTGGATATCCAAAAAAGTCGCACCTCGATAAATCTACTGCAAGTACAGCGACTGCCGGGCACTTTTCCGTGACCCTTACAACAGTGTTGTTCAGTATTTGTTGTAAATTTTTCCACTCTTTATTCTTTAAATTACACTTTTATGCTGCGTATGGCAGTGTTCGTGGTTATGGCTTTCATAAGTCTTTCCCAGCATAAATTGATGGTATTCACATTCACACACTCGCTTACCATCTTTCTATGTATAGTGACTCACGGAAATATTTGGACACTGAGGTATATGGAAGCTCATAACCGTGTATCTCAATTTTTTATAAAGTGTTTGTATTTGTCATTTTTTCTCGTAATGGTGCAATGGTTCTTCCAAAGAAATATATGTAATTTAAGAAAAAATTTTACTTATGTTTTTAATAAATTATGCCCGACACTGTACTTAGTGTGTTTTCGAGTCACAAAATATTCAAACACACCTGAAAGTATCTTTTAAAATGAAATTTAAACATATATTTGTAAAGAAAGTACGAGGTACTACCATTAACGTATCCCGCGTATACACGGTACGTGGGTAAACACGTAAATAGGAGTGGCACGAGATGGAGCAAAAGAGACGAAACAGGTAAAGAGTTAAGGTGACGGCATAACAAAGAAAAACACGTGCGAGATTAAACCGGATAAACGAGAAAGGAAAGATCATCATTGGGGAAAGAGCATGGAGAATGTACGAGATGCGTCTGCTTTTGTGTTTCACGCTAGACTAATTCTAGGGTCGTTAGCCTTTTGCTTGCTCGAGGATTTCTTAAATAAAATGCAACTGACAAATTGTAATATAAACTTTATTATGACACGGGTAAATATTTCTGCTAACTATTTTATTTATTTAATATTTTTATAAAAGAGATGCTAATTTGATCGTTGCAGCTCGCATATACAGGGTGGTTTCGATCCGGTAGAACAACCGAAAAGGAGGTGAATCTACATGCAAAAATAAGTAAAACAGAACGTATGAAATTTTTTTTTTAAACGCTCCGTTTTCGAGAAAATCGACTTTGAATTTTTGTCTGGTGCAAGCGTTCTGAAGCATGGCATTGTATATCTATATCTATCGCTTTGCGTCGTCTGCGAGTACGTTCGGGCAGCTATGACGTCACGATAGGCCGCTTCGGTCTTACTGTCGCGTATACCGGATGTCCCTGCCGTGCCTGCTTCGATGCTACGCAATGAGATAAGCCATCGCATCGCGACCAAGATTCCTATAGCGCACCCGGTATATCGCGCCGCGCTCGGGTACGCTTGCACTTTGCGAAAATTCAAAGTCGATTTTCACGAAAACGGAGCGTTTAAAAAAAAATTTTCATACGTTTTGTTTTACTTATTTTTGCATGTAGATTCACCTGCTTTTCGGTTGTACCACCGGATCGAAACCACCCTGTATATCGCTCACTCCCTTCCCTCTTGTGTGGCGAGATGTTGGTAGAGCCCAGTCATCGGGGGAGGGAGAAATGCATCGCGCAATGCCTGGCGTTCTAAACCGTCAGGATAGTAATGGAAAGTCACATTACTCGGAGTTGTCATGACATTGAAACCTCAATAAAACAGAACGGTGACAATCGCGGACGCATCGCGCGATTGCCTCTTCCCGGAATTGGAGCGCAATGACAGGGTCACTGTCAACTCGGCGTATACAAATATTGTCTCCGTTTCATACGCGACAGTTCGCCGCGGTGACCGCGAGTGATCGCTCCGATACCTCATCGCTCCAACCTTACAGAGCGAACAAGAATAATTGGCATTTAATCTTGTAAGACAAAAAAAGGTTATAGAAAGAGATAGACTCGCTCGTTAGATTAACCCTCCGACTACCGTGCCTGGATCACGGTACCGGGATGTCTTGGCTGCGGAAACGCACACATTCTAACAAGACGTTCGCTACTTGGGCCGGAGCAGGGCCTGGTCACTCCCCCTCTAAAACGTGGTACCGTCTGTAGTACCGCTCCGGCGGCGGGTCTTTAAGATGTCGCGGCAGTAGCTCAATTGCTATTGGCTGAATTTTTGCGGGTGCCATGACATATTTGATATATATCTGAATCATCGCCTGTTGTCGCCTGTCGATTGTTTACATTCTTGTTGCAAGTGTGAGGCAGGAGGCAACTGGAAATTTAGTGCGCATTAGTGGAAAATTCTACGTTTTTGTGCATTTTTGAAGTGTGTGGGCGAGCAAGTGCGAGCCATGAGTTTTTGCGAGTGCTGCCTGCTTGGATGCCGTTCAATGAGGGATAAGGTGCCAGTGCACTCTTTTCCGAAGGATCCTGCCAGGTTTGAGTTATGGAAGGCTGCAGTGTATTCGGAAAAAATCGGGAGTCTGAGTAGCAATGATCTAAGGAGAAGGATTGTTTGCTACTGACATTTTTAAGAAGAATACTCTACATCATGGGATAAGCACAAAGGAGGCTAAAATGCAATGTTGTGGCAACATTACATTTACCAGAAGCTGTCAGCATATCTCCAGGGGAAACAAACGTATGTCACTTTCATCCAATGCTACAATACGTCTATAAGAATCTTATATATTATTCCAAAATGTAATATATATTGATTTGCATAATCAGATAATAGAAACCATGCAGCCCTCTTGTTCTTACGAGGTGCAACATGGGGACAGAACCAACTGGGCACATATTTCTGTACGTGCTTCCACAACAGAAGTAAAGGTTTGTAACAATTATTTTAAAACAAAGTGTGTGTTGTACCTTCATGGTGTCATGCAAAATCTAATCGGTTTTCTCTTATACAACCAGATATCAGGAGATGTGCAGCTATCCCAGTCATATAACATGGAAAGTGACCAAAGTTATCTACAATGCATTGGTGCAATAAATAATATAAAACATATATATATATATACGTTCGTTTGTGCATCTTTTTATGAATATAGATTTGATTTCACAACAATTATATACTGTTATTCTTGGTATGAAAAGTACCCGTTTTACTACATAAGTTTATATTTGCCGATGCACTGTAGATTTGTTCTGGTAAAACGATTCTAAGTATTCAAGTGTACCAAATGTTTAAAGGTTTAAATAATATTTGTTGTTCTCTTTCGGATTTAAGTAATTTCTGCTAGAGAACAATAAATATTATTTAAACTTTTAAACTTTTGGTACACTTGAATACTTAGAATCGTTTTACCAGAACAAATCTACAGTGCATCCACTTTTTGGAGCACTGCAACCTGGGGTTTTTGAGGGCGATCCTAGTCACAAATTTAGTTCATCTAGTGGGTTTTTCGCATTGATGGCGCGGCGGTACGTACCACGTTTTACAAGAGGGGAGTGACCAGGCCCTGGGCCGGAGTCACTGGCGCGGCGCTGGTCAATTGTTTTCAAAGCGATAACGCATAAAAGATCTTCTGAAGTGGCCTGACGGCATCCGGCGAGCAGCTCGCTCGAGCCGTCACGGATTGGTATTAGTGAACTGTGTGTGAGGGCCAGAACGACCCCGGCACGATCGTGCTAAGTTTGGTAGGCGGAGGGTTAACCCTTTGCGCTCGAGCGGTGCCTCTCAGGCACCACGGCGTTTTTGTTAATTTTCGTTAGTTTGGGTTACCTCCAATTGATAGGAGCGCACTATTGATTTGTGAATAGGTTCCTCAGTTGTTGATGTTCCTTCGTAGGAAGTGTAAAATGATTCATCTTAACGGAAATCGTTTAAGTAGACAATTTGAAAGAATTTATTGACAGCCGCGAGGTCGAGCATCAACGTCGATTTCCAATTCTGATAAAATACGTTAACTGGAAAACTCCAAATGAGTCGCGCACACATACATATGGTTTGTAAAGTTTATTCTTATCGAAACAACGTAGATGGAAGACACGAAACAATCTAATATTGTGATACGTGTCCAGATAAATCAAGAATGCATCTATGTCAATGTTTCGAAAATTATCATACGAAAGTAAAATACAAACCAAAATTTTGTTCTTCAAGGTGTATATATAGATAAAATATTATAATATAACGTAAGTTCGTAAGTTATTTTGTACGTAAGATGTATCCGACATTAGTCTCAAGTCGCTACCTCGCCCTGCCGAAGAAGTCGTCGAACGCAAAGGGTTAATATAGGTTTATTGCAGTAACCAAAGTATACAAAACTGCGTGGTTGCCCGCTGGGTGCATTAGAACCACAAGTTGTCAATAACATCTCGACCTTGGTAAAGTACTTCCTCCTGGCCGACTAATCCCGGTTGCTGTCCTGCTTACCACGCAGCGGCAGCCATACCGTTTGGCTGTTACATCGATTCGTACCTCTTCTGCGTCATGACAAACCCGTTGCCACCACTCCTTGGCGACGGCTCAGATATTGTGGCTTTTACACGACGGCTAACTCCGTTATCCGACGATGACAGCACACCCAACACCATTGTTGCAGTGTATTCGCACCAGTACGTGGTAGTGACGGCATAGTCTGCATAATTGTGGGGGTACATTCATATTAATATCTCGTAATGACGGCACAGCCTACACCACTACTGAGATGGCCAAATCTAACATCCGACAATGACGACACAGCCAGCATCTTTGTGGGGCGTTCGCGTCTGTCAACACCTTGTAGTGACGGTTCAGCCTAACATACACCACTACCGAGTTTACGTCCGGGGCGTTACTATCATCTTCGGTCGCTGCGATCCAAGGCTTCAACCGCTCAACCGCCACCACAAATTTTTCCTTCTGTTTACGCTAGTCTTCTGAAATAGGGAGTAACAAATCTGCTTGAGATTAGATTACTCTTAACATTTGCGTTAAACTGGGTCTCGGGCACAATGTCAGTACCCACGATATACTCAGGAGTGGTTGTTTCGTTCGCGATCTGTTCGTCGTCGGGGACTATAAATGTAAGCTTGAGTCTATCGTTCGATACTCTTACGTTTTTACCTTTAATTCTTATTACGTAAAACATACCGTTACGCTCGATGACTTTACATGGTCCTCGTGTCTTACGAAGACTCTTCACGGTTGCGGTTTGACGGTATTAACGTGTTCTTTGAGTTTACTTACGAATTTTGAATTAACCTCGTGTTCATTGGGCAGAAAGAATGCACATGTTACTTGAGCCACCCAACCCTACCGAGGGTCAACCTCGTACCTTCACCCCTCTCCTTACTCTCTCCCTCGGTACTTGAGGAGTTTTCTTTAATTTTCCTACCGC
The DNA here is from genome assembly GCA_914767735.1 of Anoplius nigerrimus. Lineage (NCBI taxonomy): Eukaryota > Metazoa > Arthropoda > Insecta > Hymenoptera > Pompilidae > Anoplius > Anoplius nigerrimus. The sequence goes on from CAJZBX010000625.1 coordinate 12,704, forward strand.
CCACAAACGCGGACCTCTACCAATAAGAATATCGCAAAACCACCACCAAATCGTTAAGCTCCACCCATAATGTTTATTTATACCGCATACTCCCAGAGCGAGCGTCACTTACTTACAGACACTTACAGTCACTTTCAGTCACTCTACTACACTACAGTACACTACAATTATCAATACTCGTCTAGTCAGTTAGAACAACCATCACAAGTGTACACTTCCATCAAATCTTTATAACCTCTGTAAATTCTGTGTAACATAGTGTAAATATACCATTTATCAAAAACCTTCAACACAATTAAAATACCTTCACTCCGAGAAATCGGACTGCGGGAAGTCGCGAGCTACGCGACGGTACACTCTCTGAATAAAGATTTAAATTGGCGACCTTGATTCTGAAGTTAGTCTGCATGTTTCGCCAAAGCCGAAAATCCATACAGAAAGAAAACTTTGGGCTGTGGTTGAGGCTTCCATATCGGCAATTGGCATGGCTTCGGGCCACTGCGAAAAACGATCGATGCACGTGAGACAGTACCTGTACCCCTGCAAATATTGCATAGTGATAAAATCCACGTGCATGTGTTCGAATCGGCGGGCCCAAAGTTTGAAATCGGGGGTGGTCGCAAACACTTATTTCATCACCTTACAGCGCTGGCACGCACGACATTGTTGTAAAGGTTTCGGCATGGAAAGACGCACGGTATCTGTAGAAATATCGCAATAGATATTTGCGTCATGTTCCGGAAATAGTATTCTTTTGAGACGCGTTAGGCTTATGTGTTGCCTGAGCGAGTGTGGTGGGTTGATCTGCTCCAGGGAACGTATACACAGTTCTATTTAACAAGTCGTTTTTTCTCTCATCGTCAGTACAAAAACGCGCGGTAGCCCGGAGACTCGGCTGACACTTATGATCGGTTTGCATCGGCTGCGATTATTCGGGCTTATCTCTAAAAAGACGCAACGATGTGTCTGCTACTCTCAAAATACTCTTTAGCTCCCCATCGTCCTTTTGTGCAGCTTCGAGTAACTTATGATCTATGTATGCGGATATTGCTTCAACGCGCGACTAAGCGTCGGTAACATCGTTGTCTGTACCTTTGATGTGCCCGATATCGGTGGTGAATTGGTCGATATAATCTAAATACCGGAATTGCCGCGGTGAACATGTGTCTAAGTTTTGCTGGAAAGCATAAGTTAACCCTTTGCGGTTGACACCGCCACAGCGGCGGCTTTCGCAAGTCGTCGTAGATGACGGTGCCGCCGCTGTGGCGGCATAATCGCCTGGAGCGCGCACAGCGAACCGGGCGAGCTGTAATGAAATAAAACTATCCTCCCGATGCTAGATTCAAGTGTTTAGATCAACAAACCGCAATTGTATTAGCACATTTTTCGTTATTCGTCCTACACTGTGGTAGTAAGGTCCCCTACGGAAAAGTAACTGCGGAACGCTAAACTTGTGCTGACCTGCTGGCACTCACAGGATCGAAGTTTGCCGACCGCATAAAAGGGTTGAAGGCTTATGATCCGCATATACAGGGTGGTTTCGATCCGGTGGTACAACCGAAAAGGAGTTGAATCTACATGCAAAAATAAGTCAACAAAAACGTATGACAATTTTTTTTTAAACGGTCCGTTTTCGAGAAAATCGACTTTGAATTTTCGCAAAGTGCAAGTGCACTCGAGCGCGGCATGATATATCGGATGCGCTGTAGAAATCTTGGTCGCGGCGAGATGGCCTATCTTATTGCGTGGCATCGAAGCAGGCCCGGCAGGGACATCCGGTATACGTGACAGTGAGACCGAAGCGGTCTACCGTGACGTCATAGTTGCCCGAACGTACTCGCAAACGACGCAATGCGATAGATATAGATATACAATGCCATGCTTTAGGGCGCTTGCACCTGACGAAAATTCAAAGTCGATTTTCTCGAAATTGGAGCGTTTAAAAAAAAATGGTCATACGTTTTTTTCGACTTATTTTTGCATGCAGCTCACCTCCTTTTCGGTTGTACCACCGGATCGAAACCACCCTGCATAACAAAAATTCCTGCCCTCGACCGTGCGCCTGAAACGTTTGACTGCGCTGTACATTGCAAGCACTTCGCGATCATATGCATTGTATTTTCTCTGCGGACAGTCTTCGTGTAAAAGGTTAGCGGTCGTTATGCGTGATGTACTCGTTGTTTCAGTGCTGCGCGCATCGCGAAGTACGACGCGTCGACAACGATGCTTATCAAACCGCCAGGTACCGGATGCGCAAGCTTTGCGCCGTTAGCGAGCGCGTTCCTCAAATTAGCAAAGGCGATTTCCGCTGTATCTGTCCAGGCGATAGATGTGTTGCCGTTTTTCGCCCCCTTGAGCAATTTGCTTATTAGCTGCAACAATTTTTCCATGTCGGGCACAAATCGACGGTAAGAATTAGACATGCCGAGGTATTGGATTAATTCCCTAATTGTCCCCAAATTAAATTAATTCCCTAATTACGAAATTTTACGATTGCCTCGACGTGTTCTTCCAAGGATCTTAGGACAGGATGCATTTACTGTGTACCCGTGGAACGTGATCTTATCCACACCGAAAACACACTTCACAGGGTAGTGGCCGCAGGGTTGTAGCGTGCCGGCCTTTTTCGGCACGACGTGCAGTGGCGATAACCAAGGGCTCTTTGAAGGCCGAATTACCTCTTGCGGCATCATTAGCCCGAAATCTGTTTTGACCTCCTTAAGACGGTCTGGAACGAATCGCCGGGGTTTGCTGTGGATAGGTGGGCCGGGCGTCGCCTCGATATGGTGTTGTGTGTCACCACCGCTTTCCGTAACAAAGGCGGCCGCGTCAAATCGGGATACTCCGCGAGAAGCCGGTCGTATACCGATTGTCCGATAACTATCCTCACTGTGGTCGCATCCGATTGAACTGTGGGGCCGTCGGTCGTCTAACTCGTCACCGAATTTACGAAGCGTCTATTTCATCGGTCGACGATTGGCTATAGTGCAATTAAAAGCGGATACCCACGATAGGCGTGCTTGCGTCTGCAATCACGAAACGCCACTGAAAATCGTATCAACGGCGTAGTGAAAAAATGTGTCCACTAAGAAAAAGATTTTATAATCTTCTCCAAGAAAAAACGCGGCGAGAGTCCGAAGCGTTGTCGTGGGTCGCGTTGACGCACGGTTCTGGTCTTTTCCCGCCTTCTATGAGCACAGGAAAATGCATTTGTTTGCGCGTGTGTTGTAATGGTTATAATATCAACGTAAACCGGCTTGGTCTTTTCCGCGTTTGGGCATTTTGAAACGTCGGCGAGATGAGCTGTTGCCACGACGTAGTGAGACGGATCTCCGGCGTTCTCTCGTCAGGACATCGAATTGCAGGCGTAACTGCTTCATCACGTCGGGCAATTCTTGGACTCGCTGACCTCTTTTACGACCGCGTCGCGTCCATGGTCCGGGCGTATCTCGAGGATCCGATCGGCCATCTCCGTTAAAGACGCCACGTTCGTGTCCGTCGTTGTTGATAAAACGCGCTGTACATTCGTCGGGAAACGGTTCTTCTTCCATAGTGTTAAAATAATTTCGTCCGAGATATTTGACTTGGCCAGTTTTTCTAGGTCGCGGAAAAATTGGATTGGTGTACGGGCACCGATCTCTTCGCCCTCCATCAACTTTCGTACCCGTGTACTGTCCGATTCTGGACAGTATTCCGATTAGCTTTCGTCTTGTCCTTTGTTATACGGGTTAATGTGAAACGCGCCTCTAATAACACCGGCACACAACAAAAAAAGTTGTTTGTATATTTGACCGGACCCACCTACGGACATGTAACGCGACCCGCTGAATCCGAATTTGAAGTCCGTTTGGCCCGGTCACCCTCCAGATTTGAGTAAAATGCAAAATACCCCCAAAAAGGCAAAAAATTGCGAAAAACTGCAATCACAGCGATGAAAAAATTTTTGTGGACTCGGATCAAGTATGATTTTCATGTATTAGGGTGTCCCATAAGTTCTTTCCCTTTTTCTAATGCGAAATGAATACACGATATTTGTTGTTTGAGGTTGATTTATTATGTTATATATTAACCGTTCTGTTCTATAACCTTCTTCCATCTCTCAGGAAGCCTTATTATGCCCTCTTTCCAAAATTGTTGAGGCTTACTTGTAAAATATTCATCTAGGTGCGTTTTTAATCCGCTTATGGATTTGAAAGATTTAACACGGAGACAATTTTTTAAGGAGGGAAACCAGTAATAATCGGATGGAGCAAGGTCTGGGGAGTACGGAGGATGAGGTAGAATGTCCCAATCAAAGTGTAATAATTTTTGCCTTACGACCAACGCAACATGCGGTCTTGCGTTGTCGTGATGGAAAACGACTCCTCGTCGGTTCGCCAGTTCTGGCCGTTTCTCTGCTATGGCGGCTTTCAATTGATCGAGTTGATTGCAATATTTGTCAGCATTGGTCGTTTCACCTTGAAGAAGGAGCTCGTAGTACACTACACCTTTCCAGTCCCACCAAATGCATAAAAGAACCTTCTTCGGATGAAGTCCAGACTTCGCAACAGTTGAAGATCTATTTTTCTTAGACCAAGTGCGTTTTCGCTGCACATTTTGATACAAAATCCAAGTCTCGTCTCCAGTGACAAGACTCTTTAAGAAAGGATTTCTTTCATGTCGCTGAAGAAGCAAATCGCACGTAGAGACGCGGTTCATAAGGCCGGTCTCCGTCAATAGGTGTGGAACCCAAACTTCATATGGATTCGAAGGTAATTGTTGGGAATGACTCGTTCCTCACCGATTTTCATGAAACTTTGCAAAAACATTAATTTTTGCATAAAAATAAGATCTGTAAAAGCAAAAAGTGTCGCTCGCGTTTAATTAAAAAGTTATTAAGCGCTAAAGTTTATTAGAAAATCTGCCTTACCGGCAGCAAGAATGCTATCTGCGCATGCGCACGGTGAAGTTTGAAGGAAGTTTGCGCGTATTTGAAATGAAATAATATTGAATTGGTGAAGGCTAGGTGTGGGTAAGGCTTCCCTTACATAATATTTAAGGGTTTCCAATCAAAAAAGTGGGTTGAGAGTTGGTTTAGGTCTATATTTCTTTCAGCCAAATCTCACTTTTCATTTTATTTCTACGGCTAGGTGCGGGCAAGGCTTCCCTTACATAATATTTAAGGGTTTCCAATCAAAAAAGTGGGTTGAGAGTTGGTTTAGGTCTATATTTCTTTCAGCCAAATCTCACTTTTCATTTTATTTCTACGGCTAGGTGCGGGCAAGGCTTCCCTTACATAATATTTAAGGGTTTCCAATCAAAAAAGTGGGTTGAGAGTTGGTTTAGGTCTATATTTCTTTCAGCCAAATCTCACTTTTCATTTTATTTCTACGGCTAGGTGCGGGCAAGGCTTCCCTTACATAATATTTAAGGGTTTCCAATCAAAAAAGTGGGTTGAGAGTTGGTTTAGGTCTATATTTCTTTCAGCCAAATCTCACTTTTCATTTTATTTCTACGGCTAGGTGTGGGCAAGGCTTCCCTTACATAATATTTAAGGGTTTCCAATCAAAAAAGTGGGTTGAGAGTTGGTTTAGGTCTATATTTCTTTCAGCCAAATCTCACTTTTCATTTTATTTCTACGGCTAGGTGCGGGCAAGGCTTCCCTTACATAATATTTAAGGGTTTCCAATCAAAAAATGGGTTGAGAGTTGGTTTAGGTCTAGATTTCTTTCAGCCAAATCTTACTTTTTGTATTATTTAAGGGCTGGGTGTAGGCTAGGCTTCCCTTTGTAGTGCTTTTGTCGATAGAAATGATGTTGCTGCACTTTTGCTATTAAAATATAACCCGAACCTACTCTCAAACCATTGTTTAATTGAAAACTCTTAAATATTATGTAAGGGAAGCCTTGCCCGCACCTAGCCATAGAAATAAAATGAAAAGTGAGATTTGGCTGAAAGAAATATAGACCTAAACCAACTCTCAACCCACTTTTTTGATTGGAAACCCTTAAATATTATGTAAGGGAAGCCTTGCCCGCACCTAGCCGTAGAAATAAAATGAAAAGTGAGATTTGGCTGAAAGAAATATAGACCTAAACCAACTCTCCACCCACTTTTTTGATTGGAAACCCTTAAATATTATGTAAGGGAAGCCTTACCCACACCTAGCCTTCACCAATTCAATATTATTTCATTTCAAATACGCGCAAACTTCCTTCAAACTTCACCGTGCGCATGCGCAGATAGCATTCTTGCTGCCGGTAAGGCAGATTTTCTAATAAACTTTAGCGCTTAATAACTTTTTAATTAAACGCGAGCGACACTTTTTGCTTTTACAGATCTTATTTTTATGCAAAAATTGACCATTACACGAAGTTTCATGAAAATCGGTGAGGAACGAGTCATTCCCAACAATTACCAATGTTAGTATAATGTCTTAAGAATATGTCAGTAAAGTTTCAAAACGAAATTCAAAGTATTTCCCATGTTATAACTTATAAACGTTACACGACGACCCTCCCATACGTTGCGTTCGGGCGCCGTCAGAAGTACTGTTGAGCGGTCGACTTTGTCTCCCTGTCCACGTTTCCAAATATTTCCAATCCGCAGAAACACTTTATAGTCTTTAATCATTCTATATGGACTATATACACACTATATGTGGACTATATGGTCCAGGAATAGCTGACTAGCCGAGAATTGCTGTAAGTAACCAATAATTCAGAGTATCTGCATCGAAAACTTTAAACCGCTTTTTCTCCACTTTCTATTTTTGCGTTTCTTCCAAATTGGCGTGCAGGATTAAACAAAAACTATTCGACCGATCGGAACGGTTCAAGGCTCATTCTCTTCAGCATGAAATTCTCTTCTATGTGAACCTCCAATTTGGTAAAAAAAATCTTTTTTACTATTTTTTACAGCAGGTTCAAGCCAAGATTTTGTTCCAGGAAACTTACAGTTTTCGTTTAAGACAGCATCAAATTTTTATTTTGCAATTTCTTCCGGATTTTTGAGGTTCACATAGAAGAGGAACCTTTAATATTAACAAATAACTTTGGATTTTTGATTTCGGACAAAAATTACGAGCTGCATCCTGCACGCCAATTGACAACTACGAGGACGACAGGCTCTCTTTGGTAGCCCGTAAATCCGCCATTTTGCAATATTTTTGTACAAAAAAATTTGGGTGAGGTCTTCGATAGTACTTTGAAACTTGCCTGCAATTGCTCGAGGATTGCTCATTTCCTTCCTTCCAAAAAAAAATCGCGAAAAACAGCGCGATTTTGAGCGTTTACTTGTAGGGCCCCCCTTAAATGCTTATGTACCGTTGTCTTGGGAATGTTAGTGGCATCCACTATCTCGCGCATACTATATCGCGGATTTCCAGCGAGCACAGTCTTGATAAGGTCCGCATCGGTCCTTTCTGGACGGTCGCTGCGGTCTTCATCTTTCAACTCGAAATTGCCAGCTTTAAATTTCTTAAACCAATTGCGGACGGTCCTAATAGTCATAGCACTACTCCCGTAAACGGTGCAAATGTCGGCCGCGGTGTCCTTTGCACTACAATTGCCTTTTTTAAAGCAATGAAGCATAACATGCCGCAAATGGTTCTTTTGGCTCTTCATATTGAACAAAATTGACTTTGTCATCAACGAAACGTACTTTGAAAGAGCTCTGGGACGACTGAAACCGATGCCATAAACGGCTAACAGATAAGCCTGCATGTTTATATAAACATAGCCAGTCGGATTGATTCAGCGCGTGGCGCGGAAGAAACTTATGGGACAACCTAATATTTCAATTCACTGAATCTAAATCTGAACGTTAATTAGCCCGTTGAGCCGTCAAAGTTTGAAAAAATTGCGAAAAACTGAAAATAATTGCATAAAATCATGAAAAACCGAGACTATCGAGATGAAACAATTTTTCATATTTTCAGATTCTAAACTTGTATTTTATGCGTGAAAAAAGACAAGAAAAGTATTTAATCATGTTTTATAGATTTTTTCAATGTTTTCAGCTACAATTTTTTGCTATTTTATCGTTTTTTTTGTGATTTTTTGAGAGTTTGGGAGATTCATAAGCCAAATAGATTTCAAATTTGGTTTGAACAAATCAAATATTACAAAAAGATCCTCTCCGATCTGGGTCTACGAAATTTTTTTCATCAATATAATGACAATTTTTTGTCATTTTGAGCAATTTTCAAGGTTTTTTTACACTTTGTTTCGATTTAAAACGGCTTATAGTCTAAAAACACTTCAGATTTGTATTCAGCGGGTGAAAATACATCAAAATTATGCTTGGTTTAGATTCACAAATTGTTTTTATGACCATTTATTAAATTTTTGCTATTTTCATAATTTACTCGAAACTTGAAGGTGCACGGCCCAAACTGACTTAAAAATCGCATTTAGCGGGTCGAAATACATGCCGGTAGGTAGGTGGCATCCGATGTACAAACAACTTTTCTTTTTTGTGTGCCGGTGTAATTTGAATCACAAAATGATTTTGAGTGGCTAGAAAGACGGGCTTTTAAATGCTAGCTTATGACGCTCATTTCGACCTCGAGACCTGCGTCCGTGCTCCGTGGTGCACCATTCACGATTACCTCCTTTATTCACGATAATGTCGGGGTCACCAATGTGGAGTGGGATCGTAGTATCAAGGATCTAGCATTTTCAATAACAAACGTAATATATTTTAACACTTTAGCGGCCACACGTCTATGCAGTCAAACGTCGCCAGGGGCCGCCAACATTTTTGAAAAATTAATTTTAAAAAACTTGAAATAAATTCATGAAATAATTCAACATGTGCGAACACACATAAATTTAAAAAACAACAATTTTAATAGTTTTCCTTTATAATCTCTTCTCTATATATATAAATGTCAAATGTCCGGAAATTCGGTTAGACCACTTCCCGATGGGCTAGCGACTTAATTTTTTTGATCAGCGAGATCTTGCTTTCAAACTAACCGAACCGGTCTAAAAAGTTCCAAAAGTTTACTCCTAATTAGTTTAAACATCGTCGGAACGGCAACATTTAATTACCGGATGTTCGAGATTTGGTACTTCCACAAGTGCTAGCGACTTGAAATTTTGTCCCCTACTAGCTCTTCTCTCCAAACAAAACGGAAAATTCGAAAAAGTTGAAAAAGTTGACTCCTTCGTTGTTAAACAAACAATTAACGAAAATAGCCAAAAAAATCTCCCACTTCCCGACATGCTAGAGATTTCGTTCTTACGGCATTCTTTTGGACTTGCTCCCGACACACCAAAATAATTATGAAACATTGTAAAAGTTTATTGCTAATTGTTTAAACAATTATTTTTTTTACACTTTGCAGCAACAGCGATTTAAATTTGATCTCTATTCATAGTCTTTTCACTAATGAATCCAAAACCGTTTTTAGAAGTTGGAAAAGTTGACTCCTTCATTGTTAAAACAGTTAACGAAAATAGCCAAAAAGATCTCCCACTTCCCGACATGCTAGAGATTTCGTTCTTACGGCATTCTTTTGGACTTGCTCCCGACATACCAAAATAATTATGAAACGTTGTAAAAGTTTATTGCTAATTGTTTAAACAATTATTTTTTTTACATTTTGCAACGTCGGCGATTTAAATTTGATCTCTATTCATAGTCTTTTCACTAATGAATCCAAAACCGTTTTTAGAAGTTGGAAAAGTTGACTCCTTCATTGTTAAAACAATTAACGAAAATAGCAAAAAAGATCTCCCACTTCCCGACATGCTAGAGATTTCGTTCTTACGGCATTCTTTTGGGCTTGCCCCCGACATACCAAAGTAATTATGAAACGTTGTAAAAGTTTATTGCTAATTGTTTAAACAATTATTTTTTTTACATTTTGCAACGTCGGCGATTTAAATTTGATCTCTATTCATAGTCTTTTCACTAATGTATCCAAAACCGTTTTTGGAAGTTGGAAAAGTTGACTCCTTCATTGTTAAAAAAATCAACAAAAATACCCAAATTGATCGCCCACTTCCCAATATTGTAAGGAGATGCGAGCGGCCGGCGGCAAAAGCAAGAGAGCGCAGCGCACGGTGCGCTCGAAGACGCTCCGGGCGCGATGCGCGGCGTGACGATGGGCGCCGCGGGCACAGGGGAGGACCCGGAGATTTTTAGCTGGTTCCATTTTACCCGAAAATTCTGCTGAGGAACCCAAATTTCTCCAACTGTATTTTGTCGGAGGCAATGCAGTCGAAGCCAATTTGAGGTGCAAAAACTTTCCCACTTTGGATTTAAATATTGTTACGGAGTTGCAAGAAATGTTGCATTCTGAAAATAAGTATATTAGAAGTTTTAAAACCACGTTGGAAAATGAAATTCATAATTCGGATAATAATTTCAAAGTTGTCGATCATGCAGATAATAGGCCACCTAATACGCACAGAGGTTGTTTTAATGTGCCCGTTCACGATGAAGTGGCTGTTGTAATAGTAGGACAAGAATTTGAAAAATGTGACATTATTTTACATGCGATTTGTGAAATTTAAACATCCAGAATAATCCGATCCATACTTCGACCAGATAGTTGCATTAGTATGTTGATCTGTCTGGAATAGTAAAATAATAATCGCGATTTGTGAAACTTAAACATCCAGAATAATCCGATCCATACTGCAATCAAGTAGTTGCATTAGTATGTCGACCTGTCTGAAGGAGTAAAATAATAATCGCGATTTGTGAAACTTAAACATCCAGAATAATCCGATCCATACTGTAATCAAGTAGTTGCATTAGTATGTTGATCTGTCTGGAATAGTAAAATAATAATCGCGATTTGTGAAATTTAAATATCCAGAATAATCTGATCCATACTTAAATCAAGTAGTTGCATTAGTATGTCGATCTGTCTGGAACAGTAAAATAATAATCGCGGTTTGTGGAACTTAAAACATGCAGAATAATCCGATTCATACTGCAATCAAGAAGTTGCTTTAGTATGTCGACCTGTCTGAAGGAGTAAAATAATAATCGCCATTTGTGAAATTGAAACATCTAGAATAATCCGATCCATACTTCAATTCGGTAATTGGATTAGTATTGTCATGGATATGTAGCCTACTGGTGAAATCACCATGCCAAAAAAAAGATATAACGCATCCAATAGCAAGACCTCATGGGTGATGTGGAACGTTGCTACACCGTGGAAAGGCTAACTCAGGGTCCGCTCTATATAAAAATGCAGCACTGTATACGTCCCGCCTGAAAAACGTTGTTCGGATCAATTTTGTCGCTTATAATTAAAATATATTTACATGTGTAAGAATATTAACCGATTTAAGGAATTAACTCTTTTATTAACCTTCCGATGGTCGCGCGTATCTGTAGGATACACTGCAGATATGTTTTGTATAATATCATTTTTCCTAATCCCGCTGCGATAAGCCCATTTCAGGTATTCTTCCCTCTCTTCTAGACCATCTTTCCAGTATCAGTTTAGAGTTCAAAGCCAATACACATTTTCAGCGAATCGACATTTGTATCTGAGAAATACGCGCGACTGTTCCGGTAAGACTTTCCCACATCATTCATTCTGTTTCTAATCATCCGTTTTTTGTGTCGATTTTTTTCCCGAATTTTGTGGTTTGTGGTATCTAATTTGTTTTCTTGCACTTGTTGTTTTTTCAAGAGAGATAGACAACAGTTAAAATAAGATGGACGATCTTAGTGATTTTGATACTATAGAAGACTTGATTTTACGTGACAGTGATGTGACTGCATGTTTATATATAGATTTATAATACTTTGTGTATGTTTTGAAAAATAAATTTTATCATAAATGAAGCGTGATTATTCATAATATATTATACGCAACAAAATTTCAATAATTGTACTATCAAATCTTCGATTTTGACAATAGCGTATCTAGGAGATACGCGCGACCATTCGTGTAGAAATAGAGGCCGCGACTAACGGAAGGTTAAACTTCTGTGTCTACACTCGTCCGTGGTTCGCTCAAGAAGAAGGCTTCGGCCGTTTCCTCTTCCCCAGGAGGAAACCTAGAGAGGGGCCGAAACAAGGGAAGATCGGGCAAAAGACGAGCGCGGGTTCCACGACCGCGCGGGAAGGCGGTGGCAACGGAGTGACGTCACCATTGCATGCCCTGCATCGTGTATTCCGTACATTCGGCCAACCTGACTGTATGTCTGTCCTCAGACTGAGCCTGCAATAAGTTGGAATTAGTAATATTTAACCACATACGACATGCCCGGTGACAAACGGGGTTCAACTTATCTTATCCTGTGATGTGGCCATTGTAAACAGGGCCCGCTCGCATGCCCGTTTTTGCTTCCATTGCGATCGTAGTCCTCGTAGTCACTCGATTCCTTCCGATACGAGGTACATAACTACTCCGTACGGGCACCCAGTGCCGATACAGTCTAGGACTCCAAGTCCTTCCTCAACCTGCAGTGGCCCAGGCGTACCCAGTACCCTTTCTGACCGCTGCAATCCGACCTAGGACCGTAGTCCATCCTTGGTCCACCTCGGCCAGGGAGTACCCAGTACTCCCTCTAGCCGTCGTTCTCTGACCTAGGACCTAAGTCCATCCTTGGTCCACCTTGGCCAGGGAGTACCCAGTACTCCCTCTAGCCATCGTTCTCTGACCTAGGACCTAAGTCCATCCTCGGTCAATCACGGCCCAGGAATATATTCGGTACCCTTTCTGATTGTCGCGCACAACAACCCAGGAATATACCGAATACCCTTTCTGACCAACAATGTCTAAGGTGGGGCACCTACAGCCGGTCAGGACTCACCACGTCCACCACGGCGCCTTCGCCCTGCTTTACCACGATGTTGCTATCGTTACGCTCTAACTTGCTCTGAGAGAGGTGTCCAAATAACGACAGCGTTGACTCCATTTTAATCTGACATATATTTTAACTATTTACACGGTGCGATCACACCTCGTGCCCTAGTGGTACGCTCTGGGGAAGGGAGGGCATCAGTTGGCAGGACTGCCTCTCCGAGCCTGTCCTCCGTCGCCGCTCACTCCTCACCTCCCTGCTGCAACTCTCGACAGCCGCGTCCACCCTCCGGTTCGATCGCCCTCGCCAGTGGCCACCACCTACTCCGTCTTCGCTTTCTGTGCAGAAGAAAGGACACGGTTATGTTGCTGAAATGGAATATGTGCAATTCACCGGGGTCTCGTCAACGCTCGGTTGTTCCCTCCCCTTGGATTGATATCCAGGGTTTTACCCGATCCGCTGCTACTACCGTTCTTACGCGCTTTACGCCCTCGCGTAAATCCTCGACCTCATACCGGTCATTGAACAGCACCGTTCGTATTCGGAACGGTCCTTTGTAACGGGGGTGTAACTTTTTGCTGCTCCCCGTCGCGGGGTCACTAGTAACCTGTACCAACACCAGGTCTCCAACAGCATACTTTGTAGCATCGCGGCGCCCTCGATCATAGCGTTCTTTCTGAGCCTGCTGCTCTTTCGTTACATGCGCCGCTATCTGTTGCCGGTGGTCAGCTAAGTCCAACCGCTCCACCTCTGGTTGGATCGCGCTTAGGATCTGCCCCTCCGCAGCGCTTCGACCATCGCACCCTATAAGCGCCTTCGTCGGTGTGGAGTTTATCGCCTTGTTAAACGTCGTGTTTAACGCGCTCTGAACTTCCTTCACCTTCTTGTCCCAATCCTGCGGATCTTGCCCCGCTGTTGTCGTAGCCAAGGCGCTTACAATGGTCCTGTTGTACCGTTCACATTGCCCGTTTGCCCTGGGCGTTGCCACGGCGTTCAGCGTGTGCTTTATGCCGTACGTCTCGCAGAAAATACGGAACGCCCGGGACGTGAAACACGTTCCTCGATCACTGATGATCCTGGTCGGTGCTCCGAAAAGGTAAATCAGATTCATGAGCGCCTTGACCGTATGCCTCGTCTTCTGATCCTTAACGGCTTCTATAATAACAAATTTTGTAAACGCATCTACGATTACGAGTATATACTTGTTACGCTTCCGACTAGTTTCGAAAGGCCCCACGTGGTCCAAATGTAATGTATGGAACGGAACGGGCACCTTCTCGATCGGGTGCAATTTACACATCTTTTTCCCGGCAGTGTGCTTGTAGTACGCGCAGCTCAAACATGCTTTAACGTACTTCGTCACGAAGCGTCTCATCTTCGGAAACCAATAATTCCGTTGAATCCGCTCAATTGTCTTTTCTGCGCCCAAATGCCCCGCGTCATCGTGACACAGCCTGCATATTTGCAGTCGAGCGTCCTTTGGCACTACCCATGCCTTCTTACCGTCTGGACACCGTCGGTACAGTTTGTCATCCTTCAAGACATACTCCTCGAAATAGTGCTTTGTCTCTGGTGTTCGCTCTTTATCTGCCAAAATTGTCCTAATGCGCGCTAACTGCTCATCCTGCAACTGCGCGGCAACGATCCAGTCCGCCTCTGTGACGTCTACGTATGCGATTTCAATGGTCGGTTGTGGGTTACGGCTCAATGCATCCGCGTGAGCCATTCTAGCACCTGGCCGATACACAATGTCGAAGGTGTACTCCTGTACCTCCAGCCACCACCGTCCTATGCGGGGCAGCAGATCCCTCTTGGAGAAGGTCGTGCGCAATGCGTTACAGTCCGTGACTACTGTGAGTTTCAGACCCAGTAGGTAGACCCTGAAATAACGCAACACAAATACCACAGCCATCGTCTCCAACTCGTAAGAGTGGTAACAACGCTGGTCGGCCGTCGTCTGCTTGTTGAAATACGCTATCGCCGACATTTTTCCGTCCTCCAGGCGTTGTAGCAAAATTGCACCAACGCCGAGTGAGCTAGCGTCTGTGTGCAATTCGGTGGGCCGGTTTGGATCGAATATCGACAAGACGGGTCGTGTCGTAAGGGCCTCCTTGATCGCCTTGAACGCCTGGTCTTGTGGTCCTCTCCATTTCCATGGTTGATCTTTGCGCGTCAACCGGGTGAGAGGTTCTGCGACAGTCGCAAAGCCCTTCACGAATTTTCGGAAGTAACTAGCAAGCCCTAGGAATTGCCGGACTTGCTTCACCGACCGCGGCGGCTCCATCCTCAGTACCGCCTCTATTTTTGCCTTGCCAGGCTTAACGCCCTCCTCGCTGATTTCACGACCGAGGTACTCGATACGTTCCTTAAAAAAAGAACATTTCTCTAATTTGAGGGTGAGTTTATGCCTACGGAAGGCCTCTAGTACCGCCCGCAACCTCTGCATGCCCTCTTCAATGGTCCTCGATGGGATGATCACGTCATCCAAATAGGGGAAAGCGACCGTACCCTTCAGTGGTCCGAGCACCTTATCCATCAAGCGCTGAAACAGTGCTGGGGGCATTGGTAAGACCAAACGGCATACGGAGGAACTCATAATGTCCCTCCGGCGTTACGAAGGCTGTCTTCGCGATGGAATCTTCAGCGACGGGTACCTGGTAATATCCTGACGCAAGATCCAACCCCGTGAAGTAACGATGGCCTCCCAATTGGTCAATCTGATCGTCGATCAGCGGCAAAGGATATTTGTCTTTAACCGTGATCGCATTTAGTTTCCGGAAGTCGATGCACATACGATAGTCGCCCGTCTTCTTTGTTACTAGAGTAACTGGGCTCGCGTACGGAGACTCGGACTCGCGAATTATGCCATTCTCTAACAGTTCTCGGATTTTATCGCGTACGATCTGTCTTTCTACCTCAGCCAAACGATACGGACGATACACGACGGGTTCGTGCGTTAAGCATTTTATCTCGATTGCGGCAGATTCGGTCTTTCCCAGATCGCACATCGACGTCGATACGCAATCCTGGAATTCTTTAATTAATTCCACACACGCCTGCCGGATCGCGTAGCTTACGTCCCCCATGTTCAATGATTCGTGCGTCGCTAGTTCACAGACACCCATCTCTACGTCCAAAATCCTCATCATTCCATCCGCCGCGATGTTTTTAAAAATTACTCGGCGACCGCATTTCACCATTACAACATGTTCCTGTTGTAAAAAATCCCTACCCACCACGACGTGGTACGGTATGTAGTCGTCCGGAACTACGAATGAACGTACATCGGCCGTTACGTTATGAATCTGTATAGTCACCGACGCGATTCTACCCGCGACGACGGATCGTCCCGCGAAACGTCGGAATACTATATTCGCGGCATCCTCGATGTCGACCCTCAGACTCCGCGCCACCGACAACTGCAGCACCGTGCACGCGCTCCCCGTGTCGACCAAACTTTCGAATTTTCGACCATTTACCTTGAGCGCCATCTTATACATATTTACATCCGTTACAGAGTAATCAATGCATATTACCTCCTTCTCGCTATTCTCGTCGTGGCGACGTCCCGTTGTACTCTTAGGAGGGAATTGCTTCCGACGTCGGCACTCCCGTGCCATGTGCCCGGTCAAGCCGCAGTTAAAACATTTGGGCCGCCGGTCTTCGCTCCCAGCCGCATGGCTGCTACTTGCCCCTGTCGCCGGGAGGGTGGATGGCGTCCTCGCCCGCGACGAAGATGTCGTAGCCGGTGGTGCCCGCGTCGGTACGTTGCTTGCCTTTGGCCGCATCACCGTCGCTTCTTCGCGCGGCATGCTCCCCAACGTACACATGTACGCGTACAAGTCGTTTGCGTCCTCGTGTTTCGCCGACCTCACGGCGCGTGCGATACCCGCATCGGGTATCCCGCCAATCACCATGTCCACTATGTATTGGTCCTTGATGTCAATGTTTAAGCGTCGTAACCGATTCAACTTCTCGAAACAGTAATCGCCTAGCTCCTGGCCAGGCCTGGCTTCATAATTGGCCGCCTCCTTAAAAAGCCGGTTGAATGCGACGGGCTTTCGAAATTGCGCCACGAGCGCGACTTTTGTTTCGCGCCATGTTGACGCAGCATTCTGGCGCGTGTCGTACCAGCGACGGGCGTGCCCCTTGAGTCGCGTGGCGATAAGCCGCATCACCGCGCGGTCATCCCACTCGTATCGGCGCGCGATGTCGTCCACTTGTCGAACCCACATATCTACACTGACCTCGTCCTTTGATGGGTCCAGGATGGGGATGAGTAGCTCATCGCCGGGGCGGGTACGGCATGGTGACCTTGCCCGCGACGACGACCGGTGCCGCAGCTCCTCCACCAACATCTCGAGCCGCTCTAGTCGCCGATCTTCGCGCCGTTCGCCGTCCCCTTTTCCAGGCGACATCCGCGACCGGGATCGCGACCGAGATCGTGAGCGCGAGCGCGCCGTAGGTCTTGACGCCGCCGCAATGCTCTCGATCATTCGCTCAAGATGATCGAGGCGGGTTTCGTCGCCATGATTGGACGCTCGCGCGACAGGGGAACGGTCTCGTTCGGCGCCATCAATCACTTCCGATCGTCCCGCGTGGCTCATCTTCGTCTATTCACTCACACACACGTTTTTTTTTTATTTTTTCTAACGTCTACCACTTTATGGGCGTTTTCACTTATTGTTTTTTTTTTCTTTTACGAAACACTCGCGGTGTATCCCACTTCTGATTTGTAAGAATATTAACCGATTTAAGGAATTAACTCTTTTATTAAACTTCTGTGTCTACACTCGTCCGTGGTTCGCTCAAGAAGAAGGCTTCGGCCGTTTCCTCTTCCCCAGGAGGAAACCTAGAGAGGGGCCGAAACAAGGGAAGATCGGGCAAAAGACGAGCGCGGGTTCCACGACCGCGCGGGAAGGCGGTGGCAACGGAGTGACGTCACCGTTGCATGCCCTGCATCGTGTATTCCGTACACATGACGCACTGCGTACGATGCCCAGGCAACGCCTGATAAATCTTCTATTTCCGTCTAAACTTGAACACCCGAAAATACTACAAAGGCGAGATACACATGTTAGCGCCAAATTGGAAAATCAATAAATCAATAAATCAATAAATCAATATTAAAAGAATATGTAACCAAGGTAGTAAATAATTGTGAAGTTGCCGAGGTGATAACAAATGGTTTGTTGTATGTCACCGAGGCAATACGTTATTCTTTTGAGATGAGTGATAACCGCTCTAAGGAGGCATGTGCGCGAGGTCGATGGCCCGACGTCATCAATACTTCGATAGCGCATGCAATATTATAAACAAATGAACAAAGGACCTGGCCACGGAGTGGGGAGAGCGGAAGCTCTCTGGCAAGAGGACCGAGTCGAAGGACGAGGCACTTACCCCAGTACCTTTGCGTCGTAAAGTTTATTGTTGCCCAGATCTCAACTCTATAAATTTATAACACACGTGTCTGAAAGTTATCGATATGGTGTTCGTTCGCGTAAGAGTTTCTGGTGTAATTTCCATGCCTGTTGCTAAAGCCCTCTTATCTGGGCGTCTAAAAGACGTTGCCCACTCCGTGGCCGGGTCCTTTTCCACGAACCGTTAACTCGCCGCGCGGACAAAGAGGCATCGATACCGTCGGTCGGTCAGCCACGTATCCGGCTCATCATAATAAACTATGCATCCCTTCGCGACCAAGCAGTAAGGTGTCAGACCCCTTGCCGTCGCCTCGGGTGCAAAACACCAGCGAACTTCCAAATAACGCCGCAGTCCTCTACGGAGTGGTAACAGTCGTCACTCAATTCACTGAACATATCTGGCCTCTGAACATACATCGACCACCTTATAAAGGGTGTCCCAAAATTAACGCAAGATTTGAATTAAATAGAAAATGCCGTTTTTAGTCTTTTAATAGTTATATTTTTATTGACTCATAAAGTACATAGGATAGGGTTATGTATGGAATAACACATCGGACAAATGGCCTCCACGGCTTTGCATGCACATGCGCACTCTTTTGTCGAAATTTTCCATGACCATTCTGCATAAATGTGGCTGAATTTCGTTGATGCAGCGTTGAATCTCCTCCTTTAATGCACGGGTGGTTGTGGGCTTGTTGACATAGACTTGTGATTTCAAATAACCCCATAAAAAGAAGTCTAATGGTGTTAAATCACACGATCTAGGAGGCCAATTTTGATCACCGAAACGAGAGAGTACACGACCTGGAAATGTCTCATGCAGTAATTGAATTGTTTCACGGGCTGTATGACATGTGGCACCGTCTTGTTGAAACCACATATTGGACACATCAATATCATCCAATTTTGGCAGAAAGAACTGTGTAATCATGTCGCGATATCGAGCACCAGTAACAGTCACTGCTTGACCAGCATCATTTTCAAAAACATATGGCCCAATTATGCCTCCAGCCCAAAATCCACACCATACAGTCACGCGTTGTGGGTGCATTTGTTTTTCGACAATCACATATGGGTTCTCCGAACCCCAAATGCGGCAATTTTGGCGATTGACAAAGCCATCAAGATGAAAATGTGCTTCATCGCTTAGGATGATTTTGCTCGAAAAATCAGGGTCCATTTGTTGATGTTCAATAATCCATTCAACGAACTCTCTTCTCTGTGCATGGTCATTAGGCTTCAATTGTTGTGTTAATTGAATTTTGTAAGCATGAAGACACAGATCTTTGGTGAGTATACGCTGTAGAGAGGTTCTTGAAATTTGCAATTCTTGCCCACGACGTCGAATTGAGGTTCCTGGATTGTCAGCAACACTCTCACGCACTGCTTCGATATTCACATTTGAACGGCTTGTTTTTGGACGACCAGTGTGTTTGGCGTCTCCAACGGATCCAGTCTCCATGAATTTTTCAATTAATCTCTTCACAGTTGACGAAGTTAAAACACTATTCCGACCATATTTTGTATGAAATTTTCGAACTGCAGCCGCCAAGCTTTCACTATTTTTGAAATATTCTTTAATAATGAAGACACGTTGTTCTATCGTGTAACGCTCCATTTTTAATAACCCTATACTGTTAGCTGTCAAATTGCTTTTTTTCAGGGTTGCCAACACTTCACTGCACAAATGGCGGCAAATTCAAATCTTGCGTTAATTTTGGGACACCCTTTATGTGTGTCCTCCCTCTTTCTCTACGGTGACGCTTACACACATGTTTGTTTATGTAGATGTATGTAAGCGTATTTACATGTATGCATGTACGTATGTACATTTGGGTTGGATATACATGTGTACGAGCTTTGCATATAAAGAAGAAATGCCACCGAACACGGTCTAAAAGTAAGACGCCATAGGCCTTTTCTTTAGAGCATAGCCACTGATAGACCACTAAAGAGACAAGGGCAATAAAATGTTACCACATCGGCCGACGAGAAGAAAGTGCAATAAATAATGCAGGTAGAGAATAGGCTATAAATCTAAATACTATAGCCTCGAAGGTAAACGCGATGATTACATAGCAGAATTACAAAACAGCAGAATTTTCGGCCACATTCATACACGTCTGTGGAACAACCGAAATATGCCTTGACTAATGTAACGGAAGTTAAATATTTACACAAACAATAATGAATGACAGTTACTATTCCATTATTCACTACTAAACGAAAATTAATAGAAAAAAAACCTATAATGCATGTGTCGAGTCATAAACACCGTTGATTTCAAATTACTACCGCTTGAAATTGCAAAATACACATAAAAAGCACCGCATTTTTCACCCGAGCAACGCCGGGTAATTTTTCTAGTTATATATATATATAATATAGTAAAATAAACAATTTTGAAAGCAATTACATGCATGTAATGGTATTTTACAGGTTTCACACATAAATGTGACGCTAGCGTCACAGACATGTTGTGTGAGCGGCCATTAAAGTGTTAACAAAATAACAAGAACGGAAAATGTGGGGGTATGCGCTCGCCAGATGGGTACTATTTTTAAAAATTTCATAAACGTGAAAATATAGTACAAAATATTTTAATTTTTTGTCACATACTAGAAAAAGGTTTAGTGAACAAGTGAAAAAAATTTTATGACAAAAAAAAATGACGGCGGTTCGTAAATTTTGGTTGGAGGCCCTCGGCACGACACGCACGTGAGCTGTACCATCATTATCTTCTTCATTTTGCATCTGAAAAAAAATTAGCTTATTCCTGGATTGTATCGCAAGAGAGTAACAATCGGATATTTTTTTATAAACATTAGGGAAATTATGGTGAGCCGAAGAATTTTTTTTCATATTTTTCACCGAAATTTCACGTGAAAAAACGTCAATAAAAAAACACTAATCAAGTAATCGCAAAAATCCTACGCTACTCTTCAGATAATGTATCTAAAAGTACTGTGTACAAAATTCACCGCAATCGGACTGATAGTTTACGAGATTTACGTGGTACCATTTCGAAAAATATACTTTCGAAATAATCGCAAAAGAAAGTAAACGTGCGGTTATTCGGCTGACGGTGCGTTTTTTGTGAGTCTTAACTTCAATCAGCGATTCCTGGTCCATACATGTCCCCTTCGGCAGCTGTTTGAGCATCCTGGGCCTCTTTTTGAGAAGATCTACGTGCTTGACATGCTTCTTTCGTGCTTTTTTGTGCTCAGACATTTGCTGTAGTGCAACGTTCCTCGTCGACTGCCCTACAGAAATCGTAGCAGCGATCTCCGATGCTTAGATCCAAGAGTTTCATCATCAGCAAAATACTGTTGTACCCATCGTTGAAAGTGCTGGTAGCAATGTAACTGGCTATTTCGACGGTGTAGGATGTAATTGTAAAGGTAGGCGGGGATAAATAACCACGAGAGTGATGTACGGTAAAGAAAGACCAAAATAATATATATATATATATCTCCGTTAATTTACAGTTCAACTTGCTTTCACATTCGCAGGTCACATTCACAGTCTCAAGATCGCTTTCGCTATTGTTCCTTTGGATTAATCACATACACAGAACTCTCATGGTCGCTTCGGGTGTCTCGCACGCCGAAAGACTCCTTCCTCGCCCCGCGAGGATGGCCTTCCGCCTTCGTCGACATCACCTGGGTCGATCCTCGATCGCGGCCAATACACACACACATACATACATGCTCGTGACGTCTTGCATCCTACAACGGTTTTCGCACCGCTGGAACTCGTTTTTGGAACCATTGACCAGATGACGGAATTGACGCTTTCGTTGGCGTTTTGCGTGAAGCTTCCTTCGCATCGTTCTAACAATTCATCTGAAGTGAGGTCCTCATAAACAGGTCGAATGGCATCTTGAACAATTTGAGGCAGAGGATTCTTGTGTAGATATTCATCCAAAGTGCCGATCGCTTTTGATATTTGCCAAGAGCACCACGAGCCTTCTCCCGGAGGACAATTTTCATGCTGCGGGTTTTCGTCGGTCGAGCTTTTGTGCTTGAATGTTGCCCAAATAGCTTTCTTCATTTCGTCTTTAGAGTGAGAGAACCTTTGAATAGCGAGACCGTAATATACTGTTAGCTCGTTGATTAGTTTATCGGTTAGCTTTCCTTTGCCAGCAAGACCTTTCTTTTCTTTTTTGATTTTACGAAGTCGTGTGCCCATCCTTTTCTGCACATGACCTATGCATTCTTTTTTCGTCACTTTTTCTTCGGATGGATTCGAGTAAACAATTCTACTAACTCATACAAAGGACACAATAGGAGAGCTGCACGTGCTGAACCGTGCGAGTTGCATACACTGATCGAGCCGCGCGGTCGACCGCTCGTAGCGGCTCGACCTTTCTACCGAAAAATACCTGTAACTTTAGCAATTTTGCGATATACAGTACCAACTATGGATTAAATGATGCGTTACATTTCAAAGATTATTATAAAACAATGAAAAAAAACAAAAAATTTCATGGTGGCCTGACCCCTTACGTTCAAACTACCGGATACCGTTGCAGGTCAGTCGCGTGACTTCTCCCGCCCGATCGGTCGCTTCATTCCAGTCTTCGCCTTCTGCGATTATGGGAGTGTCGCCCGCATAGTAGACAAGGGTGCTTTGTAAGACATTGCCGATTGGGGGGGGGGGGGGGGGGGGGGGGGGGACTTTGGCGTACCTCGTATGAGTGGTCTTGAATCCTATAACGACGGACTGGATCTTTGCTGACCGGGACTACCCGTGGTGTCAAACCGCGCGCTTAACCCTTTGACTGCGGCGTGCTCTCGGACGAATCCATCTATATGGACGGCGCGTTTTTCGCTTGTCAGTCGCTGCGACTAGTTGTCCACTGACTAGTGGACACTGACAGTGACCAAAACAGTACCCGGAAATTTGATGCCATTCTTAGGGTTTAAAAAATAATAATGGCAAAAAATGACGAATGGATAAATTCAAAAACTAATCACAAAATAAAATAAATGAACACTTACATATGCAGTAAAGAAACAGGTTTACAGGAATCAATGCACGGGGAGATTATACGAGAGTGTACGTAGAAGAGCAGTATAATATGAAGGCAATTGATTGAACGATATTGAAACAATTACATAAGACAACAAAGTCCATGTTGAATCAGTTGGCGAGACAGTAATAAAAGAGTTACAGTTAAAAAATACAGAGGGCGTATATATACGCTTTTCGTATATATTGATGGATTTGTGAAGGCCTATATATACGTCTTTCGTATATATTGATGGTTTTGAGAGGACGTATATATATGCCTTTAGCAGTCAAAGGGTTAATCTCTGTCAAATCTGGCGCTGGTGTGTATTGACTGTGGTATATGAGAACAGTACGAAACACCCAGTATAGAGTGCTTGCGTGTGTGGATGAGTGGAAGGATGGATGTAGTGGTGTGGACGCGCGGGGACGAACCCCCGCAAGTCAGTTGAATACAGTACGTTAGAGAGTAAACACGTGTGAAATTATTGTGCTACCTAAACATTACATTGACGGTTGTGTTTTCTAATGTAATGTATGTTACTTTGAACTGTACGAAGGTTAGGGGCGAAATGAATGTAGGATATCGTGGTATTCGCATTGTTTGGACATGTTTGGGTTGTTTGGAACTGCAATTTTCAAGAAAATATTTTTTAATTAGAGGATTCTAAACATAGATAACTATAAACTATATTTTGAATAGAATGTTACAAGGCAAAATTACGATTTAGTTAGTTAGTTAGTTTATTTACGGTTCCCTTACGGGCTTCCGTCTTTTCTCATACATAATCTCCCTTCCTTCTTCACATAAACATAAACATAAACCTAAGCCTAAATATAAATATAAATACAAATATAAATCTTAAATTATCTCTTACTCTATTTTCTTAGTCTACTCTTTTCTCCTTCATTTTTGGCCTACCCCCCGCCCCCGTCTCCCCCTCCCTCCTTCTCCTCTCTCCCTCCAACCTCCTCAGCCACTCCCCCAGTATCTTTCCTATCTTCTCCCTCCAGCTCCCCTCCCTCTCCCCCCTCTCTCCATCCCTCGCATCTCTCCCATACATGCTCCCGCGTCTCCTTCTCCACCCCACAAATTCTGCACTTCCTCTCCTCTTCTTTTTTCCAGTACTGCCCTCTCCTCTGCTCGTTTCCCATCCTGAACCTCGCTAGTCTCCTCTTCCTCACGTCCGACCATTTCTCGTTCCCCAGGTATTCCGGTCTCTCCTTCCTTCCTATCTCCCCGTACCACTCGTTATACCTCCCGTCCTTTATCTTCACCTCTCTCTCTCTCTCCTGCATTTCTTTATCTTTTCTTTCCATTCCCTCGTAATTTCCCTCATCCCACCAAACTACCCCCCTTTCCTCTCTGAATTTCTTTCTCTCCCTCACATGCTCTTGCTGACCCCCGTTCCTCTGTACCACGTATCCCAGGTATTTATATTTCTTTACTTCCTCCAGTTTTGCCCCTCTCCACCTCCAGTCTACCTTCCTTTCCCTCCCTCCTCCCTTCTTAAACCTCATCGCCTTCGTTTCCCCGTGTTCAATTCCAATCCTTTCCTTTCCAAATATCTCTCCAACCTTTTCAACATCGCCCTCACCCCATCCTCCTCCTCCGCCATTAGAACCACATCGTCCGCGTACGCCAACGTTCACCTCCCCCCCCCCCACCCATTTCCCCCTCCTCATCTCTTCCTCCATGTTCGCCATCAGAATGTTAAATAGCAGCGGGCTCATCGGACACCCCTGCCTCAATCCTTCCCCCAGCCAGAACGTCGTCCCACTATCCTCTCCCTCCCCCCTTACCCTGCACTTCAACTCCCTTAGCACTTCCTTCGTCCTCACCACCAGCTCCTCAATGCCAGCCCCTGTCCACGGAGTCGAAGGCCGCCCGCAAGTCGACGAACACCGCGACCATCCTTCCCCCCTTTCTTCCCAGCTGCCTGTTCACAATGTAATTCAATGCATATATCTGATCAACCGCCCCCCTGCCCCTTCTGAAGCCCCCCTGTGTTTCTCCCAGCATCCCCTTCCCCTCCACCTCCTCCTCTATCCTCCTCGCCAGGATCGCCGTATATATTCTGTACAGAGAGGGCATTGTAGTCACCCCTCTGTACTCCTCGACCCTCTTTCCCTCCCCCTTTTTCACTATCGGGACTATCTCCCCCTCTCTTCATCCCTCCGGCCATCCCTCTCCTCTCCATATTCTCTTACATGCGTTCCAACCTTCTCTCCTCACCCTCTCTCCGCCAAATTTCCATACTTCGTTCGGCACCCCGTCTCTTCCTATCGCCTTCCTTTCCTTCATCCTTCCTACCACCCTTTCCCACTCTTCCCATCCTATCCTTCCCCTCCTCCTCCTGATCTTGTTCTCTTCCTGTCTCCTCCTCTCCCATCCTCACCCTCCACTCCACTCCTCCCAGTAGCCTCTTGAAATACTCCTCCCATTCTTCTCTCTTTATTTCTTCGTTTATCCTCTTCCTTCTCTTCCTCTGACCCTTTAGTACTCTCCATACTTCTCCCTCCGTCTTTGCGCTTCCTGCCTCCTCAATCATCTTTTCCCTCTCTTTCTCTTCCTTTCTCTCGCACATTTCCTTGTACACTTTGTTCTTTTCTTTGTATTCCGTCTCCTCCCCTCCCTATCTCCTCCATTTCCTCAGTTCTTTCCTTACCTCTCCCTTTTCCTCTCTGCATTCCTCGTCCCACCACCCCTTCCTCCTCGGCAAAATTACTACAAAGTACTAATCCGCGAGGTTATGTTACAACTGCAATGGGTGGCCAATGCTGGTCTAGTTATAAATCCTCTGTAGCCAAGGATATGGATTTGATTTGCTTGAAACCAACTAATGTTCCATCACGGTGAATACTCCCTTATTGGAAGTGGTTATATGAAAGCTTACTGTTGCGTATCATACGTTTATTTCATTAGATTTTGTTCCAGTTGTAATAACCGGTATTTCATTCTTCTTCCTCTATTCTGGACTCTTAACCTTACCTGTGTACGTGCCGACCTACCCTAATCGTTATGTCTTTCACCAAAGCTTCTCCTACCAGCACCTTTCCTCTCCGCAAGGAACCGCGCGAAATTACTTGTAAGCAAACCATCAAAAAAGTTACACATCTGACCTTTATTGTTCCGTAGCATACCTCAAAGTCATGCACGACATAGAACATAGGCCAGATGTAACGAATTGTATCGCGTAGCTATAAGCAAACGTCAATACATCACGTACGTTAATCGTGTATCTCGAATGGATTCTAGTGCGTCTTTTGTTACAGCGACCGTAAACGCCCGACACGGCGACCCACGTGCGCCCTTTCTCTGTCGCGGTACTTCTCCCTTTTTTTCTGACGAATTTTCCGGAGAAGGTATAAGTACCAAATCGGCCCATTGTCGTTAAGACGGTCATGGGCATTCTATTCTATAAGCAGCTAGCGTACGGTCTGCTTCTATTAGACCAACAAGGTGTAATATAATAGATTAACGTTCAACAAACGTTTTTGAAATCATTTTCAAAATATAAAAAGCGAAACTAGTACTTGACCTTAATTCCAAACAGTTGATTACAATACGAAACACTTATTCTGTAAATTCTCCGTAAATGCTCTGTGAAAGTATTGGAAATATGTCATTGATCAATAACAAGAAATGATAAAAACAACTTTAATCCGAGAGATCCAATTGCGGGACGTCGCGAGTTGCGCGATTGGGCACTTACGGACTGTCAGATCGTATTAGGATGGAGGATCGGAATCTTTCCCACACTGGGCAGTAATACAAGCAAACCCACCAACAATCATATCATGGACAGTAATACTCCCTGAATCTTTCAGGAGCCGGGTTTTTATACTTGGTATTCGAGAGGCATTCAAATACAGATGATCAAGATATCTTGAATGTTGCTGATGAATCAATAAAAAAATAATAGAATATTGTAAGAGAAGTGTGTTATTTTTTATTCTTGTGAAAAATTGTGTTGAAAATGTAAAATAATGGACCTTTTCTGCAACAAGAAATATGATTGGGAGGCTGGTTTTGATGTTATTTTATTTTTTTTTAACTTGCCAATTTGATTAAAGCCTTTAATCACCTAAAACTTGTGATATTAACAACGGTTACACCTAGGCTGTTCGTTTTTATTCGTTCTTCATATGGAATCTACATCTTTATAATATGTACTTTTTCCTCGGTGTGATGTGCTGTCGTCATACCTCCAATGTTTCCCACGTATTCTGATTCATGAATGTATATTAATGAAAAAGACAGAGCTTTAACTTCCTGCTTAAAAAGAATAAATTGAAAAAATATTAAAGAGAATGAGAAATTTCCAGTGGGTCCTTCTATTTTCATTGCAGGTCAATTTTTTGGTAACACAATTTACCGCACTAACATTGGCTGGTCTGCTACGGACGTCTTTGAGTCCTGTCGCGGTTACGCCAGCTACTAGACACGCATTTGGCCTAATTATCGGTCTCGCCCTTGGGTACTTTTGTTTTGGCAGGTATGTTCTCCGCCATTAATATTATGTATTACATTTATCGTATGGTTTGTAGTTTTTAGATCTGTTACCGTAATGACTCATTTGTTCCTTTCCCTCATTTGCGACTAAATCAATTCATTAAATTAACTTGTACAACAAATATCATCTTAAACTATACCTCTAATTTTTTATAATAAGAGAGATCTGCAGATTGCCAAAACGTTCTAGCAAATCTGTATTGGCGAAATGATTCTATAAGTCGTAGATACTTGTAACATCTATTTTCTAGTATAGTGGTTTCAATTTTCTTTCATTGATAAGGATGTTACTATTTGTGCAGATGAGATATGTAAATGTTACGACAAAACAAAACACAATTATTAAGAAATCTCAGCTTCTTCGTCGGGAAAACGTAAAGAAAAATTCGGAACCTAAAAGTGGTGCCTCCGGTAAATCTACAATTCTCATAGACACTACACGAGCACTGCATTTTTCACAGTTAGGTGGGTTTTGGGACTATGCATACTATTAGGTTGAGTCATAAGTAACTTCCGATGAGACAAACCAATAGCGGGACGTCCTCCCGACTTTGATGAAAACCTTTTAAAGGCAATATTGGAGCAAAATCCACGCCAATCAATATGCGAAATAGCAAAAAGGTTGAATACCTCACAAACAACTGTTAACAACTGTTAACTATGGGTACCTCACAATCAGAGAGAACGGAATAGAGAAGATCGCATGTCAGTCGCCACAAGTGTGCTCTCACGGGTAAAAATCGAGCCATTTGTAAACAGGATTATAACAGGCGATGAAAAATGGATTATTTAGGACAATATCGTCCGCAAAAGAAAGTGGCTTGATAAGGATCAACCACCCCTATCAGATCCGAAAGCAAACACTTATGGCAAAACGATTTTACTGTGTGTATGGTGGGATTGTCGAGGCATTATTCATTACGAGCTATTGAAATAATATTTAACGATTACTGCGGATAGATACGTCCAGCAGCCGAAAATGTGCAAGAGAAACACCATGAAAAACGTCTTGCACTCATCAATCGCAAAAACGTCATTCTTCTACACGACAATGCGCGACCACATACAGCAAGGGTGACTCAAAAAAATGTCTTGAGCTTGGATGGTCTGTTTTACCACACTCACCTTACTCCCTGGACCTTGCCCCAGACACTACCACCTTTTCTGTTCCTTACAAAACTTTTTGAATGGAAAAACCTTCAATTCTGAAGAGCAAGTTAGTCAGGCTGTCGAAAATTTCTTCCAGTCCAAACCAACCATATTTTACAAGGAAGGAATTGATAAACTGCCAGGAAGATGGGAGAAGGTCATACATAATAGTGGCGAATACATACCAACTTAATATAATTCTGTTATTCAATGAAAGCCAAATAAATGTCTGATAAAAAAACGGAAGTTACTTATGACTCAACCTAATAAATAATTTTCTTCAAAGCTTGTCCTAAATGGCACAGCATTGAAGCGCGTTATACTATTGTTGCCGCAAGGACATTTGACCACTTAACCACTGGACATTAGTATACATGCAATATATATGCAATTGCGCCTGCTCCCCCCCCCCCCCCCCCCTCCGTTCCATTACGTCCCGCCTCCAAATGCATAATACTCCGTACGTGTGTATGTCCTGCGACTATTGCATTAACCTCTTGGCGTATCACTTAACTGGGAAGAATTCGGATTGAAGCGGAATTGTCGGAATTTGAATTATTATATTTTGCGACTGTTCGTGAAGTTGCTGTGCGCTTATTTTTTCTTATATACTACTATATATATACTACAGTTAATCAATAGCGAATTTGACTCGTGATATTCACGTTTCATGCGGAATGCTGATCACGAGACAAACTCGTCAAAGTACGGAGAGGGGTTAATGTATGACATGGTTTGATTTATTTTCTGCAGTGTTCAATTCAGTACCAGAAATTGCGTGCTAAGTGTGCCGTCCAAAATAAAGAGATGTTAATCGTTTCGTAATATGTTTGGTATTTCATGATACTTCATTTGAATATGACATAATTTTTATATTTTTCTAGACAAGCTGTACATCTCGCTGGTCTTCCTGCGTTATGTTATGTTGCAATGCGTACACAAGATCCGCGAAATATGCAGAGGTATGTTGCTGGTTGATGTGTCCTTTGATGCATGATGCATTTATATTCTATACAAAACTTTATTTTATTTTCTTCTTATGCTGCCCCGAATTGTTTTGTTATCCGCTATGCACTATGTTAAGAGCTACAACAGGCGCAACAGTGCCTTTTTACGCATACATTTGTGTTATACGTTGAAGATATTACTAAAAAATGGTAACGGAAAGTAAAAATTGAGACACTAAATATCTACTTTACAGATGGAAATCAAATAATTTCAGCATGTCGAGACCATTAATCTAATTGAACACTTCTTTCTTTTCCACTTTACTGTATCGTTTTTAGCAAATAGTTTGATTATACGACACAAAAATCGGATACTTACATGTTTAATGAAATGCATGTTATGGTATATATTTGAATTTTTATACATGTCATTAACTTTTACACCGTGATGTGTGAACCGTGATAGAGAGGAGCGGCTGATGACTCTATACTTGCGGTTAGGTAAACTCAATCGAAATGAAGAAGAAAACTTTTTTATATGAGGTTTTGTTTTCTAAAAGGATAATTCAACTAACAAGGGGAGGACCAGGGTTGTGGGTCACCGATTTTGTTCAAATTTTGCACAGACCTTCTTTAGCCGAAAATATTAGACACGTGTTTTGCCAAAAGTGGCAACACTCCCCCATTTTTGAAAAAATCGAAGTCAAAAATCAAAATTTTTCGATCGCGCTGAAATTTTGCAGAGGTGTTTAAAATTGCCTCCTAAAAGATACTTACACATTTGTTTTGCAAATAAACAATGTTTAAAAATGTACATCGTGTATAAGTTGTATAAAATTTACTTGGTTTTCATCGAAGCGGCGTAGCACAGTTAGTATGCTACTAGCGTAATAACTGACGGTTCGTGGTTCGATTCCCGATGCGGTTTTGCGATTTTTTTTTGCCCATTTTTATAACATTTAACACACATTTTCTTACGAATGCATTTCTTTTTTGTTAAACGCGTTTGAACAACTACGCCGTCTTTGAACATTTCTGCCGGCGTTTTGGCGTCAGTTCCTGTAAAAACATAGGCACATGGGAATTTCAAGATTTGGAAGAAGCAATAAAAACTAATAACCCGGACCTGATTCGTTTATTAGTGTGATAAAATAACGGTCCGTTGATTGAATCCGGTATACGCAAATATAATTCGGAACGAGAATATATATTATCTGAACTTCTTGATAATAACTGCTGTCACTCCTGATTTACATCTCGTGGTGAAAACATCAAGCTGAAAGTATCAAAAATGTATTTTCACTGGTGTGCTATAGTGCAAATTCACGGAGGGAGAAAACAAACTTTTGTGTTTAAAAAAGTGCTGGATGAGTACCATTATTTCTACAAAAATTAAAATCGGAATATTAGTTGTATTTCTTACAACGAAAATATTAGAGCATTTATGATATATAGTGGAATAATTAACAAAATCTATTTGACAGTAATTTTAGTGACATCAAACATGTGTCAACCATCGACTAGTGCTTCTGCTAATGAAGGGTTTGGCATCGCTCACAACAGTACAAGTCCCACAAAGCAGGAACTGACAGACGCCGTATAATATTTTTCAGAAATTCTTCGCGAGCGAAGTATCATTAGTGATACAGTTCATGTAGCATGTACAAAGACAGGAAAATTAATGAACTCACAACATGCCGTATATTTAAATCATATTTTAAAACCGTATGTAAAAAAAAAAAATTTTGTTTGATTCTCGATTCATGGACTGGTCAAGTAGATCCTAGCGTATATAACAAAACATTTCTGAATGCAAATAATGATAGTTTGTGCACTTTGCAAGTCATTCCACCTCGCTGCATACCGGTGTGTCAGCCTTGTGATGTTTATTTTTAGCGTCAAGTCAAATTATTTATTAAACGTATCCAAAATTCAAGTTCACTATTAGAAGAACAACGAGATTTAAGTAGCCGCGAAGACGCCATTAAAATAGATTCATTAGTTCATCAACAGTTATCCGCGCCAATTTTTTCGGAAATGAGAGAATACGCATGGTTCGCGTCGAAGTGAACAAACTCGCGCAGATTTTTTTTAAACGTAAGACAGGTTTGTTTTTCTGAAGATGTCATACAAACAGTATGTACGTGCAAAATCCAGTCATTTATAAAATGCTCGTGGTGCAGACAAAATTGATGTTTTTCATGCTTTTACGATAAATACCACCCAAATAGTTGTACAGCATATTTATCACCTTAATTGTATTATGTATATATATTTATTATTGATATGTTTTAGAATGATTTTAGAATAGTCAAAACGGAATGTTATAAAACTGGGCAAAAAAAAAATCGTAAAACTGCATCGGGAATCGAACCCCGGACCGTCAGTTATTACGCTAGTACAGTAAGACCCCTCTTAACGCTGCCCCGCTTAACGCTGTTTCAGTATTACGCGGTAGTGTTGGGATTCCCCTAAATCGCTCACTATATTGATACTTGTTGTATATGTGTGCAAATTAAATGGCCATGCACCAACCAAAAGCGGTGGATTATGTAGCGGGGGTGCACATTATTTATCTGTTTCAATGTTTTTTTCATAGTCTGTCCAGAGTAAAGGTTCCAACTGTATTCCATGAAGTCGCAGTCACAGTACGAACGTATCTTTCGTGCGTCACAGTTGACTTATTAGCTGTCATTAACGTTACTAGGCGTATAAAGATATAAACATAATATTATATTTTATTGTGATAAGTTCGGCAAATTTTAGTTCTTACAATGAGTGATTGCAAAGAAAATTTTGTTATTCTCTGTTCTGTTTCACTGATCCCCATTATTAACGTGTAAAGTTGCCTCGTTTAACGCTGCTTCGTTTAGCGCACAAACTTATTGGAATGTATCCCCCGCGTTAAGCGGGGTCTTACTGTACCATACTAACTGTAATAATAATAATAATAATAATAATGTTTATTAATGCCAATATTACAATATTTGTACAGATTAAACCTAATAAACAAAGTTTCACATTTTTGTATTCTAACCACATATTGGCCTAAAGTAGGCATCTCAAGGGTGATCTTTTCTTTATGTATTTAACATTTATCCTTCGGCTTTGCCTCATCTTCTGGTAATTAATTAATATGTATTTAATATATACAGAAATCTATATTTTTTTTGTGGATGCAAAAAATGGCTACGAAAAAAAATCATCCTTTCTTTGTCTTGTTTTGTTTGACTTAAGAAATTAACTTACTCTAACCTTAACTCTAGATCCATATATAAAAGAACTTATGAACTAAGGAAACATATGGATACATCCTTATTTACCATACTAACTGTGCTACGCCGTTTCGATGAAAACCAAGTAAATTTTATATAACTTATACACGATGTACATTTTTAAACATTGTTTATTTGCAAAACAAATGTGTCAGTATCTTTTAGGAGGCAATTTTAAACACCTCTGCAAAATTTCAGCGCGATCGAAAAATTTTGATTTTTGACTTCGATTTTTTCAAAAATGGGGGAGTGTTGCCACTTTTGGCAAAACACGTGTCCAATATTTTCGGCTAAAGAAGGTGTGTGCAAAATTTGAACAAAATCGGTGACCCACAACCCTGGTCCTCCCCTTGTAAGTAATTCTCAAACGTATTTTTTTGATCAAAACAAAATGTGTTAAAAATTGTTTTGATTTATATATTTTGGATAAAGTTTATTTATTTGGAATTATTCTTCCCTCTCATGTACTACCAATTATGTACACTCTGTGTATAGTCAAACGGTGGCTTTATTGATTCTTTTCTAGTCCAGTAACGTTTTATACATAGAATATTCCGGTGCTATCATTATTTAACTTTAATATTTTGTCCGAAGTATGTTTATTGTCTTTCCACAGCAAAATTATATACTCATTTTTAATATCAACTTGTAAACGAACTTGTGTACTAGACAAGGCGATAACACGCTATTCAAGTGCATATTTTGAGAAATTCGTTCCAAGTTTTTATGAAAATAGTACATGCAGCTTCGATTCTAAGCGTATTTAGTAATGGACATGACCACTTTTTTTAGACCTATCGCAGAGAAATGTCAACGTTTATTTTTGAGTGGTAAATTTCCGTTTTATGTCGTTGAATGAAATAATTGTATTGCAATTTTCATCAATTTTCGAATATTTAATACGCAGTACTTCGTCCATATAAGTACAGACATGAACCGAAAAACATTCTGCGCTCCTTGAACTGTTCTTTCATCATGGCTCGCATAATTCCTATATATATGTTTCAGAATTGTACTTGCGATAGCGTTGGTTTACTTATCTGGCATCCACTTTCATCGACAAATGTATGACTATGGTTCATACACACTTGACGTTACCGGTATGTATATTTTGAGAATCACGATCATGTGATTGTTTTCTACGGTAAATATAATGGGTGGCGCAAAAGTAATGTCATAGTTTGAGTTGGCTGCCATTTTGTTATAAATGAAAAAAAAGAGCTCTGTTTTCATCAAAAGTTTACTTGAATGTGTAATATTGGTTACAGTACTTCGAAAAAATTATATCGCTCAAATGGCCACCTCCCGAGTTGATGCATAATTGCGCTCGTTTTACGGCGTTTTGCATTGTTCCTCGCAAAACATCTGGGTCCAAATTGGCGATTTCTTCTTCAATGTTAGCCTTCAAGTCTTGCAAGGTTCGTGGTTTGTAATGCAAGAAGATCCTTTGCATCCCCACAAAGTGACTGTTTGGTGCGGCATTTGCAGTGAAAAAGTGATTGGTCGTTATTTTTTTTAAGACGCCGATGGCCCCGCCGTAACCGTAAATGGCGAGCGTTTTAGGCAGATGCTAAACGAGTTTTTTTTTGCCGCAAGTTGTTGCATTGGGTCTCGATCATTGTTGGTTTCAACAGGACGGAGCAACAGCTCACACAGCTCGGGTAACTATGGAGATTTTAAGACACCAATTTCCAGGTCGAGTGATCTCCCGTTTTGGAGATTTGAACTGGCCGTCCAGATCACCAGATCTAACAGCACCGGACTTCTTCCTTCGGGGCTTTTTAAAATCTCGCGTTTACCACAACAAACCACGAACCTTGCAAGACTTGAAGGCTAACATTGAAGAAGAATTCGCCAATTTGGAGCCAGATGTTTTGCGTGGAACAATGCAAAACGCCGTAAAACGGGCACAATTATGCATCAACTCGGGAGGTGGCCATTTGAGCGATATAATTTTTTCGAAGTAATGTAACCAATATTACGCATGCAAGTAAACTTTTGATGAAAACAGGGCTCTTTTTTTTCATTTTTAATAAAATGGCAGCCAATTCAAACTATGACATTACTTTTGCGCCACCCTGTAGATATGTTTTTTAATTCTACTATTTAAAAAACACAGGTAACCAGAATTAAATTGGCAATGTTGGTCTTAACGCTTAGAACAGAAATAAGAGACCAATTAGTGTACAGTTGCACTCATTTAATTGTTTTGTTCCACCGTAACGTTATTTGACTTAATATCAGACGATGGAATTTTCAATGAAAGTATTGTGTTTCGTTTATAGACTGGTTAAAATAGACATTTTAATTTACAATAATTCGCATAGAGCTGAAAGTTGGTACAGACCTTGGGGATATTATTACAAATAAAATACTAAAAGTCCCCAACGATCCCACATCTGCAAAAAAAGTTATTCAAGGTTAAAGTTAAAAAAAATAGTTTTTCCTATTTTTCCGGTAAACGGTAAATTTTATCATAAAAATAGATCAGACAAAAGTTGCAGATCATGAAATTATCTACAGAAATTCTTCTTATACTTTTTTTTTCTAAGAATCATTATTCCTGAGATATTGCGATTCTAAAACTTGAAGAAGTCGTATTCGACATAATATGCACACATTTCCGCATCACCTGCGAGGTAGTGAACTTGGCGCATTTTTTTTAACGTGGTGTTCCCGATATTCATAGTCCACGATCTATTACACTACGCAAGAAAATAAAATTTTTTCTCTGCTACTAGGTTGAAAATAGGTTCCTTATAGTAATTCATATGCGCTGAATGCAGAAATGCAATCAGATTTGCTCTGGCACGTCAGGAAAAAAAGTTATGTACGTATAAACCTTTCCGAGGATAATGCTATTAACTACGTTGAATTGCGAATGTGAGAAATTTTGGGGCAATTAATGTGCGTACTTTGGGATGAAAATGCTAAATATTATAATTAATAAATTAATTATAAATGTTTATTTGCCTCTGAAATGAGTCAGAGGCCCCTAGTTACACTAACATTGGCAATACCTTGGTTTAAAAACGCGCCTATTCATCTTTCGTTTACTGAATCACCATATACCGAATCACCGAATCTTCTTATATGAAAGCGTTTTGTTTGTCCGATTTGGAAGTGGGGCTGCGGCGTCGCCTCACGAGACTCGATGGACATTTGTTTGACAACAGTCGTACCTGCTTATTCAAATCATCACTCCTTAAATAAACCATCTTTACGTTTATTGACACCTTCGTTTATTTTCCGTATAAGATCCCACACTAATTTTATAAAACATGTTGAATCCTGCCCGCATGCTCTAGCTCGAGCGCAAGTTAGAACTTGTCAAAGTCTGCCTATTTGTTTTTACCACTGCAACTTTTTTTTTTAGACGCATAAAGCAGAGTAACCTTGAGAATACACACACACATTCGTACGTTATACCAAATAATACGGCTGATTGATGCAGCTGTACAATAACGCATGTAGAAGGTTTTAATGATCATCTTATGACTTTATTATTAATATGGTTTTTAGCTATAACTTTAAATCCAGACGTGCTACGACAATTCTGATTGCAAAATCGGAATCAGCGCACCCAATTACATAATACTCACATTCATTTCAACTAGTAGCAAATTCATTGTTGCATAGTGTTATGACTGTTTGATCAAACATTTTCTATTAAGTAAAAAAAAAATGGTACTATTGAAAATGATTTGAATCGCACGAATTATTGTTGGTTTCGGGAAAATGTTATTCTGACTGATAATCTTCAAATGCCACTTCAACAGTTACATCTTCTTCGCTTTCTTCCTCCTCTTTTTCTTCTTCTTCTTCTTCTAGCTGGATATGTGAAAAAGATACATCTATTGTCTCCTCATTAATACCATAAAAATCTTCATTTGTTGAAGTTGATTCAACATTGGAGCAAGACTGGCCTTGGCAATTAGTACATACTGGTGAACAAAATAACCCGACTTTTTTACAGCTACATTTTGCACTACAACCCTTTTTGCAATTGCAAAAGATGGTGTTGAGAAGTCTTTCCGGAGCAGGTGGGAGTAAAGTTTGAATTGGCTCCAAAGTATTATCTACTAATTTCCAACCCCAATCTGCTGTTGATTGCCTAGCCATACTTGAACTTGATAGTATACGCGACACAAGTGTTGACTTGCAGAAGCAGATGTTGGAGGAAGACAAGATAACTGCACTCTTTTATTGTTCCGTGTATTTTTTACAAAACTTAAATATCTATACTTGTATAAACAATCAATTTTTTTTGGAGCTCCATATAGAGCGAGAAGAAAACGAATTCCGTTTGTGATGATGTCTTGTGGAGAAGAGTCGATCTTTTGAAATACTTTGTCGCAATTAATTAAATCATGTTTTTCAAATAATTTAAATACTGTTGTTTTACCCCTTCTGAAAAATAATGATGTAGTATCGCAGCCA
The DNA here is from genome assembly GCA_914767735.1 of Anoplius nigerrimus. Taxonomy (NCBI): domain Eukaryota; kingdom Metazoa; phylum Arthropoda; class Insecta; order Hymenoptera; family Pompilidae; genus Anoplius; species Anoplius nigerrimus. Next base: position 50,231 of record CAJZBX010000625.1, read on the forward strand.
GTTATTGCATGTAAAAATAAGATATGATTGTGACATTTTGGATAAGCAGAAAAGCCCCTCAAAACTGAATTTCAAACACACGCATAAAGTTTCAGCGCGATCGGAAAATTTTGATTTTTGAGCTCGATTTTTTCAAAAATGGGGGAGTAGTGTCACTTTTGGCAAAGCACACGTTGAACATTTTCAGGTATAGAAGCTATGTGCAAAATTTGAACACAATCGGACAAAATTGACCTTTGACCTCGAATAATTTTTTTTTGCAGATGTCGGTTCGGTGGGGACTTTTAAAATTTTATCTACAATAATATCCCCAAGGTCTGTACCAACTTTCAGCTCTATGAGAATTATTGTAAACCTACCACAATTTTTCGTCTATTTTGACCGGGCTATTATGTGAGGTTGGGATTGCCGCTTATTTTAGAAAAAAAGAGATGTTACTGACATACTGGCTTTCAGTTGTGGTCGATCATTATAGTGAATGAATAAAGTTCTGAGCACGAGTTGATCGTTAAAATATCTTGTTGAAGATGAAATATATGTAATACCGACAAGGGGAGGACCGGGGTTGTGCGCCACCGATTTTGTTCAAATTTTGCACAGACCTTCTATAGCCGAAAATATTAGACACGTGTTTCGCCAAAAGTGGCAACACTCCCCCATTTTTTAAAAAATCGAGGTTAAAAATCAAAATTTTTCGATCGCACTGAAATTTTGCAGAGGTGTTTAAAATTGCCTCCTAAGAGATACTTACACATTTGTTTTACATAGTTAGATGAGATTGTGCAAGGTGAGGTTAGTGATTAGGTGCGAGTACGAAACGATAATGAGATAGCTGTGCGCGAGGCGGCGATACGACATGTTTACAATAACAACAGAGTAACCGCGTTACTAATGACTACTCGACGAATAAACTCACGGAATAAAATGTAAAACTGTGTAGGTATGTACAGTAGGGGCCAGAAAGAATCGTTACGGAAGAAATACGGGGCTAATCATCGGCCGCGGATTTAGTGACCACGCCTCTCTTTACATACTTTCTGATATATGGCATATTAAAGCAGCTGATGCGTTTATACAGGGTGATTCTAGTAACTGGGCCAAGGTATAACTCTTTTTTAAATGAATTTAGAACAAAATCGTAGAGGAAAAGTTTGTATCAGTCGAAAAGCTCTATCATCCCATGCACCGACTTTTTTCCCAAGTGCATTAGTGCATGTGCAAAGTGCAGTTGCACTGTTTTTTTAAATGGAACCACCCATTTTTTTTTTCATAATTGCGTTCCTTAGGCTATTCTGCAATAAAAATGTATAAGGGAAATCATCGAAAAAACAATAGTTTACGAGATATTTCGCTTTATTCGAACTCTTATAACAAATACTCGAACGTTTCACCGTTAGCTTGCAAACATTTTTTAATGCGTTTCTCGGTGTTTTTCATTACACTACTGAGTTGTGCAGTAGTTATGAGTGAACAGTGATGCCTAATTCTTTCCTTCAAGTCGTCTACAGAAACAGAAGGTTGCACGTACACTTCATTTTTTAAACATTCCCACAGGAAAAAATCAAGAGGATTCAAATCTGGCGAACGGGGCCAAGACGTTGGGCTGTTGGTACCTAACCAATTTTGCCCAAACGTTGCGATTAAAAATGTGGAAACGACACGGGCGTTATGTGCAGGTGCTCCGTCTTGCTGGTAGTATTTTAGATTTAAACGCGATTGTAATAGAATATCGTCGAGTAGAGCGGGTAACGTAAATTGCACAAACTGCGTATATCGCACGCCGTTTAAAATGTCAGGTAAAAAGTTAGGCTCGACAAAAGACCTGTTGAGTATTCCACACCACACGTTAATGCTGTAACGCAATTGGTTGTTTGTACTTCTCCTCAAATGTGGATTTTCCATATGACAGTCGTGTTCATTATGCCTATTGGACATATGTACCATTATTCGTAAATGTGCTTTCGTCTATCCATAAAATTGTTCGAGCAAAGTTGTCATTATGTTGCTCTTGTTGTAAAAAAAGTCGACAAAATTGAATTCTTCTTAACGTATCTCCCGAGCAATGATGGTGATCTTTGTGTATCAGATGTTAGCAAAGATGATTGAAACGTAACTGGGACCAAAATCGTTTAGGTAATGTGATATTGAATGGTTTGGGCATCTGTTATAAGAGTTCGAATAAAGCGCTATATCTCGTAAACTATTGTTTTTTCGGTGATTTCCCTTATACATTTTTATTGCAGAATAGCCTAAGGAACGCAATTATGTAAAAAAAATGGGTGGTTCCATTTAAAAAAACAGTGCTACTGCACTTTGCACATGCACTAATGCACTTGGGAAAAAAGTTGGTGGATGGTATGAAGGAGCTTTCCGACTAATACAAATTTTTCCTCTACGATTTTGTTCTAAATTTATTTAAAAAACAGTTATAGCTTGGCACAGTTACTAGAATCACCCTGTATAGCAAACGCTGTGGCTAAACAAAGAAAAACAGCAGCGCATAATAGAAACTTTTTTTTTCTTGCGATGGTGAGATCTTGAACAAGACACCATGGGTTCGCCAATGGACTAGCCGCGTGTAGTATCGAGTTTCATCGACCAAAACACCACCGTTACTTTCTACAGGGTTGTAAGAATTGGCGTGGCGTTAGCACTAGCCCGGAAATGTCCTTGTCTGCGGCGCGGTGAAAAACTGTCATTAAAGGGCATAGCCGGGTAAGAAGTGAAATGTGCCTCCGAACCGATCGAAATTCTGAATGAGTCATTCGATAGCTTATGAAAAAAGAAACATTTTTGTGAATTTTCAACTTTGTATCTCGACCGTGGGGGCGGCGGAGTGTAAAATGTACTGTCCGCTTCTCCCACCATTTTCTCGGAATCTAGTGCACAAAAAAATTAAAAAAAAAACAGCGATGTTTCAAGCAATGGCGAGCATATTCCAGATTTTTTTCAGATTTTTAAACAAAAAATCGAATTGATAAAAAAATAAAAACTGAAAAGTCAATCAGAAAAAAATCGATTTGATACCGAAGGAGGTCCGGATCAGTGATGCCGCTTTTTTCTGTAATGTAATATTACAATCAACATCTCTCTGATTTTTTTTTATAATTTTTGCTCGCCAGCAACAGTGTCGGAAAAATGAAAAACCCGTTTTTTCGTCAGTTTTTGGGTGTCAGAACAACGTATAAGGTAAACTTTGGTTCAATTTTTGTCACATAACTATTTTATGTAATGTTTAATATTATTGATTACATTCCACAGTCGTAATAATGCAAGAAAATTAAATCAATGAAAAAAATCGATGTCACACTGTATGCCTTATGTTCTGAAAAATTGAAGATCAACCAAAGATCGTTGGTAGCGACACGCGTAAGGTGACAGTCTGTTTTGTCGAAGCAAACTTTTTCTTTTGGTTCGAATCCTGTTAGGTGCCTTTTTTTCATCGTTTTTTTGTCCGTTCTCTATGCAACAATAGTCAATATTTAATGTCAGATGATTTCACAATATTTTTGTCAGCATTTTAGTGTTGTAATAAATATGCACGTGCCTTCAAACCGCCTTCCATGTTTCCGTTATTCTAGTCACATATTTTGGCAGTAACAATGACAAAAATGTGTTGCACAGAGAAAGTCATCTGACATTAAATATTGACTATTGTTGCATAGAGAACGGACAAAAAAAACGATGAAAAAAAGGCACCTAACAGGATTCGAACCAAAAGAAAAAGTTTGCTTCGACAAAACAGACTGTCACCTTACGCGTGTCGCTACCAACGATCTTTGGTTGATCTTCAATTTTTCAGAACATAAGGCATACATTGTGACATCGATTTCTTCCATTTATTTAGTTTTCTTGCATTATTATGACTGTGGAATGTAATCATTAACATTAAACATTACATAAAATAGTTATGTGACAAAAATTGAACCAAAGTTTACCTCATACGTTGTTCTGACACCCAAAAACTGACGAAAAAACGGGTTTTTCATTTTTCCGACACTGTTGCTGGTGAGCAAAAATTATAAAAAAAATCAGAGAGATGTTGATTGTAATATTACATTACAGAAAAAAGCGGCATCACTGATCCGTACCTCCTTCGGTGTCAAATCAATTTTTTTCTGATTGACTATTTGGTTTTTATTTTTTTTAACAATTTGTGTTGGAATATAAGCGCGAGTTCAAGTGCATGATGCTCGTCGGTCCAAGACCTTCCCTATCTTAGGGGAGTCATCATATTGCCCTCATTTGCTATCACGCCGACTCCTTCTACGGGGACGGCGATTGGGCGAGATATCCTCAGCCTGAGCTTCTTGCTTACTGACGATTCGCGCGCCGTCTTTTTTCTTCGTTTTTTCCCCGCCGCGGGTGAGGGTTGCTGCGAGCCAATGTTAACGTGAGTTATCGTGCCAGCCCTTACCACCTAGTAGAGAGTACCGGTGGTGGTTTAGTCAGTGAAACCTGACACAACCAGCAGATCGCCCCCGTTTCTGTTGGCGTCTTTTTCAAGATTCCGCATAGAAAAAAAAAAGTTCAAGTGCATGTCCGTTGCGAGCTTCGAGTCGCGTTCGGGCGCGTTCGGGCATCCTCGGGTGCATGAGGCGACGCCGAGCCGATCAAGAGCGCGCGAAGCCGGCGGTAACGCGGAAGCTAGTCACGAGTGAACAGGTGTCGTCGAAAGTGTATAAGTGCTGCGAAATAAAGCAAATACGAATTGTAAACCAAGCTTATTATTATTTGAAATCCAAACCCAAAAACCACCAATTCGATTTTTCGTTTAAAAATCTGAAAAAATCTGGAATATGCTCGCCATTGCTAGAAACACCTCTGATTTTTTTCGAATTTTTTTGTGCACTAGATTCCGAGAAAATTGTGAGAGAAGCGGACAGTACATTTTACACTCCCCCGCCCCCCACGGTCGAGATATAAAGTTGAAAATTCACAAAAATGTTTCTTTTTTCATAAGCTATCGAATGGCTCATTCAGAATTTCGATCGGTTCGGAAGCACATTTCACTATCTTATCCGGCTATGCCCTTTGGTAGAAAATTCATATAAGAGGCAGAGAAACTACAATAGAATAAGGCCAAAATGATTGTAAAACTGCGCCCGGTCATCAGTGAGCACGAAAGGGCAGTGTAACGGATAGTCTTCGCCATAGAGCCATGCTGGAGGGCAGATGATACAAAAGATCGAGCGTATATTGAAACAAATTCAAATAATGCAACGGTTGCGAAAAATCTAGAATCAGAGCGATAAGCATCAGTAAATCCAGAGTACTAATGCACTATACGTGTGAAATGGAGTATCTTGATTTCACTCCTTCAATATTTACTGGAGGATAACCAATAATTCCATGCACACATTTTGCTTTGCAATTTCTCGACTGCTAAAGCATTTTAACTATTATTTTCGTAGAAGCTTGCTAAAAATGATAAATTAGAAATGATTTTGTGCAATGTTTGTTTGTTATTAGTATGTCTGCTACTTATTAGTGTGTCGTTGTTAATATCAAAATCAATCATGAAAATTTCTACAGAATATTAACGTTACAAATAAAGCAGCAATTGTTTTTGTGAAATAAGCGATTTTACAACCAGTTTGCATTAACAAAAATTTGAATAGCGATAAAAATTCGGCAAATAAAGTCTGTAAAGAATTTATGAAAAAATTACTCTGAAAAGAAAAAAGCTCATTGTCATTGGCTCAGATAGAACGTACGTGGTGCGAAATGGTATCTAAGAAGAGGGTAAATGGATTTTATTGTAAATTAGGAATAATATATTTACAACCTTTACGACCATGTCTTCCATAATAGAGAAATAAGATAGAATAATAAGAAAAATCGGAGAAAAGATTGAACAATACAGCCTATCTGAAGCGGTGAGGGCGTAAAGTTACTGGACAAATATACAGGGTGGTTTCGATCCGGTGGTACAACCGAAAGGGAGGTGAATCTAGATGCAAAAATAAGTAAAATAAAACGTATGAACATTTTTTTTTAAACGCTCCGTTTTCGAGAAAATCGACTTTGAATTTTCGTCAGGTGCAAGCGCCCTAAAGCATGGCATTGTATATCTATATCTATCGCTTTGCGTCGTCTGCGAGTACGTTCGGGCAGCTATGACGTCACGATAGGCCGCTTCGGTCTCACTGTCGCGTATACCGGATGTCCCTGCCGGGCCTGCTTCGATGCCACGCAATGAGATAAGCCATCGCACCGCGACCAAGATTCCTACAGTGGCACCCGGTATATCGCGCCACGCTCGGGTGCGCTCGCACTTTGCGAAAATTTGAAGTCGATTTTCTCGAAAACGGAGCGTTTAAAAAAAAATTGTCATACGTTCTGTTTTACTTATTTGTGCATGTAGATTCACCTCCCTTTCGGTTGTGCCACCGGATCGAAGCCACCCTGTATACTAAAGAAGAATTGGAATCTGCAAAACATGCTTCTAAAGGGAGCACCAGGGTCGTTTGTCACTGGTTTTGTTTAAAGTTTGCACAAACCTTTTTCAGCTGAAAATATCGGACACGTATTTTGCCACAAGTGACAACACTCCCCTATTTTTGAAAAAATCGAGGTTAAGAATAAAAATTGTTCTAACCCGCTGAATTTTGTAGACATGTTTTAAATTGCCTCCTAAAAGGCACTTACACATTTATTTTGCAAGTGAACAGTGTTTAAAAATATACACTACAGATAACTTCTATAAAAGGGCATAGATGAATAAGGCGGTCAAAAGTGCTCCCAAACCGATTTAAGTTCCGAATAGGCCAGTCGATAGCTGATGAAGAAAGAAACATTTTTGTAAATTTTTAACTTTGCATCTCGACCGTGGAGGGCGGGGGAGAGTTACATGTATTATTCGCTTCTCTCACAATTTTCTCGGAATCTACTGGATAAAAAAATTTAAAAACATCAGAAATACCTGTGGTAATGGTGCGCACATTTCCGATTTTTTTTCAGATTTTTATGTAAAAAATCCAACTAGAAAAAAATGAGTCAGGAAAACATTAATTTGACAACGAAGGAGGTCCGGATTATTGATGGCGCTTTGTCCTGTGATGCAATATTAGAATTAACGTCTCTCTGAATTATTTCATAATTTCTGATTTGGTGGAAGAGTGTCGGAAAAATCAAAAACCGCGTCTCTGGTGAGCTTTTGATTGTCAGAACACAATGTGACGTAAACTTTGGTTTCCTTTTTGTCATATTACTATTTTATAGGATATTTAATGTTATTGAGTACATTGAACAGTCGTAAAAATGCAAGAAAACGAAATAAATGAAAAAAGTGGATGGTATAGTGCAGCCTTATATCCTAAAAGATTGAAAATCAAGTCAAGAACGTCGCTAGCACAACGACAATGTGTCAGTCTTCAGTCGTAGCTATGCAAACGAGCGAGCAACACGTATCGAGCCGAGCAGAGCAGTGTAAACAGACGCAGGTGTACTCCCCAATTTCAAATAGAGAAGTTACCGGGTGTAGTCTGTGTAGTGTATCTGGGCATTATTAAATGCGAAAAGTGTATCCATGAGTGAATAAGAAAATAACAAAAAGATCCCTACGATCGTTAGATTGTCGACGTACGAAATGAAACTGAATTGAAATAAAGAAAAACATTTATTTTTTTATATTCATTCATATACAAAAATGTTCAGGGCAAGAACATCGCCACCAAGCCGATCAGGAACAAATACAAAAAAGAAGAGAGCTAAACTAAACCCAAAACCTAACATAGAATACAAAAGGAAAAAAGAAAGTGATAAAAACCAAGATATGATGGAAGACAGAAACATAGCGTCAACGTCGAAGGAATCAGAAAAGAGCACTTCGGAGTCCACATTAAGGACAATAATAAGCGAGGAATCGAAGGTGGCCCTATGGAAGATACAAAAAGAATTAGTGGAAATCAAGAAACAAAATGAAAAAGCACAGGAGGAACTGATGATCCTCAGAGAAGAGAATGAAAACTTAAAGAATGATAAATATAACGAGAAAACTCAACAAGTGCAAATCACAAACAGATATACTGCTGCATTCCAAGAAGTGGACGTGGAGGAGGCACAGGACGTGTGGACGTATGTCAAAAAGAGAAACCAAGCTACACGGAAAACACCTCCAAATCAAAGGGACCATCCCAGAAACGACAACATCAACACGTCCTGCGCACACAAGGAAACGGATACAAGGGATAAGGGCAAACCACCACCAATAATTATAAGAACAATGGAAACGAATCTAACGATTAAATTGTTAGTGGAACATGTCAAATCGAAAGACTTCCACATAAAAAGAATAAACAAAGCTTCACATGTTATATATACTCATAACTTAGATTTATATAAAAAATTAAAAGATACTCTAAAAGAAGTAGAAGCGGAGTACTTTACTTTTACTCCCAAAGAAAATAAAATAACAACTTTGGTATTAAAAGGACTTAATAATAGTACTAGTCCGGTCAAAATAGAAGTAAAAATAGTGGTAGGTTTACAATAATTCGCATAGAGCTGAAAGTTGGTACAGACCTTATGGATATTATTACAAATAAAATACTAAAAGTCCTCACCGATCCCACATCTGCAAAAAAAGTTATTCAAGGTCAAAGGTAAAAAAAAAACGGGTTTTCCTATTTTTCCGGTAAACGGTAAGTTTTATCATAAAAATAGATCAGACCAAAGTTGTAGATCATGAAATTATCTACAAAAATTGTCCTTATACTTTTTTTTCTAAGGATCAGTATTCCTGAGATATTGCGATTCTAAAAGTAGAAGAAGTCATATTCGACATAATATGCACACATTTCCGCACCACCTGTGAGGTACTGAACTTGGCGCATTTTTTTTAACGTGGTGTCTCCGATAGGCGTAGTCACGATCTATTATGACTGTTTTAGAAAAAAATATTCTATTAAGGGGTTAGGCCACTCTAGGATTTTCGAAAAAACGATTTTTTTTTTTTTGGTTTTAAATGGTCCCTTAGGATTTCAAAAATGATGTGCCAAAAGATTATGGCCGGAAAAACCCCTAACTGCTCGATTTTCGATTTTTATTACAAGGCCGCCTCGTCGGCAGCGCGCTCCTTTTATGAGCGCTGCGGGAAAGTTGCTGTAGGGCAGGTATACGGTAAATGTTATTGAAATTATTTATTGCGTGACTAGTGTTGATGATTCCACCCTTCTATTTTCTTAAGTTTTGTCTCACAAATAGTCGAATATCTGCTTGAGACAGACACAGGCAAGAATTTAAGAAAGAAGCTAGTTGACAAGCACTCGTCTGCTCAATACTTTCGCGAACCATAATTTATTTTTGTGTGTGTACTTATTGATTTGTTTTTACAATGAGTGAAAAGTGGTGTATAGTGGGCGAAAAGGAAAGAAGACAACATACAACAACAGGAAGAGACCAAAACTCTATCAAAGAAGGCCACTGAATCGCTATGAGTTAGAAACACCAGATGACATGAATGCCAGTATATCGGCAAGAAAACTGAAGCAATCGGAAGATCTGTATGATATGGAAATAAATCCAGCATTTGGTTATCGTATCATGAACTTTATTACAGTATTTTCGGCTATTTCGAATGTTGTCGTTTGTAACGTATGCCAATCGGAAGTAAAATATACTGAAAGTGGAAAGTGCAGTTCCGAAATCCACTTCAAGTGAGAAAACAGTGTTGGATATAGCGATCAAAATTGCCGTTAGTGTATATAATGACGTTTTTTCTTCCATTTTGCACATAATGAACGCAATGGACTTAGAAATCGGGCCCAACAGTTACGAAATGTGTCTGCAAGTCGACGAGCAGCGCATAAAGCTCGCGGAGAGATTGCTCTCTGAAGAAGTAAAAACGGCAAGGATCACTTCAAGGTCAATAAAAAAACAATTACAACAGCAGGGTGATAATCTAGAAGGTCAATTGTATGGTGCAGGCATTTCGGAATAGAGAAATTGCAGAGTAATTCATGATTTTCTACTACTCAAAACTTTAAACGCGTTTATCTCGAAACCACATTTTTCTAGCTGGCCGGACATCTGCCTCGGACAATTTTCAATGGATTCACTTCTAACTTTGCACATATCTTTAAAAATACAGTGTCCATGGTAGTACGTAGGGGTTTTTCTTTAAATTGCCTAGTTCATTTGTTATCAACAATTTTCTAGCGAATTTTTCGGTAAATTTGGCACTTTTCACTTTAGAAGTGCGCCATTTCGCCAAAAATCGATATATCGAAAAAATCCTACGTACTGTTGTGGCTCTTGTTACATATAATCGAGAAAAATTGATTAGCCCCTCATAATACAAAAATTACAGGAGCTGCATGTCCGACCAGGGACTCTTGTAAAATCGAGGCGCCGTCGCGAAAATCCTGCACGGCCGCCATTTTGAATACAATCTCTTCCAAAAAATTAGTGTATTTAGTCAATGGTATGTATAATACCACACTCTTTTTGAAATTTTGATATATTTTGAAGTTTGTCTGAAAAAAATTCCGCAGAAAGGCCTATTTTTAAGGCCTCTAGAGTGGCCTAAACCCTTAAGAAATTTAGTTTATTATTATTTATTATTTAATAATTAAGAAAAAGAATGGAACGAAGAGTTTCCCCACGATCGGACATATTTTTTAAGTTCTTACATGCATCAATGCTTCTTTGAGAAATTTTTCAAAAAAATCGAAGCGGACATGTTTTGAGATAAAAAATATTTTGTGTTTTAATTAAAAATTAAACAATGAAAACAATAATTTGGATAAAAATTATTTTTTTTTCTTGAAAGAGCATTCAAAAACGCAAATTTTGAAAAAAGAACGATCAAATTGGTGCATTTTTCGCATAGTTATGAGCATTTGAAAAAAAAGAGCTCAAATTTAAAAAAAAATGCATAATTTCGAAACGGATGGTCAAAAAAATCTGAAAAATTCATGAACGCGTGTTTCATCGGTCTTAAAAACATTAACAATTTTGAAAAAAATCGGAGGGTGTGAGGTACAAAAGTGTCCGATTTGGCATGGAATGGAAACTACCACCAATAATCTTTAATCCTTCTTTTAGCAGCGTGTTTTCCCTTTAGTACCAGAATCGTAGTGTCGTGCTTTGTTGTATATTGCTTTACATTGTTTGTGTTTAAATTTTCTATTTTGTATATTTGAGGTCTTTTTAGGTGATAGAAAATAGGTACACCTTCCTCATTTTCTAATAATTTAATATGATCTAATAGAAGGAATGATTCTGGTGTAACATAGTCCTTTTTAGTAGATTTAGAGTTGGTATTTTGTTCGGTTTTATCAATTCCCACATTAACGGGTTTACATTTAATGTACTTAGGTATATTGGCATTATAATCGAAATTGAAATTTTCGGCGTGTGGAATCCAGGGGTTTAATAGGAATTAAAGAACTGTTGGTGTGTTCTAAAAATCGTTTCGTCCCGGATCTACTGGCGGACTCATCAGTAGGGCTATGCCAGTAGATCCTGCCCTAGACGAACACTTCTTTGCTCAGGCTCACGTCCCTCCTATTAAGGTAACGTGAGGCTCTCTAGTGCGAGAAACTAAAGGACTTCAGATGGTCGGAAGCCCTCTAGCGGTGCGCACTAGAGCGAGTATAGGACCCTGGTTTCGGGTCATTCGATACTCCTAAACATTTATATAAAAAATTTTTCGCCGTAATGGGTAATTACATTTAATCCTCCTGGATGAATAATAATCGAAATTGAAATTTTCGGCGTGTGGAATCCAGGGGTTTAATAGTGTGGGGTTCGGAGTCTCCTAGAGAAAGAACTGCGGGAGGGATCGGGGACAGACGCGAGAGATGGCGTAAGGTGCCGCGAGGTCCTTAGCCAGAATTAAGAAACGTAAACATTGAGAGCGCCGGTGGCCCAGTGTGTATGGTGCCGGCCTGCGGATCCAAAGGTTGCGGGTTCGATTCCCGCACCGGTAGCGTTTATTTTTCTGTCCCGATCCTACAATAGGAATTAAAGAACTGTTGGTGTGTTCCAAAAATCGTTTCGTCCCGGATCTACTGGCGGGAGAATACTCCGAAGAGGTATCTCAGGATCTTTGTGTTACAGTGATTCGAATTAGCTGTCACAAACGTCTTGCTGCTGTTATATTAGCAGTAGTCGTTCTTCAAGCCGGTGTTGGAGCGGGAAACCCTGATTGCTTTTCAGCGTTGAAGGAATTTTCCCACTGTTCCGACTTCTCGTGCCATATCGCCATGTCGGCACCCCCCCAAAAGAGGGCGCCACGTAGGCGACGCAGGCAGCGGATTAATCAAAGTAACTATCGTTGATCCGTTGCACGAGCCGGCGTCAGTCTTGGAGACTTACCGACTTCAGGACTTAAAACAAGTCGGACTCCAGATGTGTATCACAAACCGAGGAATGGTAACCCTCGGGCCATCTGGACACCCCCACGGGGGTTCTGTCCAATTATAAACCGCCAGTAGATCCGGGACGAAACGATTTTTAGAACACACCAACAGTTCTTTAATTCCTATTAAACCCCTGGATTCCACACGCCGAAAATTTCAATTTCGATTATTATTCATCCAGGAGGATTAAATGTAAATATATTGGCATTATAGTTTCTAATGCTGTTAATTAAATGTGTGTTTATTCTGTGGATTTGCGTTTTGTTATAGATTTTCTCATTGCTTATGTTTTTTACATGCCCGGATCTTGCTGTACGATATCTATTAAGGCATGCTCTTAGACATTTTCTTTCGAATTTCCTTAATGTTTCCATTGTGGAGGATGATATTTTAAACCATCTTATTAGTGCTGTGTAACATAGAATTTTTATTCTATTTTCTAAGAATTTATTATAAAACATTTTTTTATTTGCGGCAATCGCTCGACTTGCTTTGTCTATTATAGTTCCCATATGCTGTCTATATGTTAGCCTATCATCCAGTTGTACACCAAGGTATTTTACAACCTTTTATATTTGTTATTTCTACGGTTTTTTGTCTGTCCGCAAATATTTTTAACCTTTTTTTGAAGCTTTATTTATTGCATTTCTCGTTCTGGGCTTGAATAGTATTGTTTCACATTTATCATTATTAATCTTTAATCGCCATGTTATGCAATATCTTTGGATTTTATAAAATAATAATTGTAAAGACGTCTTAATGCTACTGATCTTGTTATTAGAACTATAAATTATTATATCATCTGCGAATGCAAGAGCTTTGGCTGTGTTATCTACGTTTAGGTTGAAGAGAGATAACAAATCCGCTATGAAAATATTAAATAGGATAGCTGAAGTGACCGTTTCTTGTTAGAGACCTTTTTGACTTTGAATTCTTTTTTTGATCTTATTTTTTCATCGATAACAAAAAATGTTCTATTCGTAATCATATTGTTGATTAATTTTATCAGTGGCCCCGGGAATTCTTTTTTAATTAACTTAAATATTAAACCTTTAGTCCAGACGGTGTCAAAGAGTTTCTCTAGATCTATGTATTAGAATGGCTCCTGTGGAATATCCCTTATTACATGATTTTAGGATGTCCGAGGTCAGAATTGAAATTGCATGTATTGTTGAATGTCTATATCTAAAACCAAACTGTTGTGGTTTCAATATTTTTTTTACCGTGCATGCGTGATTTATGATGTTATTTATTTTTATTTCGAATAATTTGCTTATGCATGGGAGTAAGCAGATAGGTCTATAATTGCTAGGTTTTGTATGATCTTTATTTTTCTTTCTCAGGGCTATGACTTTTGCTTTTTTTCCAGTTTTCTGCAAAGTATGAATAATTTATTAAGTTATTAAATAGGATTACGTATTTTCTAATTAGGGCAGTTGGTAATGATTTAACGACGAGATTTGGAATGCCGTCGTAGCCCGAGGATTTTTTATTCTTTAGTTTTTTAATATACATTTTTAATTTGTCATAATTTGTAAAACAGCTCATTATTTCTGTTATTTCTGGATCTACGGATGTGTTGTCTGCGGTAAATGTCGTTATTGTCTTTTGTCTGTTTTGTTTTCTGTTGAATTCGTCTATTGTTTTGTGAACTATTTCCATATGTTTTAGTCCGCCTAGTGTGGAATTCTGCGTGTGTATTTGTGCAAAAGTCTGTCCTAATATATCTAATTTATCCTGTGTATTTGCTATTATATAGTTATTTTGGTTATCCTCCTCTAAAGTATTAATATCGATGTGCTCTATTTCCGGTTGTAACATATTTTGTTGTTGTTGCGTAAGGTGTAGGTTTTCTATTGTATTTAGTTGTATATCTCTAAATATTTTATTTACTTTTGGGAACATCGTAACACTATCTTTTAGTGTTATTTCTGATATAGTTTCTTCCCATTGTTTGCTTACAGATTTGGTGAATTCTTTCTTAATTAGTTTTGTTATATTTTTCATTTCTTGTTTTATTATCCTGCTCTGTTGACAGTTATGATTAAAATTTCTGTATGCATTTTTAATTTTTGTTAGTAGTTGGCTCTTTTGTTTATATAGTTTTTTTTTAGTGTAGAATTCATATATTTACTTATCGAATCTGTATATGGAAATTTAGGTACTGTTTTATTTATTGTCTTTTTTATACTTGTTTCTATTTCCAACAAATATTTATCTATTTCCTCGTTGGTCAGGTTTCTGTTTGATGGTATTAGTGAAATATTTTGTTTTTTGATTTAATTTTTAAACTTCGACCAGTCTGTTTGACCCCAGTTGAAGGATTTTTTATATGATTCAGATGGTGTATTAAGCATTTCATTGTCTATGTATATGTTTTGTATTTGGCTTGATTTCTCCTCATCCAATTATATAGGTATTTGACTCTATCGTCACATTTTTTGTTTCCCCAATCAGTATGCTTGACGTTCAAGTCTCCTAGTGGCATAAGGAAGTTGTTGGTATTCCTTATATTTGGTTTGTGGAAAATTAATTCTAAGTCTAGTTTAAATTTATGAATATTGCTTTTAGCTGCATATGGAGATACTATAATTAGGTATTTATTTGCTAGTTTTATTGATACTACTGTAGTTTCATATAACATTTTGGTTCGCAGGTTTTATTTTATTTATTACTTTATATTGTATATTTTTTATTATTATTATTGCTGTACCACCGCCAGGGTGTTTAGCGCCTAAACTATCGTTTCTGATGATATTATCACTTTTAAAATTAAATTTATGTACATTTTTTAGTTTGGTTTCTCCTAGTAGCATTATGTCTATTTTTGTATTATTAATAGTTGTATTAGTTGGTATCTCTTGTAATTAAAAATTAATGAAATTATATTAATGTATCCTATTTTTAATTGTGTTCTTTTGTCAAAATTATTGTTACAGTGATTATTATTTTCTTTATGGTTCGTGAGGTCCAATGAAGCCATTATTTATCGTTTAATATTATATTTGTAATATTTCGTATAATTTATCTATTCTTTTTTTATAATTTGTTATTTCAGATTTTATGGTTAATAAAGTTTCCATAATTGTTTCCATTGAGATTTTTATCATATTTATTTGTTCTAAATTATTAAAATTATTACTTGTTGTAGGTTGCGAAGTTACGTTTTGCTTCATTATTTCTCTCGGATTTGTTGCTATTTGCATGTTTCTTGCTTCATCAGCACATGTAATATCTTCAACTATTGATTGTGTCCTTATTGGTGGTATTTGAATTTTTTCATTTTCTGAATTTATTGGTTTCCTTTGTTTTATGAGTTTTCTTCTTATCGGACATCCTTTATATGACGCAGGGTGCCCATAAGTTCTGCATAATACGCAGTATAGACGGTCTCTATTTGGGTCTTCCTGTGTTGTTTGTCACATTTGACATACCTATACGCTAAATTACAGTTGACTGCTGCGTGACCTAGCCTTTGGCACCGTCTACACTGGGTCGGTCCTGATTTTCGAAGTTTCTCCCATTTGACGATTTGAAATAAAATTTGATTGTTATTTCTTATTTCCGCCATATTACTGTTCTTGTCTGTTTGTACGAGAAAAATTGGAAGTTTCCTTCGTTCCTCTTTTGCTCTCGTTGTATTGAGTTGCGTAACTTTTATAAATTTTATATTATCGGTTTCGTATTTTCTTCAGATCTTCTAGGATTTCCTCCGTCGGTATACTATTATAAAGACCTTTTAATACCAAAGTTGTTATTTTATTTTCTTTGGGAGTAAAAGTAAAGTACTCCGCTTCTACTTTTTTTAGAGTATCTTTTAATTTTTTATATAAATCTAAGTTATGAGTATATACAGCGTGTGAAGCTTTTTTTATTCTTTTTATGTGGAAGTCTTTCGATTTGACGTGTTCCACTAACAATTCAATCGTTACATTCGTTTCCATTGTTCTTATAATTATTGGTGGTGGTTTGCCCTTATCTCCTGTATCCGTTTCCTTGTGTGCGCAGGTCGTTTTTATGTTGTCGTTTCTGGGATGGTCCCTTTGATTTGGAGGTGTTTTCCGTGTAGCTTGGTTTCTCTTTTTGACATACGTCCACACGTCCTGTGCCTCCTCCACGTCCACTTCTTGGAATGCAGCAGTATATCTGTTTGTGATTTGCACTTGTTGGGTTTTCTCGTTATATTTATCATTCTTTAAGTTTTCATTCTCTTCTCTGAGGATCATCAGTTCCTCCTGTGCTTCTTCATTTTGTTTCTTGATTTCCACTAATTCTTTTTGTATCTTCCATAGGGCCACCTTCGATTCCTCGCGTGTTATTGTCCTTAATGTGGACTCCGAAGTGCTCTTTTCTGACTCCTTCGACGTTGACGCTATGTTTCTGTCTTCCATCATATCTTGGTTTTTATCACTTTTTTTTTCCTTTTGTATTCTATGTTAGGTTTTGGGTTTAGTTTATTGTTAGCTCTTTTTTTTTGTATTTGTTCCTGATCGGCTTGGTGCCGATGTTCTTGCCCCGAACATTTTTGTATATGAATGAATATAAATTTATTTATTAATTTTTTTTTTAATTTTAATTCAATTTTATTTCGTACGTCGACGATCTAACGTAGGGATCTTTTTGTTATTTCTCTTATTCGCTCGTGAGTACACTTCTTGCCTTTAATAATGGCCGGATAACTACACCCGGTAACGTCTCTATTTGAAATGTTGGAGTACACCTGCGTCTGTTTACACTGCTCTGCTCGGCTCGATACGTATTGCTCGCTCAATTGCCTAGCTGAGACTGAGACTGATACATTGGCGCGGCGCTACCGACAATTTTGGACTGATTTTCAATCTTTCAGCATATGTTGGATAGGGGTAATGTAAATAATTTTATAGTCCGATATCACACACTTTAGTTTTATTGTTAACTACAAATCGCCGGATGTTGCCGGATTACAATACTCGATGTCCGATCTCTTTAGCGCCCTTACTCGTAATGAGCGTAACGCATGTCGATTTAGGAAAGGGGCAACCGTTATGAATCGATATTGGGGGAATCTGAATTACCGACTCGTACAGACCGGTAGCGTTCAAAAACTGAGGTCGGTCGCATCCTTTGTCCTTTCCAACAGCATATAAGGCTACACTGTAACATCGACTTTTTCCATTTGCTTCGTTTTCTTGCATTCTTACAACTGTTCAATGTGCTCAATAACATTAAATATCTTATAAAATAGTAATGTGACAAAAAGGAAACCAAATTTTACCTTATACGATGTTCTCACAGTCAAAAATTGTCCAGAGGCGCGGTTTTTGATTTTTCCGACGCTTTCCACCAAATCAACAAATTATGAAAAAATTTAGAGAGACGTTAATTGTAGTTACATTACAGGAAAAAGGGGCATCAATGATCCAAACCTCCTTTGTTGTCAAATTAATGTTTTTTTGACTCACATTTTGGTTTTTATTTTTTTCCAGTTGGATTTTTTTATATAAAAATCTGAAAAAAAAACTAAAATGTGCGAACCATTACCAGATGCATCTCTGAGTTTTGTTTCATTTTTTTGTATCTAGTGTATTCCGAGAAAATGGTGGGAGAGGTGAACAGTACATTTTACCATCCCCTGTCCCCTCACGGTCGAGATACAAAGTTGAGAATTCACAAAAATGTTTCTTTTTTCATAAGATATTGAATGGCCCATTCAGAATTTCAATCGGTTTGGAGGCACTTTTCACCGCCATATTCATCTATGCCCTTTATTTACAATGATCGTAGCAGGCTACGTGTGGTACTAGCGTAATAGTCTCGCGGTCGCGGGTTCAAGTCTCCATGCGTTTTGCAAATATATATTACAATTATTGCGATAAATATGTTGTACAACTATTATGATAACATTTATTATAACAGCATGAAAAACATAAATTTTGTCTGCACCACAAGCACTTTATGAATGGCTGCATTTTGCGTGTACATACTGCTTGTATAATATCTTCAGAAAAGCAAACCTGTTTAGCGTTTAAAACAAATCTGCGCGAGTTTGTTAAAGTCGCGTACCGTGCATATTCAATCATTTCTGAAAAAAATGGCGTGGATAATTGTTGATGAATTAACAAATGTATTTCAATAGCGTCTTTGCGACTATTTAAATTCCGCTGTTTTTCTGATAATGTTGCTGAAATTTGTATACGTTTAATAAATAATTTTAATTGTCGGGAAAAATATACATCACAAGGCTGACATACCGGTGTGCAGTGAGGTGGAATAACTTGTAAAGTGCACGAACTATTATTATTGCCATTCAGAAATGTCCCGTTACATATGCTAGGATCTACTTGACCAGTCCACAATCGAGACCCAAACAAAATTCATTGTTTTTCTTATACTGTTTTAAAATACAATTTAAATATTCCGTGTGTTTCAATTTCGTTAATTTTCCGACTTTGTTCAGGTTATATGAACATTTTTCAGTTCACCAGTAAATTTTAATATGTGATGGATAATCCTGGGACAAACATCTGGGTTTTTGCAAACACAGAAATATTTCCGGCAATAATTTTCGAGATACTGTTATAGAATATTGCGCTGTATATGAATGTGTAACTTTGTGTATACATTTGTATTCTGCTTAAGTCGTTTCTTCTCCCC
This sequence comes from Anoplius nigerrimus, assembly GCA_914767735.1. NCBI lineage: Eukaryota > Metazoa > Arthropoda > Insecta > Hymenoptera > Pompilidae > Anoplius > Anoplius nigerrimus. The sequence continues at coordinate 69,232 of CAJZBX010000625.1, forward strand.
GATGAGATAAACTACTTCGAATACTCACGCGAGCCTGATCGGCATTAATAACAAAACCTGGGGAATATTGGGAAATAAGACTATTCACTTGTTGTTGAAAAATCCTGGCGGAGGCCTCAATTTCTTCAAGTCATTTTATTGTTTTCCTTCACACGTATTTTGTCACTTGGCGTTAACAAATGCGTTGTTGCGGTTTAAATCTCGCCATTCAAGAATGCAACGCGGTAAAATGAAGTTCAGGACCAATATATCACATTGCTGCAGATACTGTCCATTCTTGCCACATCCGCGTTAATAGAAAAGCACCAGCATCTCTGGCTTCAATGAAGCCATCGCGAGTCCATATTTTGATGTGAGCATATTCGTCACAATTTGTCCTACCCTTGGCTATTTCTTTCTGCCATCTAGACATTGGACCTTTCCTTTTGCAAGCGTTACAGTTTTTACTTTTTCTTCCAACGGGGCATGTTGCTATTTTCCTTTCTTGGATGGTGGACGCGTAGAATAAGGTTCATTACGCGAGGATGGTGTCAACTCATGTACGTCTTCTAACAATAATGTTTCTTGAGTTGTATCACTCACTACACCGTTTTCATATTCTAATTAGATACTTTCAGTAAACCAAAACTCGGAATCCATATCAATAAAACGGTTATATAATTCTTTTGCAAGTAATTGCGCACGATATGAAATTGTTGAACTCACAGGATCACTTGATCCTGAGAGTTTCTACAAAGTGATATACGGAAACCGTTAACACGTTGCGTGCCACGCTGATTTTGCGTGTCCGCCGCGTCCCGCCAACGTGAATTTCTTATTATGCGTTACATATTTTTTCGAAATTTTTTGCACAACAGGTAAATTTTAGTATATAAGAGCGTATAATGCAATAATTTTTTTGCGGGTCATCGGTGACCCCCATGGCCAAACGGAGCGACTTAGTTTTGGCGACTGGTGTCCCCCACGGCCAGACGGACCGACGTCGACCGACAAACGATGATAATATGGAAAAATTTAAAAAACATTGAAAATTTACTCGAATTATGTGTTCTGATAATCTTGGTTCCGCCGGTCACCGGTGACCCCCATGGCACGCAACGTGTTAATTCATGCTTTGTGAGTCTTGCAGTATTGTGACCGATGCCAAAAACCTCATTGGCACAAGCATTTGTAAATGGTTGATCCATTTTTGATATCATTGAAATTACTGTCATACAGTTTTTATAAAACATTCCACTATATATGATTATTGCTCTAATATTTTCATTGTAAGAAGTACAATTACCTACCTAGGCACCTAACAGGATTCGAACCCAGACAAAAAGATTGCTTCGACAAAACAGACTGTCACCTTACGCATGTCGCTACCAACGATCTTTGGTTGATCTTCAATTTTTCAGAACATAAGGCATACAGTGTGACATCGATTTTTTTCATTGATTTAATTTTCTTGCATTATTACGACTGTGGAATGTAATCAATAATATTAAACATTACATAAAATAGTTATGTGACAAAAATTGAACCAAAGTTTACCTTATACGTTGTTCTGACACCCAAAAACTGACGAAAAAACGGGTTTTTCATTTTTCCGACACTGTTGCTGGTGAGCAAAAATTATAAAAAAAAATCAGAGTGATGTTGATTGTAATATTATATTATAGAAAAAAGCGGTATCACTGATCCGGACCTCGTTCGATAACAAATCGATGTTTTTCTGATTGACTTTTCGATTTTTATTTTTTTACCAATTAGATTTTTTAAGTAAAAATCTGAAGAAAATCTGGAATATGCGCGCCATTGCTAGATATTGCTCTGATTTTTTGTCGAATTTTGTTATACACTAGATTCCGAGAAAATGGTGGGAGAAGCGGGCAGTACATTTTACACCCCCCCGCTCCCCACGGTAGAGATACAAAATTGAAAATTCACAAAAATGTTTCTTTTTTCATAAGCTATCGATTGGGTCATTCAGAATTTCGATCGGTTTGGAGGGACATTTCACTATCTTACCCGGCTATGCCCGTTGTGCTACTTTCACCCTGATGTTTTCACTACGTGACACAATTTATGAGTGACAATTGTTAACAAGAAGTTCATATAACCGATTCATATTCCGAATGATACTTGGGTGTTACGCTTCCAATCAAGGAACTGTTATTTTACCATGCCAATAAATGAATCAGGTCCGGGTTTTTGCTATTTATTGTTTTCTCCAAATCTGGATATTCCCATATATGTTCTTACAGGAGCTGACACCAAGCTACGGCAAAATGATTGGATATAATAAATTAAAAATGCTTCCAATTGTATCAAAGTTCTTGAAACGCGCTTAAAACAAAAATTTGCTATTGACAACAAAGTTACTGTAAAACGTAAAACCGCATGGGGACTTGAACCCGAGATCATGAGACTACTACGTTAATACCATATTTACTCTGCTACGCCGCTTCGGTGAAAACCCAATTTTAACAGAATTTGTCGGTAAGGTTTATTTTGAAACATTGTTTATTTGCAAAATAAATGTGTAAGTATCTTTTAAGGGGCGATTTCAAATACGTGTACAATATTTCGGCATGATCGAAAAATTTTCATTTTAGACCTCGATTGTAAAAAAAATGGGGGAGTTTTGTCACTTTTGATAAAATACGTGTCCAATATTTTTGGTTAAAGAAGGTCTGTGCAAAATTTAAACAAAATTGGTGAACGACAACCCTGGTCCTCTCCTTGTGAGTGTTGTGTGAATTCAACGTTTGACTACCGCATTAAGGGGGGCACTACAAGTAAACGCTCAAAATCGCGGTTTTTCGCGATTTTTTTTTGGAAGGAAGGAAATGAGCAATCCTCCAGCAATTGCAGGCAAGTTTCAAAGCACTATCGAAGACCTCGCCCAAATTTTTTTGTGCAAAAATATTACAAAATGGCGGATTTACGGGCTACCAAAGAGAGCCTGTCGTCCTCGTAGTTGTCAATTGGCGTGCAGGATGCAGCTCGTAATTTTTCTCCGAAATCCAAAATCCAAAGTTATTTGTTAATATTAAAGGTTCCTCTTCTATGTGAACCTCAAAAATCCGGAAGATATTGCAAAATAAAAATTTTATGCTGTCTTAAACGAAAACTGTAAGTTTCCTGGAACAAAATCTTGGCTTCAACCTGCTGTAAAAAATAGTAAAAAAGATTTTTTTTACCAAATTGGAGGTTCACATAGAAGAGAATTTTATGCTGTAGAGAATGAAATTGAACCGTTCCGATCGGTCGAATAGTTTTTGTTATTTCCTGCACGCCAATTTGAAAGAAACGCATAAATAGAAAGTGGAGGAAAAGCGGTTTAAAGTTTTCGATGCGGATACTCTGAATTATTGGTTACGTACAGCAATTTTCGGCTAGTCAGCTATTCCTGGACCATATAGTCCACATATAGTGTGTATATAGTCCATATAGAATGATTAAAGACTATAAAGTGTTTCTGTGGATTGGAAATATTTGGAAATGTGGACTGGGAGACAAAGTTGACCGCTCAACAGTACTTCTAACGGCGCCCGAACGCACAGTATGGGAGGGTCACGTTCTTAAGTTATAACAGGGGAAATACTTTGAATTGAGTTTTGAAAATTTGCTGACTTATTCTTAAGACATTATACTAACATTTTATGCAAAAAAATCGATTTTTTGAACGGTTTACTTGTAGTGCCCCCCTTAAGGACAAAGTTGAAAAGCGCATGTGTTTCTCGAGTGTGCTAAACAATTCTGGTGCGCTTTTTGTTCTAAATTGTGTTTATCAATGTTTCATATTTGTTCATCAATTTGAAATATGTAATAAAATTAATTAATTGACATAGTACTTATTGAAACACAAGCCAGTTTGGCTTGCGACTTTTTTAAATATGATGACCACGCGACTGAGAAATAAAAAAAAATAGGAGTGATACTATTAAGAATATGCAGGTCCCATGATGAAAATTGTAATTTTTTATTTTTCCGACTTGGTTTTTTGATTGTTCAGAGTTTGGTAAATGCGGAAAATATGTGCATATTAACCCTTTGCGGCTGCGCAAATCGTCGTAGAAGTCGGTGCCGCAGCTGTTGCGTCATGATCGCCTGGCGAGCGGCATAACGAATGGGGCTACCTTTATCGAAAGAAAGCTATCCTCCCGATGCTAGGTTCAAATGTTAAGATCAACTGGCAATTATCTGCTACATCACAATCGTACGAATTTCAACAAATTCTGTGTGTTTTACTATCCATCCATTGACTTTAAATCTTATACGGAAAAGTAACTGCGGAACGCTAAACTTGCGCCGACCTGCTGGTACTCCCGCAGTGAAGTCTGCCAACCGGAAAGAGTTAATTTAATATTGATCTCACATTTGGAAATAGTTGTATACGCAGGACATGCCTCTAAAAACCAGTTGTTAATAGTAAATATAAAAATAAAGAAAGAGAAGAAAACAAGTGTAACTCGCCTCCATGCTTCCATGAGACGATCTTTTCTTGCTTTATAGGTACTTTACAGTGTAATGAGCAGAGCCGGAACTACAAAGGCATTATCATTTATTACACTTACATATTTACATAATGCAACAAATATGTTACGTAATTGTCATTATAGCACAATACGAATACGTTAAGGTAATGAATTGGTCATATTTTGTGTTTTAATGTTAGGTCCTCTTATGGTGATTACCCAAAAAGTGACCAGCTTAGCGTACAATGTCCATGATGGTTTGATACGCCAAGAGAAGGATCTCACACCGATGCAACGCCAGCAAGCTGTGCAGTGAGTATGCATGTTGTTGATTGTATCTAACAACGTACTTACTAACGTACTTAAATCCGGATATGTATTATCGAAAGTAACTCATATGTTGCTTAGTATTTCCTAAGGGTTTTAACGTCATAGGAAATTCAGATGTCTATAACTTCTTCAACAGAACTTTTTGAAATTGAATCGTTTACTCAAATGATGAAGCATTCCACGTAGCTTTTCATATTGTATCAAATCAATACTATTATACATGAAAGTATTCGGTTGTCAGCTTGCCATATGCACTCAAATGCATATGGTACATAGTGGTGGACGGAGTAATAGAGTTGTGAATATTTGATAATAACTTTAGAAAATAGTTTATCTGCACATTTGTTGATTTGTATATGAACCAAGCGCCATATTATTTACAGTAATATCTATTATGAAAAATTATAGAAAATATTTTTCGACACTGCACGCATATGATAGCGCGTATTTTCGTCATTTTCAACCAACTCACTTGATCCATGTGTAAAAATATTCGTGGATCAAATCACAATTATGATGGTTGTCGAAATCCGCACTTTTAACAGCAATATGGTTCCAACTCTATATACGTAGGTATGGATGTCGGGTAGTCAGTGAAGTGTTCGTTTTGCTTTCGTCACAGTGCTTTACCCGATTTCTTGTCTATACGGTTGGATTTGTAATTGACTGTTGTATTTGACGTTCCCGTAGATTTCCAAGGGGGACGCCCCTCTACTTGTCGATCGTTATTTGTTAACGTGCGTCTTTGTGTCATGGCAGCCTATTAGCATTTACTATTTTATTCAAAGAAACGCGAAAATGCGGTAGTGGACGATGAAAATGTGAAATAAAAGCTGATCAACTCGAGAATATTATGTAGTACATATGCATTTCGTTCTGGATCTGTCGGCGGGACTGTTCAGTATGGCTATGCCGATGGATCCTGCCCTAGACGTTGCTGGTCGGTATTGGGGCGTTTAGTTATATTCGTTGATCGTATATGTAATGATCGATAAGTGAACGAGCGTTAGCGAGAGAGAGTAGCGGAGACAGGTAGTGCAACCTCCAGCATCGGATAAGGTCGCAAGAATTTCTCTATTGAAATCAACAGAATGACGGCATCTGTTCCGTGCTTGAACTTGGTCTGACTTAAGTGCTTAAAAACTATCCTTATATACCTAAAAATACTGTAGTGGTCATCAGTGGAGGGCTCTAGAAGAGAGGGTTTCCAGCAAAGATGGAATGCCAGACTTGGTTCTAGGAATTCCAGATAATGAAAAAACCTGAAGGCTTGGAAAAGTGATTAAGGATAACCAAAGAAAAGGGTTTGCGAGGGGGTCACCTGTTTATGACTTATGTCCAGGTTAACTTCTTGGGTTAGATTGAAGATATAAAAGAGAAAAACAAGGAAAGCGTAACAGTATGTACTCTGCGTCTCTGTCACGGAGAAAAAATGTGCACAAGTAAAAAATATATTCAAGGAATTACCGTAACAATCAAACCCAACTTCAGTTAATAACAAGTATGGAAACGTGCACAAATGTGGGGTGCTTGGCCCTAGTCAACGGGAAAAAGTCTGATGTGGAGTGTAAAGTGACGCATGGGCGTACGCCTTTCATGCCCTTTGGTCTTCCATTCTTAGTGTTCTATGGACGGGGTTGATTCGGCCGTTGTTTATCCCCTGTGCTCGTTCCGTCTTACTCCTGCAAGAGTAACTGCCGAAGTTGACTGACTGAACTAACAAACCTGTTGGTTGGTCCGTTTCATCGGCCCAACTAGTGGCCTCATCGTCATCATCTACAGCTTCATGTCGGTGGTCTGGTTGTCATGGCGATGGCTCGCTCTTATGTTAACGTGTTTGTTCCAACAAATTTTAAAGCACAGCTTCGGCGCGTACTTTTTGTTGTAATGGAATATTCCTATTTCGTTACGTGCCCACAATCCTGTCAGGCCTACCGATACATAACTTACTATTAGATAGATAAGAGTACTAATGGTGTTCTCCGTCCAGGTGTGTGGTCTTCATGCTGTCTATGGTCGCCCGTATATCGTTTATTTTGTGGTACAGCTTCCGCAGTTTCTCAGTTGTAATGTGATAAGTTTTTCGGAAATAAGTTTGTCTCCAAGTAAGGTGAAGATGTCGTGATAGTGGGATATGATTTTCCACAGCATTTGACCATACTCACTGATCGTGTAGTCGAGTCGCAACATGAACTGTATCGTGCAATTGATTTCAGTGATATTATGCAAATGACTCGATCTCTTTGTATGTGTACAAAGGCCTATATCCTGGCGAGTGACGTGTACCCCTATTTCGGAGCAGATTATAATCGGTACCCGTATTATGTGGTCGTCGACCAGATACACGGAGTCCACGATTTTAGGGTGGTCGAGTATGGCAACATGCATTCGTCTGAAGTGGTATCAAATATTGAGTATTGACCTAACTTAATTTTATTTAAATATTGAGATACTGGCGCGACACCAGGTTAAAAGTACAGAATGAGAAAAAGTACAAGACGTCTGTTCGCTACGAAGTACAGGGTACAAGTCGCCAGTTCGAATATCGTCGGACGTTAACGAAGGGGGACGAAGGGCCGTCAGTTTGGCCTGTGCATACGCTGCGAGCATATCTTTAAGCGGAGCATCAGGTTACTAATGAACTACGTGGTCTGTTCCGAAAGTAATCGGACTGGATTTTTCCTGGGCGAACGGGCGGAGGAGAGGCGGTCTACGCGGGTAGGATCGGTGGAGGGGGGTATTGGGAAAGCTGGGAAAATCGACGGTCGGCTCTCGGCCGTTGAAAAAAGCATGTCGCTTGTACTGTGAACCCCTGTCGAAACGCCTCGTCACGCAGAATCATGGAGCGTTTACTGGAGCAGCGATACGCGATCAAATTTTGTGTAAAGCTTGGTAAAACGGGCAAAAAGACTCACGACATGATTAAGGAGGCCTACGGTGATGCTGCCATGGGGGTAGATCGGGTGTTTTTGAGTGGCATAAGCTGTTCCGAGAAGGCAGGGAAAGAGTGAAAGACGACGACCGCTCCGGACGCCGGAGTCAATGAACATTTGCTTTTTTGATCGACATGAAGTCATTCACAAAAAGTTTGTATCACCCGGAAAAACAGTAATGCAGATTTTTACGTGGAAGTCCTCACAAGACTTCGAAAACGCATTGTTCGTGTCCTCCCAGTCATCGCTAACAATTGGCGGCTGCACCATGACATCGCGTCGAGCCACACAGCGTTCCGCGTAGTGAAGTATCTTGCCCAGCACAAGTGGGACAGCGCTGCCTCAACTCCCCTACACCCCCGACTTGACTCGTCAGACTTTTTTCTCTTCCTGAGAATAAAATCGACGGTCAAGGGGAAGCATCACAGGTCGATAGGAGCGGTTCAGCAGGCCGTGACGAGGGAGCTAAACAGCCTTCCGGTCTATGCGTTCCAGGAGGCGTACGAAAACTGGAAAACTCGTTGGCAGCGATGTCTAGAAAGGTGCTACTTCGAAAAATACTAATGGTTCGTAATATTCTCATGAATACATTTTTTTTTTAAAAAGTCAGTTCGATTACTTTCGGAACAGACCATGTATACTGGGTGACGTTACTACACTGGGACATAGTATCCGTCATCATAAAATCGTTGTCTGATTCCATCTAATGATAGCACCTCGTTGCTTAGGTTATATGTAAATGATTGGAGCATTGGTTGTCTGACTCTGCTGTCTTTCTGTGTGGGAAAAACATGTGGCACTAATTGTAAGACCGTTCTCAAGATTTCTTTGTTTTCCTCTTTTAGCATAATTTGGGTTTATTGAAGGGATAGATACAGGCGGGATACGCCCAGGCAAATGTTGCAGAAGCCTACATGACTTTTGACCAAAGTGATGTAAGGTAAAGGCAGCAGCAGTTGATCAGTTAAGAGAAAACTTCCACGGAAGCAAAGATAACTGCTTGCTCTGTCATGAAATGGCAAGAGTTGATACTTGGAGACAATCTTTAAATCTTTTAGATTATCTAACAATCTTACTTTTAGAAAAAAAAGTTGGTTTTTACAAATTTGAAAAATATATTGTACAAATTTGCCAAATGTTTGAGAAGTGAGACCATACGTAAAAATGAAATGAAATAAAGTGAAGTGAAAAAAACTAGTATTGATCCTCTGTTCGTCAGTAGTTGACCACATATACCCGAAGAAGTGTTAAAGCACTAAAGTTCGGAATCATTTTAGGATTGTTTAGTTTTAACAATTACCAGCATAAATTAAATTTCATGAATAAAACAAATTGATTTCATAAGAAATTCAATTCGGGAACAGGGTAGACGTTGCGGGTGTTGCTTGATTTCGTTGACCCATCGATATGAAAACATTCAGCTATGTACTTGTAGTCCAATACTTTAGAAAACCAGTTGGGTATATTAGCACTGGTGACTGTTCTTGTGAAGTTGTTAGATTTTGTGTAACCCTTTTTAACATTGTAGTATTTCTACTTAAAGAAACCCTTTACAGAGCTCCTATCACGACGATAATTTTTAAACACGCTTGGGTGTTTTACTTTTTTTAATAACATGTCCCACGCTAGTTACAAGTTCTTCGATCGCATTTGGGAAACTAGCTGCAGCCTTGTTTTCAACCCATCGCCGGGTCTCGTTCTCTTCAGTTTGATTTATATTTGGAGGAGATTTGATCTTCCTCTTCATAGGCGATTTGCCTTCCATTTCGTATTTGAGGATGTTCACTGGTACGTTGCATTTACATGCTGATGTCCTTATTGGCGTTTTGTGCCGCCGAACGTCTTCAATGACTTTCTTCATTGTCTCTTCAGAATAATTTTTAAACAGGGGGCATCTCTTGATCATTAATGAAGTAATTTCTGAAATAAATAATAAAGTAAATACATTTTAATTGTTTGACGGCGTTTATGGTGTCATGAACATGTCTATTTTGAAAGATTAAATACTGCTCAAAAATTGTCTGCGGATGCAGTTAATAGTTGACCATGTGGTCATCCATTAGAACGCAGTATGGGTCCAAATTTAAAACTCTATTTTGTCTTTCTAAGAAAATTAGATATAAAACAGATACATTGTAAATCGTAAGTGTGTCACGACAGCAATAGACCGTGGTGGTCAGTTTCTGAAATTTGTCAGAATAACAATACTTTGAACTTGACTTCCACATAAACTATTGTTTTTTGTGAGTAGAATAAAAAAAACGATGCATTTATCACTTAGGACACGCTGTGGGAATTCAAACAATAAATAATTCATTCACGAAATGTCTACAAAGTATGTTTGTTTTTACCTGAGCCGTATAGCTATTCTTAATGAAAACATTAAAGAAATAGAAGTATAGGCTGCGGCAAAATAAGGTTTCTATTTTTATTGCTGTGCAGTGAGTACCTAGTGGGAGAAACTCAGAGTAGTGCGGATAGTGGATATCGACGGAGGATATTTTTTCTCTTGTTTTTGTTTTTACTGTTCATTACCAGTCGCCAACATGGCGTGGTCAAATGTGCAGCGTGTTTTTGCCATTGAGACGTTTTCATTTTCCCCCCACGAGAGATCCATGAAAGGCTTTTCTCCAAAATGCAGAGCTTCATAGTGAACTTGTTACTGTTAATTCGAACAGATATGCCAACAGATTGAAGAGTTTTTTTTAATCTGGACCACGAAAGCGTGCTTTTAGAAACACAGCCCGGATATGAATGAACGTGTTGAGGCAAATGTTTCCTGGTCGGTTAATTTTTCGGTGGTGGTGACATTGCATGACCAGCACGCTTACACAATTTAACCCCATGTAATTTTTTGGGGTGGATTACTTGAAAGCAAAGATGTACACACATCGCCCTAGAAACCTGCAAGACTTAAAGCAAGCAATAAGCGGGGAAATCTATTGCATACTTCAAGACATGCTGGAAAAAGTAACTGAGAGCTTTAGAGTGCGCTTACAGCAATGCGTTGCCAATCATGGATACCGTGTGTACGATATCTTTTTTAAAACTCAGTAGACAAATCTTCCTGATTCATAGATTAAGTAACCAAACTCAAATTTTTTGTATACACAAAAGAATGTGTTTTTATTTACATTTTAAAACAGGGACATTATTTTGTCGCACACTGTATAACAACATATTACTACCTTCTTAACTTTAGACGTTCATTGCTAGTAAACATACTTCACTTCACATGTACAGTCGGTCATGAAATCATTCGGACATCACTGTGGATTCGACTGTTATACTATGTATTTATCATAAACATACAATAACAAAAATGAAATAGATAACATATATTACAATAGAGTATGTAGTTACTGGAAAAACACGAAAAATTTATTTATAGTACCTGTGTAGGTAAATTATACGGGGAAAACAAAAAGGTCGCTCATTTTCATCTCAAGAAAACATTCGTACATTCACTGACTACGCACACATATTAAACGAAATTCTAAATACAATTAGGTCGATGAGACGATGCTTATATACACAGTAACTGGCCTTGTACTAAGGAATAGTAGAGTTTCAATACCTGTTATTCTTATAATAGTTCTGTCTTCTTCGCAATGGATCGTAAAAGTATTAGGTTGGGGAATAAGTTCGTAGCGTTCTTATATTTGCTTTGTTTTACACCGATTTTTTTTTGCTATTTCACAAAGTGTATAATATTCATTCGATAGAGCTATGGGATGTGTGAATGATCCGTGAGTGAGTGATTATGAAAGTGTGAATGTGTGTGTGTGAGTGGCGCAGCAAAACTGTAAGACAAAGGCGATGCATCGCAGAAAAACATTAACGACGCATCAGAGAAGGGTCGTGAGGTGAAATTGGGTGGTAAAGGGAGGTATTGGGTTGGGAAATAAGTTCGTAGCGTTTTTATCAAAAACTTTAATTTAAACAAAAATCAATAATTATATTAGGTTGGGGAATAAGTTTGTAGCGTTTTTATATTTGCTTTGTTTTACAACGATTTTTTTGCTGTTTGACAAAGTGTATAATATTCATTTAGGTTGGGGAATAAGTTCGTAGCGTTTTTATAAAAAACTTTAATTTAAACAAAAATCAATAATTATATTATACCATACTCACACACACACATTCACACTTTCATAATCACTCACTCACGGATCATTCATACATCCCATAGCTCTATCGAATGAATATTATACACTTTGTCAAACGGCAAAAAAAATCGTTGTAAAACAAAGCAAATATAAAAACGTTACGAACTTATTCCCCAACCTAATATAATTATTTATTTTTGTTTGAATTAATGTTTTTGATAAAAACGCTACGAACTTATTTCCCAACCCAATACCTCCCTTTACCACCCAATTTCACCTCACGACCCTTCTCTGATGCGTCGTTAATGTTTTTCTGCGATGCATCGCCTTTGTCTTACAGTTTTGCTGCGCCACTCACACACACACATTCACACTTTCATAATCACTCACTCACGGATCATTCACACATCCCATAGCTTTATCGAATGAATATTATACACTTTGTCAAATAGCAAAAAAATCGGTGTAAAACAAAGCAAATATAAAAACGCTACGAACTTATTCCCCAACCTAATCCAAACACGTCGTTCACAATGCGGCATACGAAAAAGGAAATTCCTATAGGAAATTTCTAATATGTTCAATATTAGTAAAAGTACAGTGTGGGACATTGTCCGAAGGTATAAAAATGAAGATAGAATTGAATCTGACCCTCCAACTGGACGAAAACCAATTCTAAGTTTTCGCGACAAACGATCAGTTATTCGAAAAGTTAAGGAGAATCCAAGAATAAGTTCCCCAAAAATAGCAGCCATGCTCAATGAAGAACAGGTAATCTCCGTGAATCCAGAAAATGTGAGAAGAGTGCTTCGATCAGAAGGCTATAATAGAGGAATAGCCCGAAAGAAACCGTATATTAACGCAACAAATAGGAGGAACAGATTGCAGTTTGCTCAGGAGTACATTTCAAAAGATAGTGAGTGGTGGAGCGATGTAAATTTTGCGGATGAACCGAAGATTAACATTTACGAATGCGATGGAAGGGTCAGAGTGTGGCGAAAGTCAAGAGCTGAATTCGAAGCATTTGCAGCCGACAGTAAAATACGGTGGCGGCTCTGTGATGGTTTGGGGTCTGTATTTCGACCTATGTAATAGGTGAATTAGTTTTTATTTACGATATTTTGGACAAAAAAAGATACTTAGACATTTTAAAAAAATATTTTGTGAAAAGTGCAACAAATATGGGACTCCAAGATGGAATAAAATTTTACCAAGATAATGACTCGAAACACAAATAACGAATTGTGCAGGAATTTTTGTTATATAAGTACAGAAATGTGCTGCAACCACCATCCCAATCACCAGACTTCAACCCCATAGAGAATTTATGGGACGAATTAGACCGCCAAATTCGGGCAACCCCCATAATCTTTAAAGAAGGCTTAAAACTAAATTTGCAAGGGAAATTTCAATGTATTGGGCAAGGCCATTTAAAAAAAAGTCGTACTAAACATGCCCACAGAGTTACGATACGTTATAAAACATAAAGTTTATCCTACTAAATATTAATACATAAAAACACGATTGTTAAATACAGTTATACACTTTGTTTATGTTAAATACAGAGTATAAGAGTCGAATCCACAGTGGTGACCGAATGATTTCGTGACTGATTGTCAGTGTTTTGAAGTATGATTGAGAGATATCGTGGTATCCGACCTTTCACTTTTGTCAAAAATATACAACTTATAGAAACCTTAGTATTTTATGTTTTCTAACAACTGGTTAACCACTGGCGCCTTTAACATAAAGTGTATAAACCCTAATGTCCTAAAAACACTACTTATGGAGAGATTAGTCTATTTCTTATACTCGGTGATAAGGGAGTACTCGTGTACTGGGTACGCATAACAATACAATGATCTGTGGTTTAAGGTCATCCGCGGTCACGAAATGTCAACTGTTTCGGAAGTTACTTTCATTGGACGAAATTGTCCAGTACTTCTGTGTCGAGTCTGGTTGTTGTTAACCGTTTAAGTCCCAAGGGTCATTGAAAAAACACGATTGACAAGTGACGGAGGGCGCGATAACGCTTGTCTCAATCGGTTGCTAACAGTACCAAGCGGCGCAATATTCTTTGACACACTGCTTTAACCTCTTAGGTGGGCAGAACTTTGCGCGAAGCTGTTTCTGTGTACGGCGAAGTACAGTGCGAATTGTGCATAAACGATACTGCACTGCAATGTGCGACGGACAATTGTGTTCTCTATGCGAACACATTGGAATTCAGGTTTTAATGATCCAATTATGATTTATTTTAATAATTAATAATAACAATTGAGTATGGTATATCAAATCAAACGGTGAGCGGGTGAGCCACTATAGTTGCGCATTGTACTATAATGCCGGCCAATTAGCATATACTATTTTATTTAGAGATATGGGAAAATGCGGTAGTGGATAATGAAAATAGGAATCGAATGCTAAACAGCTCCAGAATATATTTTTATTAGGACGGACAGATTGACGGCGTCTGCTCGATGTCTTAGTGTGTCCGTTTAAAACTACCCTTACATATACCTAGAAAATACTGTAGTGTAGGCGGAAGGTTGTGGGAGAAGCGGTTTCCAAGAAATAAAGACAGTATGTTGGTTCTAGGAACTAATGGAAACATTTGTAGGTTTGTTCAACGTACTCAATAACATTAAATATCCCATAAAATAGTTACATGACAAAGTTTACGTCATACGTTGTTCTGACACGCGGACTGATTAGAGGAAGGGTTCTTATTTTTCCGACACTGTTACACCACAGCAAAAAATATGAAAAATATTCGGAAGACGTTATTAATATTCACTCATCTCAGGAAAAAGCAGCACTTGTGATCCGCAATTCCTTCGGTTTAAAATCGACGTTTTTTTTTATTGGTTTTTACTTTTTTACAGAGATTCTTTTATAGAAAAATCTGATATATGTGCACTATTACCAGATGTACCTCTAATTTTGTACATATTTTCTTATCCACTAGATTCCGAGAAAATGGGGGGAGAAGCGGACAGTATATTTTACCCTCCTCCATCCCCCGCGATCGGGGAACAAAGTTGATAATTCATGAAAATATTCCTTTTTGATAAGCTATCGCATAGCTCGTTTGGAATTTGAACCGGTTTAGGGAGATTTGTGACCTTATACTCGCCTATGCTCTTTACGAAAATAACTCGCCAATGGGATTAATTGACGTACTTACTTCACGTTTGTCGGTACTGGGACACTTTACAGTGCCTGTTTCTTAGCCCTACCGGGTATGATGCTTTTCGCCGTTAGCTTTCCGCGAAGATATCCGATGGACTGTTAAAGGAACTTACACTTTTTTAAGTTTGGAGAGAATCCTGCTACATCCAACGCATTCAGTACCTTATCAAAGTTTCCTAAGCCCTCCACAACCGTTCGCGAGGATATGAGTAGGTTTATCGTCCAAGTGCACTAGCGAAACCGAATTTTGGAACGTGGCAGGTGCACTTGCCAACTCAAACGGCATGCGTAGAAACTCGTAGTCAGGAGCTGGTGTCACAAAGACCATCTTTCCGGTCGAACATTTTGCTATGGGAATTAGGTAAAAATCCGACGAAATATATATGTATCGTAAAATACTTGCCCTTCTCCAACCGGTCAAGTTGATTCTTTATTAGTCGTGATGGGTAACTAACCTTCATTGCGCTTCTATTCAATGCTCGATACTTTATGCACATGCAATCCCACCCGACCTTTTTCTTTATTAGAATAATCGGATTTGCGTAATGAGGCGAAGCGCTTTCCCTTACGATACCGTAACCTAATAACTCCTTAACAGTCCCACGCGCGCTCTCTCGCTCGGCAAACCACAGTCGGTTACGGTTGATAATTTATTATTTTGTTGTCGGTCTCTACAATCTACATTTCCGCGGTAGTAATGCTTTGGACGGCATTTGTTCTCGCTATCAACGTCTGGTACTTACGTATTGATTATGGCTTCAAGCACTCCTGCGTATCTTCCTCCCCCGATGTCACAACATAGCACTCGTCACCCTGCGGTCGTGTCCCACAAGGTCAAGGAACATCCATCCAATTTGCCCCCTTCGTGTTCGTAACTATCTTCATGTCTTCGTATGCCACTGCGTTTCTCCCCACGATTATGTCATAGTGTATACTTGAGTCCGGGACAACGTGCAGATTCGTGTTCAACGAGACCTCACCTTTTCAAAGCAACGTTGTCCTGTGCCCGATGGTTTTTACTTCTATTCCCCCAAATCCTTTAAAAGATACCAAACACAAATCTATATATCAAATAACGGGTAGCGCGCCCGTTTTGCGATCATTTCTTTTATTGCAGAGCAGTTGGCTCCACTGCCCATAAGACAATCGACTTTAATGTCGCGCAACACTGCCGGTGTAAGGGAACACTCGACGTGCTAGAAAGAGTTCGCTTCGGGCATGGCCCTGCCACCTTGCCCGCATGACGATCTTTGTTTCGTCAAAACACCGCGCCTCCTCGTGCCCTCTTTTCTTGCGATCAATGCACACGGATTCCTCCGCTGGAACATGCTGCTTCATCGCAACTTTCCTTTTATGCCTTTGCGCGCCGCAATTATGATATTCCTGACCAGCCACATTTCAACCGTATTCACGATCTTTCATGTCGCAGGTGAGTGCTATCTCCCGTTTCGGGATCTCTACAAATTGTTCAATTCCGACCACAATCGACGCCGTAGTTTTGTAATTTGCATCAAACAAAGTCTAGCGAACGTCTAAATCGGCTACGTTGCTTACGACTAGATCCTCTTGCTGGAACTTGATCCTTGTTTACAGCTTTTTTCGGGTATACTCGGTGTGACTAGACGCAAAGTCATGGGAGTAGACAAGAGCGCTCATAAGGCGCTGGCGCAATAGTTTCCAAGTTCCGAACATTTCTCGCTATCCTTGGTACAACATTCTTGCCGACCCCGTCAGTATGTGCGTAATTACTGTCAGCCGTTCCTGTGGGCGCCTCCATGGGAAATTACTTCTGCATCACTACACCAGCCACACAAATTGTTCCCAAGGTGGTCCCATCAAATTCTGGCACAGACTCTAATAACACACTCGGACCTGAACGATTTCGAGCCGCGAACACAGTTACGAGGCTAGTGATGACGTGAGTCACTACTTGTCGGATCATTTCTTCCAGGGCACGAACGGCGTTCTCCGAATTGCTTGCGTGTTCTATTCTATCGTCACATTATTCAAACCTCACACACGGAACACCCCCCCCCCCCCTCGTTGTCCTAAACTAAGCCCTCTATATCTCCTCTAGTCAATAAACCCCGCAAAAAGCACGTGCACGTTCTGATTCCACTTCTAATGTTAGAAACCGACTGAAAACTGTTATAAAATGAACGTACATGTAAAACACTTGATAGTCAGGTTCTCTTTTCTTTTTTTTCGGTGGTGGAATCTTGAAGAAGACACCAAGTTTCGTTACGGGCAAAGCGCCACTAGTGTCGAGCTTCACAAACTAAACACCACGGCTCTCTTCAGAGCTTCAGGCGTCTCTACAGAGTGGACGGTGAAAGTATGTCATTACATTTTGCGAAAGATATAAATTAATAATGAAAATATACTGAAGCTAAATTGGTTTAAACGACCACGCCTGATTGTCAGCGAGCAAGAGAAATTGATGATAGAAAAGAGTAGGCAAAGATGTGAGATGAGTAACGGGTCCTACTAAAGTAATTTGCAGGTGGGTTGAGTATAGTAGGAGGGTAGTTGTAGAGAACCTAGAACAAGTGGGACAGCATAAACGAAAAAATGCACGCTACAGTCTTCCACCGTAAGAAGATTTCGCATAGTCCATCCCACGGCGTGGAGTACGCCGCGACATCGTCGACACCCGGCGGGGCTGCTTTAACGCCAGGGAGCCGGTCTAAACCATATCCACAGCTATCTGCGATACGATGTGCGGTCACCGTGTCGGCAACTCTCCACGAAGAGAGAGCTGGTCATCACGCGTCACACGGTCAACCTGCCACCGCAAATCGCCGTCCACGGCGCAGCAGAAGCAGAAGAAGAATTATTACGGTAGCAGCAGCGCCCATATCGCAAATTGTGCATCACCTCTATCCCGGTTCTGGATCCTGTGTGTTAAGAGAGCATCTCTATCTCTTTCTCTTTGTGTCGTCTCCTTGCTGGACATCACATCCTCGCAGAAGGTCGCGAAAGCACCCCAGGCATCTCCCCACAACGTCATCGCCGCAACGATGGCCGGCAGAGACATCGCCTGCCGAATTACTCCGCATAATGTTGCGCTCTGTTCTCCCAGACCGTGCAATGGCCAAACACATGGTCCGAGTCTCGGAGCTGCAATCACGCTCTAGGCCAGCGAATGAAAATATTTTTGTGAGAAGTGAATCAAATTTTGTTCATGATTTTTTGTAGTACTAGTTCAAGGATCAGCAAGTCGGTGGTGTTATTTGGAAGGGGGCGGTGGCGGGATTGGGGCGGGGGGGGGGGGGGGGCAGAGTTAAAAACTACTTTTATGTATTTATTCAACAATAAGATTACAAAAAAAATAACACGTGGGTCATTTAAAAAGCCCGCGTGGGTTAGTGTCTGGACCGCGGGTTATCGGTTCGCCGTAATTGCTCTAGGTACTCCTAGAGGTTCGGAGGTAGTTACCAAACGAACTGTGGGTGAGCCGGTGGAAGTTAAAACGCTCAGGAATCGCTTGTCGTACTCTTTATTCGTATGTTCACACTTCGTCGTCTCGTCGGAACTGGCCGCTCGTGGGCCCGCAACTCCGGAGGAAAACTCAGAAGGGAACGAGGAGTGGGAGTTGCCAAATTCGTGATTGGTGGAAAGGACGGAAGGAAATGTTTATTGATAAAGATAGTGACGCATCGGGCGGAATTGGAAAAATGTATATTGCGGACGGCCTATTGAGAAGGGATTACGATACGGAAGGATTAGGACATGGAAGGATTAGGACGGGACAATCGTTGCGCATATTCGTTGCGGTTCGCGCCAGTACGGTCGCTACAGAACTTTGATCGATCATGATTCGTGTAATCCCGAACATTATCGTGCTATTATTCCCACCGATCCACGCATCGAAAACAGGGAGGATTGCTTCCAGCACTTTACGGCCCTATTTCGTAGTGCTATTTTGGCTAACATTGCATCTGTAAAACAACCACTTAGAGTAATACTGGGCCAACAATTGATGCAGCAACATCCTCGTCAGAAGCAAGGACAGGACTCGCAAACCAACCGGCCTTTACCCGTCCCTTATAAAGGTGAGGCTGCATCTATCGCGACTCAAGTCATAAACCCAAACGGGTGCACCGCACAGCACAACAGCCTGGATCGCCTCTACATAGAAGCTCTGAACCACGTGATTCGATCCTCTTAGGTTCGGCAATAGCCTTTCATGCGCAGCCACTACCACCACCAGATACTCAGGTTCTGCCGTAAGGGGTGTATCCCCTGACACAGTCCCCTTGCGAGGCGGCCCTCTCCACTCCGCGGCTAGATTATTTGTTCAACTCTTCATAACATTGCGACCAAATATCGATGTCGTCGGGTTATCGGCTTCGTGCACTGTTACACCTTTGCGCCTTATAAGTTTAACTGGCCGAGAGTAACGCAAAACATATGAATTCCTTGTCAAATACCCTCTTAGAACCATATAATCGATTTTGTACTATTCCAAAAACCACACGGTTGCCGGGTGGGTGAAGATGTGGATATAATGTAACAAACAAGCCGATGGGGGACGATAAATAAACGGGAGACAATTTCTCTTTCACCAGTAACGACTTCATTTTACTAAACCCACAATCTTTACACTCGACAACTCAGAGACGACTGCGTCGCTTTGCGCCTCGCTGCGCCTCGCTGCGCCTTCGATTCATTCCTCACGCTCGACTGTTTCTCTCTCACACACACACACACACACTGACATACCTTCGGACGCACCGTACAATAAGAAATAGGAAGACAAGAATTTATTAGAATCAGACAGGAGTACAAGCAAAAGATCGCGAAGGGATCGGTTGAGCAAAATTTCATGCTGTAGCTTATGCATTTCAGGAGGCTACAGTTTAGTGGAACTTTCGTATTTGATTTAACCGGTTCTCTAGATTCTAATTGCTTTCCTCCCACTCTCGGGTAAGAGAATATGTACTTTTGGCACTGTGCTTTTTAACGATATTCCCTATGGGCGAATGAATAATGTTCCGAATGTACCGACCGATAGGCGTCAGGTATTCGTCCGCCGTGCTCACTTGAAGGGGTTTCCTGACTCACTACACAAGAGTGCCATCACTTATCTCTCCTGATTTAGTAAAGCGTAATTTGTCGTCATTGCCCGTAATTTATATGCCATCGTTATTAGGTGTCACCGATCAAATCAATAATGCGTTACTAGGGTCAACGCTCGCAACCTTGAGCCACGCAGTTTGCATGGCTTGACCCATCTCTCCTCTTCATACCTGAAGCGGCCTATATTTTTACATAAAGTTCTGGAAACTTCATCGATCGTTATATTTCTAGAATGTCCCGCGGAAGAATTTTATAGCGTTTTCGCGTATCAGTGACTCTCAAAAGCTTATATGCTACAATACTAATTAAAATGTTCAAAGAAACTACCTTTCGTACTATTTCTAAGCAGACACTTTTCACTTCTCCTATCCCGCTTTTCACCTATCAAATCCCAAAACATTAACAAAAATAATTCGCTTCGGTTCTAAAGTAAGTAAAGAATCAAGTTGCTCCAAAATGTACACTATCGTCACATAAATGTACACACCTATTCTTTCGTCTCTGCCGATCGTGCTCGTTCACGTGTTCGACTCTTTCTGTCCGAATCACTTACTTCTTTTTCGCGTATATACTTTCACACACAGAGTAATTGATTCCACTTCGGATTTTTGTTACAATGAGTAGGCCGTATATGCTTAACAAAATGGTTTATTTTGTTCTATACAATAAGTATGCTCGATACGCATCGGCTTCGAGGGCTCTCACGCCACTGCCCGCTCCAAAACTAATTAATTCCTCTGCCGCGTTTTTGGTGTCGCCTTCGTAGCTTCGCGCGACTTACAAATTGGCATTAACGTGTCCAATATTTTCGGCTAAAGAAGGTCTGCGCAAAATTTAAACAAAATCGGTGACTCACAACAATGTCCTTTCGTACGCAGAGATGCGGTTCATAAAGCTGATCTTCGTCCATAGGTGTAGAACCCAAACTTCACATCAATTCACATATTCCATCCTGATCAATTGATTATATACTGTTGTACTAGGAATATTAGTGGCATCCACTATCCCACGCACACTATACGTTGGGTTTTAACAACCGCGGACTTGATAAGGTCCGTATCCGTCGTTGCTGGGCGGTCGCTGGGGTTTTGATCTTCCAATTAAAAATTGCTGACTCTGAATCCCTTAATCCATTTGCGGACGGTCGTAATAGTCGTCCACCACTTTCGTAATCGGTACAAATCTCATAGTATTATTTGCCCTAGTCCCTTATTTTAAGGAATGAAACATAATATGTCACAAGTTTGACTATCCATATTGAACGGCATAGAACAAAGTTTTAAACGAGGTTGTGTCACTAACAAAACGTACTTTAACCCTTAGAGTACCACAGCGCGCGATCCCATGCCTGGATCTCTGGCAGTGCTCACAGACAGTCCACTAATACTAATCCATTCGCATCACCGGACTGGTCGTCCGGTGAGTCATGCGACGATAGAGTATCTTAAGCCGCTCGAAAATCACACTAATAATGGGGCATTCCATACCAAATCGGCTACTTTTTTAGGTCACCCTTTTCGATATTTCTTCAAATTTTATGTTTTTGACACCCATGAAAAATACGTTCATGAATTTTTTCAAATTTCTTTAACCATCCGTTTTTGAACTAAGAACTTTCTCAAAATTTGTAGTATTTTTTTCAAATGCTCATCACTGCGAAAAATGGACCAATTGGATCGTTCCTTTTTTGAACATTTTTCTTTTTGTATGCTCTTTCAAGAAAAAAATATAATTCTAATCTAAATTATTGCGTTCACCGTTTATTTTTAATTTAAAGCAAAAATGTTTTTTTTGGGGATACATGCGACCTCCGATATTTTTAAAGATTTTGCAAAAAAACACATGGATATAAGAAATTTTTAAATTTATTCGATAGAGGGTAAAAGGTTAGCTGTATTTTTGTTCTTGCTTCGAAAATTTCTATTCAGTCAAATCGTATTTTCTGAATCAATTTTTCTGGGAACCCAATGGATAAAAAAGTTTTTGAAAAAATCGGAGGGACGTTGGTTTAATATTTCAGGAAAAAGCAGCATTACTGATCTGCAGTCCGTTGAGTATGAAATCGATGTTTTTTTTATTCATTTTTTGCATTTTATGTTTCTACGACTTAGATTTTTTATGTAAAAAACTGAAAACATCACAATTTTGTGCATCATTACCAGGTGTGGCTCCGAGTTTTTCCAAATTTTTTTATTTACTAGGTTTCGAAGAACTGTTGAGAGAAACAGAGAGTATATTGTACCCTCGCCCACCCCCACGGTCGAGAGACAAAGTTGAAAATTCGTAAAAATGCTTCTTTTTTCATACGCTATCAAACGGCTCATCCAGAGTTTCAATCGGTTTAGGGGCAGTTTTGATCGTTTCATTCGGCTACACCTAACAATGGAAGACCACCCAATTTTCGATAAAGTTCATATTTCAACAACGAATTATCAAAAAAATTTTTTTAAAATTTTGAATGCGTTTTTTATCGGTCTCAAAAACACATAAAATTTTGAGAAAAAAATCGAATGGTGTGACCTAAATAACGCCGATTTGGTATGCAAAATCCCATACACTACAATACCTATGTATATCGCTTATTGTTAGCTATGTCGAACTTTCATTCTAGATTGTGGAACAATTTTTATGTTTCCATATTTTAGAAATTATATGAATGACACTTTACGCTTTTTATTTTTTTGCATTGTGTATCGCAATAATGTCTTTTGCAGAACATTTATTGTCGTTGCCTAAACAAAACTGTTTTGCATGCTTTTGAGCTTCTGCTTTCGTTGCTATTATAATTTATCTTCTGGGTGCCGCAATCGGCGCAACCACGTCCTGATAAAACAATAAAAATAGTAAAATATATTCAAAGAATATGAAACTATACTTGTCGTACACGTGTTTACCGTTTGAAGCGCTATACTGAACTAATTTGTTCTCGCTACTTCATTTCGAACGCATCCAAGAAACGTTCATATTGCATATGTATCGCTTTGGGATCAATTGACCAACTCCGGCGACATCGGACTTTGTGTCAGCAGTCCTGTTCAAGTGTGTGCGTTAGCGCTGCCAAGGCATCGCAAAATCGTGATCACGGCACGGGACCCAGAAGATTAAAACAACTGTCTGCCATGTGAATCTGATGCCATAGACTAATAGATAATCCAGGATGTTTGTACAAACATAGCCAGTTAGAGTTATTCCTAGCGTGGTGTAAAAGAAACGTATGAGGCACCCTAATAGATTGTAAAGTGATACTTTTAATAATTATTTTTTCCCTATCTCTCAATTGCCATACACTTGTATTATAATACATGCAAGCGGATAATATTATTTTGCCAAATTTGTGAAATATTATAAAACAGGGGCGTTTATAAAATATTAAACGAACCTAAAAAAATATTATGTGAAACTTTTTGATGGGTATGATCCCATGAAAATGTTATTTTCGGCCTAAGACTTTCGTTTCTTTGTTAAAAGCAAAGATTTTTTGATAAGATAAATGTGAAATGAATTCTCACTTTAATTAGCCAGTGAAAGGAAAAACGCAAAAATCTTTTAATAAAGTTTTTATTGTGTATCAACTATGTATTAAATATATGGTAGCGCTGTACTTTCACAATATTTTCAATCACGCACGTATTAAAAGCAACAAAAAAGTGATTAATTAATAGAATGCTTCACACTTCAGGAAAATGCCAACCCCTTTGGAGTACTTCAGTTATGTTTTCCACTTTCAAGCACTTATGGTGGGTCCAGTCTTATTCTATCGTGATTACATTGATTTTATACACGGACACAATCTGGGAAATGCAAAAACATTGACCGTAAGATATTGTACAAAACAAATTATATAATACAACTCCAAGTAAAAAATAACATGTAATTCTTATAAAAAGTTTCAGTGTATTTAATTTAATTGTTACGAATTCAATGTTTTGACATAGGGTTACTATGACAAAAACTCTGGTTACGTTGACGAGATCGTATTGGAACCATCGCCAGCCCTAGTCGTAGCAAAGAAAGTGATAGCCAGTTTAGCGTGTGCTGTTATATATGTCACTTTTATTCCAGTGTTTCCAATTCAAAAGATGAAAGGTTTGTTAAAGATATTCTTTGACTAGTGCGCTATCGACGTGCTTATTCACCTGCGGTAAAACGTTTCTTGTTTCTATAATGTTACGTATGTAATATAATTTATATCACTTTCAGATGATGAGTTCTTAAAGCAGACGTCGATATATTATAAAATCTGGTACCTAATGGTAGTCACTATGTTAGTACGATTTAAGTATTACCACGCTTGGCTCTTTGCAGACGCCGTTTGTAATAATTCAGGGCTTGGGTTTAATGGATATGATGAAAATGGTAAAGTCCGTTGGAATCTCATTTCAAATGTCGACGTAATCGGATTTGAGGTAAATATTAGTAATACTTGTATTATTATATAATATTAATATTAGTTTTTCTTATACAAAAGTGATTAACAAAGGATCCTTTAAGAGTGCTTTATTATATATTGAGGGATAAGAAAATGTTTAAATCAATGTCTATTGGAAAATGAAGGTAGGACAGTGCTCGATTGATAATTAAAGAGTATAACAATTTATATATACAGCCAAAGTATATGTAACAGCAATGCAATGTAAATAACAATACTATCGGGTGTAAAGTAACTTTGAGAGATCAAAGAGATGGAGAAGGATTTTAGAATCGGAACTGGTTGGTCTCCATGCTACAAATTATGTAATACAGAATCTTTTACAAGTTCGAAAATTGTTTATGGGAAACATTTGAGAGATCGAAAATTGACCAGCATGATCAAACGCGTTGAACACATTTACACCATAAAATGACGGAATATAAGTGCCGTAAGATATGTGGTTAAAATTGCTCGTTCTTTAAAACTCGTGGAAATCATTTTCCGCTTATAGATTTCCAGTGTCGAAAACAATCCATACTTATGCTGAAGAATGTTTGTGATATTTAGTAAAGCTCAAGCAGTAAAATATTTTATTGCTGATTATTCGCGGAATATGGAAGAATGTTAGTAATGGTACAGGATTAGCAAGTACTTAAATTACATGTGCTGACCGAAGTTGCAAAAAATCGTCAATAATTAACCATTAACGACAAGAATGATGTGAACTTTTAAAATCATCTATTTGTGTGGACAGTCGCTCTTCTAATAGGTATATTCACGTTACGATTCATGAAAGCTGCCTGCCTATTTATTGTCACGGACAATAAGTCGTTTAAAACCAACCAACTAATAGTTCTTTAATTTTGATCGTACAAATAATACGACATCATCGGTGATTGTAGTTTCCAACAAAATAGTACAAAGAAGAAATAAGAGTCGATCCGCCAATTGCTATACATGATTAATGATGAAAATTGTACTTTAAACATAAGACTCCATGATAAACGGAGATTGCTGATAGGCCGAGAATCTGCCGGTAATGGATTTGTATGCGTCATTATTAAAAGCTACTTTACAATCCTCTTCACAAGTCCCTTATCCTCTTCGATGCCGAAGGTTCCTTCAGCAAACAAAAATCCCATCCCTCTTTCCATTCTATGTATGTTCGGCAACGCCATTAAACAGGCTGATCATGCCTTTCACCATTATACTACAGGCCGTAAGTAACCGGACACTTGAGTTTTGGGGAAATATAATCAGATATCATGATTTTTTTTTAAAGAACTCAACTCAATATTTCCTTGGCATGTATTTCACACATTAAAGCACATATTTATTTATAAAATGTATACATAAACAATAAGAATTCCATTGTTTTATTATAAGTTCCTCTCGCCTATGTAGTCGCGACGGTTTTGTATTATAACCTTTACCAACTTTGGCATAAGTTCGGTCAGGCTTTTAACGACCCAGTTGCCCCAGTGATGAAATATTCTGCATTTTTCATATTTTTTTCAACTTATCCCACAATTTTTGTATAGAGTTTAGATCGGGTCATTCCGGTGACCATTTCATAATTTTTTAAATGTTCCTCGATTCCATGTGTTGCAAGTATTGAACGCACACTTTTGCTGCGTGATTCGGGTCGGTATGTTGCATAAACACAAAATTTTTGTCTATTAATTGGATTAATTTCCCAGTCTTACTCACTCCCATACATCTCCAAATAATAATTGAACCCCCACTGTATTCAACAATTGGCACTTTCTCTTTTTTTTTTACGTCAAGGAAATCTTCGAAAGACTTCTGGCCTCCTTGGAGGGAGGCCAGCGTATGTCAGATTCCTACTCACTAACCCCCAGATGTTACTCCACGGAGGAGGGTGCCGCCTGAGCGTCGCTCTCGCGCCGCCCTGGGCGCGTGAGACTGCCACGGTTTTCGCTCTCGCATTCACCACAACAGCATCTCCTCCCGGAAGCTGGTTTGGTCGTCATACTCCAATTTTTCTTCCGGATCCGCCGCCCTTTTGGGATATATTAGGTGTAGGCAAAATCTATTGATATGTTTTAATCAAATGGGTTGGAAGGTTTTGGATTGTTTTTCGCTACTTTATTCGCTGCGAATCGAGGAAAGGTCCGTCTTTTCATTCCGGCAATTTTTCTGTTTCCCGATCTAAGGTTTATTCCAGGTGGTTTGTTTCAGGTCTGCGTTTGTTATTGCGTTTCCAGGCTGAGTTCGCTCGAATGTCCATCGATATATCGACGGACAACCGAAACGATTCCCCTTTTCAGACAGGTATAGCTTTGTTTCTCTCAAGACTCTCTCCGCTCGTGCGTTTTATTGGTTTGTTCACGCCATCGCTTTTCATTGTAATGCTTCGACTTTGGCTGCGAGATTGTTTTTCTGTTGTGCAAGAGCACGAGGGAAGACGACGGCCCAGACTGGTCTAGACAACCAATATTTACGCTATATTGTACATTTTGAATCTATTTGTCGCTGACCCGGTGGTCATGGTACTGTCCTGTCTGAGACTGGCGAGCACAGTAGCCTACATATTACAGGGTGCTCAAATGTCTTTTCCGGGTTAAGCAAGAGTAGTCACGTCCTGTGCTTGGATGGGTGACCGCCTCAGAATGCTTTTTCTGAGCTTAACTCGGCAAGGGGTCCGTCTCCCGGCTAATACATATGTATAGATAGATAGGGCTTTTGTGGCTGGTACTCTGGATAAATTGGAGTGCTAGTCGACATTCACAGCCAAAGAGGTAAACTTCCTCCGGTGCCGGAGTCAAGCGTGGACGGACGTGTCCCCGCTGATGTGTTCCAATGTCCCGTTCATCGAACGTACTGACAGTGGTATAGAAAGTAGTAGTATTGGTATAAGCGCATTGCCATAGATGGCCGATTTCGCATTGACAATAAATGTCCTGTCTGACAAGGAGAGTGCAAGGTCTTGGGGTCACGGATTTAGTTTAAACTTTGTAGGATGATAGATTTGGTTGATGAAGATATATGATTATAGGGGCCACTACTCAATAATTATTCAGATATTTGCAGTTGAAGATGCAATTCATTTTTCTCTCTTTAAATTCAGTTCTGTAGCAAACGATTACAGATAATGGGTTTAGCGTAGCGGCAACGGATCAGTGTTCCTTGCCGGTAGGAGCCGAGTTCGAATCCGTGGAGAGTGAATATTTTTTTATTTTATTTTATGACCATTTTTACACATAAATACACAACATAACATATAATCTTTACATATTTAAATTTTATATTTTATATACTATATATACATATTTCATTTTACATATAAATATTAGGTTGGGGAATAAGTTCGTAGCGTTGTTATATTTGCTTTGTTTTACAACGATTTTTTTTGCTGTTTGACAAGGTGTTTAATAATCATTTGGGTTGGGGGATAAGTTCATAGCGTTTTTATCAAAACTTTAATTTAAACAAAAATCAATAATTATATTATATCATACTCACACACACATATTCACACACATATTCACACTTTCATAATCACTCACTCACGGATCATTCATACATCCCACAGCTCTATCGAATGAATATTGTACACTTTGTCAAACAGTAAAAAAATTGGTGTAAAACAATGCAAATATAAAAACGCTACCAACTTATTCCCCAACCCAATATTTATATGTAAAATGTAATATGTATATGTAATATATAAAATATAAAATAAAATATCATTTATGTGTAAAAATGGACATAAAATACAAAAAAAAAAAATATTCACCTTCCACGGATTCGAACCCGGTTCCTACCGGCAAGGAACACTGATCCGTTGTCGCTACGCTAAGCCCAATTTTTTTTTTTTTTTTTTTTTAAATCGTTTATTGAAGTAACCCTACATTTTACAAGAAATAAATGTTTGGCTCAATAAACACAGCCATATCATTACAATTAGACTTTGTGACTATGGCTCATTACTGCGATGGCACTCGTACACTTATCAATTACATATAAAATATATTCAATATAGATTAAAGTTCCTGGCCATTAGTGTAGGGAATTTCCTACTGACCTTACAATGTTAATATTAGGTAATATGCCAGAAAAGAGTAATTAAATAAATTGGGAACAAAAGGAAAAAAACTGGCTTACATGATACATAA
Source organism: Anoplius nigerrimus (assembly GCA_914767735.1). Classification (NCBI taxonomy): domain Eukaryota; kingdom Metazoa; phylum Arthropoda; class Insecta; order Hymenoptera; family Pompilidae; genus Anoplius; species Anoplius nigerrimus. The sequence continues at coordinate 97,894 of CAJZBX010000625.1, forward strand.
GACTAACTTAACCTAGCCGATATAAGTCAAACAAAAAGAAAATGATTAAAATAACGAAAAATGAGATACATTGTTATTGTCATAAAGTAAAAACTAAAAAAAAAAAAAAAAAAAAACATAAACATAAAGAAAAGGAAGAGAGATCATTAAACAGAAAAGAAAGAAAAGAAATTAAGTTTGTATTAGCTGGGGTTTAGTCTTCATTTAGCCACCAGCATAGCTTTTTAATATAATTACTATTGAGTTCTCTGTCCTTTTTGGTAAGCGTAATGCTGTAGATTAATTCATTATTATTTACAGAGCAAATATTAGGTTCATATGAAAAATCTACTCGCAAACGTTTTCTTTTTACATGATAGATTATAGGAATGAGACTATCATTAAATATATATTTATTTTTATCTAAATAAATAAACATTTCGGGAGGTATAAAATTAGAACTTAATAATGACCTATGGTAATTATCTAGTGGGATAGTAGCACTATATATTAAACTGTTAGCAGTTATTTGTCGTGCCTTGGCAAAGTGGCACCGTATTAATTTTAAAATAAAATAATCGATTCTGGGTATTTTTGCGTCGTTATAAATTATTTTGTTTGAGATATATTTTTTTATCTCATTGGTGAAAATACGGTATTTGGAAAGACAGGCTCTAAGGCACTTCCGTTCAAACATTCTTAGCTTCTCCATCACATGAGCATTTACATTATACCATATGGGGCATCCATAGGTTAGTATGGGTCTGACGAAGGCTAAATAAGCCAGAACTTTGATTCTAGCTTCTATGTTCTTATGGTAAAATATTCTATTCTTACTCATAAAGGATTTTCTTGCTTTGTTAATTGCAGTTTCTATATGCCGATTAAATTTTAAGTTGTGTGATAGATGAATTCCAAGATATTTTACGCACATTTTATGAGGTACTGGTGTATTGTCCAGTCCCTTAATTTCAAAGTTTTTGTAATGTTGTTTGACATTTCTCCGTGCCATATATAAGGGCAAACGAAAGAGAATTGTTTCACATTTGTTTATATTAATTTTTAATTTCCAAACAGTTAGATATGATTCTATCGAGTTGAAAAGTTTTTGGAGATTGATTTTAACTTGTGAAGTTTTCTTATCAGCAATATAAATGATTAGATCATCTGCGAATGCTATAGAGTAAGAATTTAAACTTTTGTTCATGCCATAGAGTTGTAGAATGTCGCTGAACATTAGGTTGAATAATGTTGGAGAATTCACCGTGCCTTGTTGTAGGCCGTTTTTAATCTCGAAAATATCAGAATCTGTGTTATTGAAATTGTGGATTTGGAATTTTTTGTTAATAATCATGGAAACGATTATTTTTAATAAATCTTTGAAAATATGCTTTTTAATTAGTTTGAATATCAGTCCCTCCGTCCAGACTGTATCAAACGCTTTTTCGAGATCAATCAGAACCGCACCGACGCACTTGTTATCATTTAAATGCCAACATACATCAGAAGTAAGTTTGTTGATAGCGTGGATTGTAGAGTGCCGTCTTCTAAAGCCGAACTGTTGATCCGGAAGCAGCTTATTTTGTTGGATAATGTTCGTAAGACGGATGTTAATTATCGATTCATAAATTTTACTAAGGTTGCAAGTTAAACTAATAGGCCTGTAACTTTCAGGAAATTTTGGGTCTTTGTCTTTTTTTAATAGTGGGATTACTTTAGCAATTCTCCAACGCCTAGGAAAATAAGCTATATTAATACAATTGTTACATATAATTGTTAGATTACGGATCATATTGAAAGGAATGTGTTTCAGGGCAATATTAGGAATTTTATCAATACCAGAAGATTTTTTTCTATTTAATTTTCTAATTATATTCTTTACTTCGTGTACGTTTGTTAGTAATTTTAGATCGTTTAGGCTGTCTGATACGGGATCTGTAGATGTGTTATTCCTGTCGAATGTAGTGTATGAACTGTTATTAGCCCGGTCTTCAATCATTTGTAGATACAGTTTTTTAACGGTGGAAATCACAATTCTTTCGTGGGGAGAATCAGAGAATTTAAGGTTTTGTGTATGAACCTGTGAGAAATGCCTACCTAGGATATTAGTTATGAGATCTGGCTGCGCTATTATGTAATTATTATTATTATCTTGGGTAAGATTGATTAGAGGTTGTGCAAGTTCTTTTTCTATTAAATAAGTTCTATCTGTTGAAATTATTAATTGGTCAAGATTAAATCTATGGTTAGCTTTGGGCAATAATTTTGATAGATTAGTGAACATATTATTGTCTATTTTGATATTAGAAATTTTATTTAACCAAAATTTATTATAGATTTGTTGTATTCAGACTTAATTAATTTTTTGATATTTAAACAAGCTTGATTTAGCGACCTAAGCAGATCTTGGTTAATCGGACGTTTGGATTTCCTAATATTGTGAATCAGGGTGATTATTTTCCCTTTACGTTTTTGTAGGGCTTTGATTTTATTATTTTGGTATGAATCGATGCTATTTTTATTATTGTGCTTGGGGACAGTACGATCTATTGTTTTTCTTATATCTGCCTCAATTGATTCTAAAGCTATCTCTATGTTGTCTTCGGTTAGGTTAGAAGTATTTGAAAGGTTTAAGTTATGAATTTTTTTTAGAGTATCATGAAAAAGGTTCCAATTAGCTAATCTATAAATATAATTATATGTTTTTATATTGTTTAAACTATTATTAGTATAATTTAGATGGTTTAAATGTATTTCCGTGGAGATGGCGTTATGGTCACTATCGTAAGGAAGGACCTTTAGTTTTGGGTTAAGATTCAGTCTTATATCCGCGATGGCTAAATCTAAAAATGAGGCGCTCCTCTTAAAGGTGAATGACTCTGGTGCGATTATTTTTGATTTAAATTTGATCGTATTCTCCCTGATCCAGTTAAATAATTGCGATCCCCTAAGGTTATTCGAAGCGTTATTCCAGGATGTATGCTTTGCATTTAGATCACCAATAAGTATGTAATAATTAGAGGGGTTATCAAGTTCAAAAGACTCGAAAATTTCCTGAAGGTCAGTGATAAAGTTAGATTGCATGTATTGGGGCGCATAAGCAGCTATTATTATTAGATGTTTGTTTCTGTTTAGATTGATTTTAATCGCTGTAGATTCTATTGATTTGTTAATGTCTGAGGTAATTGTTCGGGAAATTTTAGAGAATTGAATTTTATTATGAATTATTAGAGCTGTACCTCCGGCTGGGTTATTCCCAGGACGGTCGGTACGAATAATTTGATAATCTTTAAAGGAGATAAAATGATGATTACTTAATTTTGTTTCATTTAAACATAGAATATCCGGCTTCTCGGATCTAAGTAGTTCGAAAACATTCGCTCTACGTTCCGGTGCTATAATTGAGTTGACATTAATTGATATTAATTTTAATTTATTGGAATTAAAATGTTGAACATGGGCCATTAATTATTCCACGTCAAATAATTGATACAAATAATCAGTGCGCTTCTGATTGAGCTCGATCTTGGCGTTTAAGTTAGATAATTGCGAACTAATGTTCGTAATACTTGCTTGGATAAGTTTAAACGTTTCCGTGATTTGGTGAAGTTCCATGCCTATGGTTTGCTGAGCTGATACTGGATCTTGTGTTGGTATGATTTTAGAATGTTCTCTAGCTGGGGTCATCAAAACCTGCTTTGATCTTAATCCTTTGGTTATATTGCTGTAAGAATTACCAGGATTAGCAAAATTTGAAACAAATTCTTTCGCTTTATTTTTGATACTGATGTTTTTCTCTTTTAAAGCTTTACGCTGTTTCTGCGCATTAATAACGCTAGGACAGCCCTTATATGAGGCCGGATGGCCAAACTCTTTGCATAGAACGCAAAAGATCTTGGATGCATCCATCTTGGTTCCGGCTGGTACGGGACATTCGCTCGGTCCGTGGCTGAGTTCACATTTAACACAGCGGTAAGGGAGGTGGCAATTTTTTGCCAAGTGCCCATATCGCTGGCAATTTTTGCATTGGACAGCGTCTTTGAGCCTATACTTGTCCCAAGATACCTTTTGATGAAGCAAGTATTTAATGCTTCTTAATTCTTCAGTGCTACTATCTGCACTAAGTTGAATAACTAAAATAGGTAAAACGATATTATTTACGCTAAACCCATTATCTGTAATCGTTTGCTACAGAACTGAATTTAAGCAGTGAATTGCATCTTCAACTGCAAATATGTGAATAATTATTGAGTAGTGGCCCCTATAATCATATATCTTCATCAACAGGGAAACTAAATCTATCATCCTGCAAAGTTTGAACTAAATCCGTGACCCCAAGACCTTGCACTCTCCTTGTGAGACTGCCCGGAACCCGCGTGCTGAGACCGCCCGGGGGGACTTTTAGCTTGGAAAATCTTGATTTCGCGGCCCTGAGGTTTCGTGTTGTCCTGTTAGGTGTCTTTTCTTTCCATCGTTTTTGTGTCCTTTCTCTGTGCAACAATAGTTAATATTTACTGTCAGATGACTTTCTTTCTGATTCTGACAGTAAATATTAACTATTACTGCAAAGAGAATGGACACAAAAACGACGGAAAAAAAACACCTAACAGGCTTCGAACCCAGCCAAAAAGTTTGCTTCGACAAAACAGACTATCACGTTACGCGTGTCGCTACCAACGATCTGTGCTTGATCTTCAATTTTTCAGAATATACGGCATACATTGTGACATCGATTTTTCCACCTATTTAGTTTTCTTGCATTATTACTACTGTGCAATGTAATCAATAACATTAAACATTACATAATATAGTTACGTGACAAAAATTGAGGCAAAGTTTATCTCATAAGTTGTTCTGACACCCAAAAACTGACTAAAAAACGGGTTTTTCATTTTTCCGACACTGTTGCTAGTGAGCAAACATTATTAGAAAAGTTAGAGAGACGTTAATTGTAACAGTACATTACAGAAAAAGCGGCATCACTGATCCGGACCTTTTTTTTTTTTAGCGTCTGGTGAATCTTCTAAAAGACTTCCGGCCTCTATGGGGTGAGGCCGGAGTGTGTCAGATTCTTACTGACTAAACACCAGACGTAACTCCACAAAGGAGGGTGCCGTACTGGGCGTCGCGACGCGTCGGCCCAGGAGCGTGGGATCATAGCCGTATATACTCTCGTATTTATCTAACTATGACACTCCTCTCCTCCGAACTGCGAAGGTGTCGATCCTGTCCAATATGCCTGCTGACTGCCCTCGAGGGTGGAGGATATCTTAGCAAAATAAGGCTTTTTCTAGAAATGATTCGGGGGTTGCGGATATGAGTTTGTTTTGGTATAATATCGATGTTAGCCGAGGAAGAATTTATTTTTCGGACTTCCTGTTTCTCGGGTTGTTGGATAGGACCGCGAGTAGACTTTTGTCTCATGGCGGAAAGTCATTTCACCTTTGGTTGGTTAGTTAGTTTGTGGTTGGTTGGTTATTTGACTGACGCAGGCCCTGATCGGCCGTACCTTGACTACTTTCTTTTGTTCTAAACAGGGGATATTCGACGGGTTAATTCCCCCGTGACACTATTGTAATTTTTTTTTTTAAGTCTTTAAATTTCCTGTTTACTGTTTAGATAAGTTTATATTCTTGGAGTGACTTTCTCTCAGAAAAGGGGTGAGGGAGGGGCTATTGCTATGACAATCACTGATCCGGACCTCCTTCGGTATCAAATCGGTTCTCGGATTCACTTTTCGGTTTTTATTTCTGTACCAATAGGATTTTTTTATGTAAAAATCTTAAAAAATTCTGAAATATGCTCACCATTACTGAATATAGTTCTTAGTTTTTACAACATTTTTTTATCCACTAGATTCCGAGACTATGGTGGGTAAAGCGGACGGTACATTTTACACCTCACCGCCCCCTACGGTCGAAATACAAAGTTGAAATTTTACAAAAATGTTTCTGTTTTCATAAGCTATCGAATGGAATTTTCGATTCGATCGATTTGGAAGACGGAATTCGGGTTTGAAGCATGAGCGAACATTTGGTTGCATCTGACGGGAATATGTGTGGCCGTCGAAATCTCATGTTTTGCTTCTCCGATCGCGTTTGACATATCATACAAAGTTGCCCCTTCCCAATTTCGTCCAAATTTCGCCGAACGGAACCGAAGTCAGAATGACCGTGTGTGCATGTACTCAACAGAAGTTATACTTTTAGCCACTGTCCACGGGCACGCGCGTAACTAATTCTAGCGCTGTTGCAATTTTGCGTTTCCCCGCAAGCGACCGTTTCGCGTTAAATGGTAGACTTTGTATACATGTATACTGTTCCTCGCCAGCCACGTCGGATTCCCTCGCGCACCGCTTCCGGCGTATCAGCACTCCACCCACCACCTTACCTCGATCACTAATTTCTTCATATATCGCGAGGGGTTACCGGTGTAAGTCAATGTGCAAAAAATCGGGAAATTCCGTGTTTAACTACGTATGCACGTCACTGTTGCCCTTCGACCGTATAGTATATGGACCGCTCAAGCCTACTCTTTATACACTGATTGTGAGCGGAGCGTAACCAACATCTCTGTACCGAAAGTGAGAATTGACACTAATGCGCATGCGTCGAATTCGAAAACTATAGCAAAATTCCGTCTCGATGACAGGTGATGACAGGCTATGACAACACGGCTGACGGCATGTGTCGATTCAGCCATAACCTATTCTAATGCGTTGTTCGAAAAACTAAGTTATATTATACAGTTATAAAGTTACAAATGCTGTTAGATACACGAAAACGTGTGTGCAATGATAACAAATTTACCAAGCTTATTCTTCATATGCATCATTAATGTATTTCTACGAAAAAAAAGTTCTTTTGCAATTCTGATATTACGTATGATATTATTATTTAATAGGATATTATTTAGCAGAGATAGGATTAATACAACTAAAAGTAATAAGTACCCTGAAATATAACTATTTTTTTATTACGGACAACTGTTTCGATTTATAAGAAATAATTTCCTTTTTCTATGTCTACAAATCTCAAAAGCTACTGATCGGAGTAGTTCGGCATCCCATCGAATTTTGAATTCGCGCTTTTCCCCACTGCTGTTGCCCATTGTTTGTGAGCTTGCGCATTACTGCTTACTCGTAACTTTGGCATGAAAGATGTTGGTTACGGACTACACTATAGCTTGAGCGGTCCATATAAGATAAAGGCACCAGTAGTTGACCGTTTAAGAGAAATTTTCCATCTAAACAGCAATAACTACTCGAACTGATATTAAATGTCTGGCTTCGATGCTTCAATATACAGGCCAGACCTTCTAAATCATGTTAAGAAACTTATTTTTTTCGGAAATTTTTGTTGTGTAGTTTTTAAAACAGTTTTGATAAACTCTGTTACTGTTTCAGTAGTTGACCCCCTTTGAGAGTAAAAAGAATCAGTAGTTGACCGTCTGACGAGTCAGTAGTTGACCATCTTACTAAAAGCAGATTAAAGACAATAAAGTTGGCAATTATTTTAATATCGTTTATTTAACAATCCTACATAACAAAATAGATCAACAATCAATCATAAAACAATCATAAATGACACGTAAAATAATATAAGAGGCGTTCAATGCCAAATCGGACACTTTTGTACCTCACCCCTTTCGTTTTTTTCAAAATTTTATATGTTTTTAAGACCGATGAAAAACGTGTTCATGAATTTTTCAGATTTTTTTTACCATCCGTTGCGAAAAATGAATATTCCTAAAATTTGGGCTCTTTTTGTTCGAAATGCTCATAGCTTTGCAAAAAATGCCCTAATTGGATCGTTCTTTTTTCAAAATTTCTGTTTTTGAATGCTCTTTCAAGAAAAAAATATGATTTTAATCAAAATCATTGTTTTCATTGTTTATTTTTAATATAAACCATGCAGGTCAACTACTAGAAATTACCACAATGAACTGATCCAGTAGTTAACCCTTTGGTCAATTTGATTTTTGATATTGGAATGAGAAAAAAAACGTATACAGTAAATAGAAAATTTAATGCTGATTAAAATGGTGTAAGTTTCAGGCAGATAAAGTAAAAAACTGGAAAGTTATTAACCGTCAACTGCGCGCCTTCTCTTAGCGGTAACGTTAAGAAAACCACGATACGGAGAAACCCGACTGACATTAATGGTATTAATCGTCCGTAGTTATGATAAACAATCGTATTCAAGGAAAAGTATACTAGCATTGCGTCAACAAAGGATTTAGCAAAGCTGCCATACTGCATGCGAAACATTATTGCTTTAAAAAAGCTTTTTTTTTCACGTTTTACTGTAAAGTGGTCAACTACTGGCACATGGTCAACTACTGGTGCCTTTACCTTACTATATGGTCGAAGCTGTTGCCTGCTCGCCCGTTTTTGTTTTCCCCCCTCCATTCCTACTTGCGGAATGCTCCTGAAGCACGTCCGTACACTCTGGCGGTCACAACGTGACTCTCAACAGTTGGCACTACGCAATTTTTATTTAAATGTTCGCCAATCTCCCGGCGGACGTAAACACAGCGCTTATAACTGAACAGCTCTATTTTGGTTTCGTCGATCTAAAGTACTACCTGCCATTCGTCTGCTGACTAATTCTAGTGGGATTTAGCCCACTTAAATCTTTTCTTCTTGTTCTGTACCTTTAGTAGTGATTTTTTTTTTACTACAATACATCCCTTCAAGCCCGTTTCATGGAGCCGCCTCTTCACTGTTGCAAGGGTAAGCGGTGCGCCGCGATCTGAGTTTACTTCCGCTGCAATTGCTGGTGCACATTTGCGTCTATTTCTTTTTGAAATTGTTTTAATGTACCGATCCTCACTTTCGGCCGTCATTGTTGACCGACTAGACCGTTGCTGGCTCGCTAACTTTCCAGCACATCCGTGTGTGGGACATCATACAAAAGGTACAGAAAATACCCCTGTTTCTACGGCTATTTGCTTTAACGATTAACCTTCTTTTGCAATGTAAGAACTTGCGAACGCATTTGCACTGATAATTCCTGAGATTTTCTTGACATGGTGTTCGTACTGAGGTTTGAAATAGAACTAAAAAATGTCGAACGTATTTGGAGATAGGAACCCTCTCTTCGACAATTTTCAGATGTATTTTTCACTATTCAATAGAGAATTAAAATAGTATTGAGTAATAAATATTCGTAAGAAGATTATATAATAAGATCCCAATAGGGCACAATATTCGTGCCGCCAATATGCCAACCAACAACATTATGTACGTATTTTGCAAATCACTCATACTATGTTTATAAATGAACCATAGAGAAGCAGGGTATTTGTAAATAAACATGCATTTCACTTTAAACTCAAAGAATTATGCCGTTAAATATATTCAATATGTGCAAAACATCACTTTTAGTGAAAATGCGATAGGTGTCTGGATACTTGTGGCCTGTAGTACATGTGACCCTAGTAATTTGCTTGTCCCAATAAGGTTTAATGTTTAATTATTTGCTTACGTGTGACGTTACTTTCCCTTCCAAAGTAAGATAATCGTACCAGTAGTTGACCAGTATTTTGAAAACATAAAAAATAAGGTTTTTATAACTCGTTCACTTTTTATGAAAGAGATGGTGAGGTGCCGTGGCATCTGTCAGTCAATTTAAAAACACTGATCTGTGAAGTGAAGTATGTTTATTAACAACGAACATCTACATTGATTAAGGTAAGTAATATGCCGTTATATTTCTACTTCCTTAACGGTTGTGTTAAAAGTAGCTGTTCGGTCCAAGGAAAATTATTCATACGTTGTGAACATTTTGTGAATGAGTTATTTTCTGTTCAATTTCTCAGAGCATTTCATAACTGATATACGAATTGTTTTTATTACTCTAACCACAAAAAGTAATAGTTTATTTACGGGTCAACTCCGAATATTATTATTCTAACGATTTCAGAGTAGATAGGCGTGGTGAATTACTAACGTGACTCATTGAAATTTGTTTACGATTTATAATTATTCCATTTTAGATCCGAATATGTTATAGATATACAAGACATAATTTTTAATTGATTAGCATAGTGCATTCTGGATGGTCACATGGTTAACTATTGACTACATCTGCGGCCAATTACTGACCAGTGTCCAATGTTTTGAAACAGCCATGTGTGACACCATAAACGCCGAGAAACTAAAATCCATTCACTTCATTTTTCATTTCAGAAACTATTTATTATTGGTCAAGAGATGTCTCTTGACAAGGATGCGTTTAGAAATTATTCTGAAGAGATAATGAAAGCAGCTATTGAAGATGTTCGGTTGCACAAAACAACTATAAGGGTAACAACACATTTTGTGGTACCAACGATCGCCTTAATACAAGATGGAAGGTAAATGGTATATGGAGACAAATATGGGACCTCCTCCAATGTTAAATCAAACTAAAGAGAATGTGATCCGGCACTGGATTGAGAAAATGTGTGCAGTTGGTTTCCCAGTTGGGGTCGAACTAGCACCAAACGTATCATTAAAGAAGTGAAACGTCAAAACCCGTTTAAAAATAATCGTCCTGGTAGGACCTGGATAAGGATTGTTTTTGAGTAGAAGTGGCAGTCACCAGTGCTAATATACACAACTCGTTTTTTTTTAAGTGTATGAAGTATATAGCTAAATAAGAATGGTTTTAAAACGATCGTGGACTACGATTGGAAAACTGTACTTTCTAATACCAATGAACCCACGAAATTTAGCAGAACTCACATTGTCTACTCTGTTCCCAAGTTGAACTTATTATGGAATTGAGATGTTTTATTTCTTATTCTTCTCTTTAATTATAATTTGCATTCGTAATTGTTGAAACTAAATCATAATAAAATGATTCCCAACTTTAGAGCTTTAAACCTCTTTCTGGTATACGTGATCGACTACTACCGAACAGAGGGTCAATTACCAGTTTCTTAATTTTTAAGAGTGGTCAACTTCTGTTGATGAACACTACCAATGTCACGGGAATGTTTATTTCACTAACGTACTATCTTGGTATGGATAATTTTCACTACACGTTGTCAGCATCTACCAATCTCCGGTCATGTCTACATCAGCAATCGGGATATACGGACATGATACATTAGTTATTACATAATTAGTTTATACATACATAATTAGTAGAGATCGTTAGACACTTAGAATATTCTAGTCATCGGCATCCTGACAGACACGCAATTTGAATAGCAGAATGAATATTCGACGAGTATGTTTTTTTTTAACAACTTCGACGACATGGTGGCCGTGGACGATATGTTTCCGTAAATCATGAAGATCAAATACTACAGAAAGTTCTACAAAGTTTCAGAAGAACTTCAAGAAAACTATCTTTGCAACATAATCTTAGTTGCTTGACAGTACTTCGACTCCTACATGACCACAAGTTACACCCTTACCATGCTACCAGAGTACACACCATTCAAGCCTCATGATAACATTTCGCGAAAGGCGTTTTGTTATTGGCTGCTTCAAGAACATGCCAACGATGCTGAATTTGTATTAAAAATATTATCGACAGATGAGGCAAAATTTATAAGAGACGGCATGTTCAAAGTGTATAACAGACATAGCTGGGACATAGCTGAGAACCCACGTTCAATTTTTGAACCACACTTTTAAGTAAGATGGAATATAAACGTGTTGACTGCCGTAATTGGACGTCTAATTATTGAGCCTTATTTTTTCGAAGGAAATGTTACGTCAACAACATATTTTTATTTGTTGCAAAACAAGCTATCCGTTTCATTAGAAGATATAACGCTAAGAATTAAACGAAGTTTATATTTTCAACAACATGGTGTACTGGCACATTTTAATCGTCAACTGCGTCATTTTTTAAATGAAAATGTTCAAGGTTGGATTGGTCGCGAGAGAATAAAAACTTGGCCACCGCGATCTCCTCACTTAACTCCACTTGGCTTGTATTTATGGAGTCATACTAAATCAATTGTGTACTCAGAAGAAATTACAGGACCCGGGTAATTGAAAGAAAGAATTTGTGATGCGTTTTAGACATTAAAACAACAGAATACGTTGGAAAGGATTCATATTGATTTGAAGTGTTTTTCAACATAAACTTCAGTCGACATAATGATCTACGGTAAAATCTGCCATAACAAAATATAATAAAGTGAATGGGTATCCAGCGTAACCTTGGGTCGAGTTTTTCGAAAAAAAAAGCCTCAAACGAACAAATTTTATTCTATATTTTCGAACTGTGTTTTGAAGTAAAATTACCTCCTTTTCGCTTGTATCATCGATTACCAAACCCACTGTATAATTTATATTAGTGATGTTTATTAAATTAACCGGTGAGTTTATATAATTCCCAACTCATAATGACCAATGTGATGAACATCTTTTCTAGATTGATCCAATGGATTATAACGCAGTTTTTTGTGCAGTAACTAGACAGAATAATAGTTCTCCGTTGGACATTATGCCACGGAAGTAACAATGTTTTATGTTACAACTAAAATTTCTATAAATGGTTATTTTAGACGTAGCTTAAATGAAATTTGAAGAAGATATTGACATGGTTTGTCAGATGAAAGACTCTGTCATGATAGAAGCCAAGCAACTGCGCAAACTGGTCGGCTTTGGGTAAAATTATGGACTGTTAACTGTTTAAGTATTTTCGGAACAATTTATTAGAAAATTGTTCGACTAGTGTGACGGTATTAGCGGTTGTGTGATTATTCGGAATTGAGCGGTGACAAAAGTGACAAAGGAAATGCGAGCAAATGTGAACTGATAGGCGGGTGTAGTATGAGTGCGATAAAATAACCTCCCCATTTTTATTAATATGCAGTTAGTAGTGGAAGAAACTCAGATAGTGGCAATCGATGGAGGAAAAGGTAATTTTTGCGTGTTTTTTTGTTCTTTTTTTTCGTGTTTTGTACCAGCCGGTAATATGGCGTGGACAAATCCACAGTGAACTTTTGCATTGTAAATCACGGACAACCAGTTCCCCAATATCTTTTTTAAACCTAAGTAGAAAAATCTTCCTAAGTCACAGATTGAGTAATCAAAATTAACCTCTTAACGTGCACATCCGAGTATATTCCGGGCGCGCTAAACCGGCCAAACCGTGCCCACTCGAGTATATTCGAACGGCATTGTATTTGATGCTGCTAAAATTATTATAAAATAAAAATTGGTATAAATTTTGTATTTTTTTATGTCTTTGCCAACACAATGTTCTGACATGTGTTTTACATAAAACAAAATTGATTTTTTTTTTTGGCGGTTTATTTATAAGAAATCGTACGTTAAGGGGTTAAAGGGCATAGTCGGATAAGACGGTCAAAAGTGCCCCTAAACCAATTGAAATTCTAAATGGGTCATTCGATAGCTTATGAAAAAAGAAACATTTTTGTGAATTTTCAACTTTGTATTATAGTCGATGTAGCCTACCTGGCATGCGTGTGCCTGCAGGAACCGTTACCGAACGATACCCTTTTGTATGTCCGGCGATAAGAGTTACCCTTAGGTATATATTGAGATGCGAACATTGCTCCGCGATTCATTCATTCTTTTATAACCATTTAGTTCGTACCTTTGGACAGTTCGTGCTTGGACACATATGTAGTTCCCCTTGGTATTCATTGTTATTAGTCATATTTTGTTATCTAGTGTTAAATATATGTATCTGTTATTGTTAGTTGTTAAGTTGTCCGACATACGAGTCACATTGAATATTATAATTACAATTAACGTCCCTCTGATTTTCTTAATAATTTTTAATTTGGCTTAGCAATGTTGGAAAAATCAAAAACCTTTTTTTTTAGTCAGTTTTTGCGTGTGAGGACAACGTACGAAGGAACCTTTGGTTCAGTTTTTGTCACATAACTATTTTATAGGATATTTAATGTTATTGGGTACATTGAACAATCGTAAGAATGCAAAAAAACTAAAAAATGGAAGAGATCGATGTTACAGTGTAGACTTATATTCTGAAAGACTGAAGATCACACAAAGAACGTCACTAGCGCTTCGATAAGGTGTCAGTGGTAGACGGGTACAGTCATGTGTTTCTTTTAGAAGAAAGCATGGACTCTTTTTGTTTTGCTTTTGCAAGAAACTGCAATTTTAACTACTTCCTAAAAAACAATAAACCCAGTAATTTTACAGTGGCCTGACTAAGGCTCACGTGCATATACACATTCTTAATTTCTTGCTCGATCCGTTAACCTTAAACTTTCTAGACCATTTTCTTCTTTAAAATGTTTCCTTTCACATATGACCAACCACATCTTAATGGGTCATTCCATGTCAAATCGACCAGTGGTTGGAATCTGTCCGGTCCCACCGTACACCCCCCTGCCCTGATGTACATATATAACACTCCCAAAAATATTACCAGACCAGTCGGTCATTACCTAATCCCTTGTGTCCCTTCCACAATCCGTTAATCCTCTCCACACGCCCAATCCGCTCAACATTTTATAATCTTTAACCCACAATAGTTACAAAACACTTTAATCATCCTCTGCGCCGACCGACCGCGACCCTACCATAAAACCGAAACACCCCGATGTACCGCTACTTTCGCCACCCATTCCTCCACCTCCTCTCACCTCAAATTTTCACAGCTTCAAAACTACCCCTTCTCCACCTTCCACCAAAAACATTTAAAAACAGACAGCCACCACACGTCACTTCACTCTTCGAGCAACCAGCATTCAACAAGTTTTCATCTTTGTATAAAAATGAATTCATTCAAACCAACCAACTTTGAACACGTACCGTACCTCCATCGTGGAAACCCAGTCGGTACAACCAGAATCGACCAATTTTGATTTGGATGAATTTTGGTTAGAAATTTTCTTTTATCATAAAACGAAGTCCTGCCAAAGGAAAAAGATATACATTTTTTTTTCTTTGGCACATACTGAATGAAATAACGATAAATACACTTGTGTCAATTCAAAAATTCATATCTTTTGAAAGAAAAAAAACCCCCTCTTGAAAATTTCAGCATCTTTTGAGATTAGTTAGAGGTACCTTAGAAAAAAATTTGAGCCAAAAATTTATGGGGGTTCAGCAATTTTTAAGATTTTTTAGTTTTCAAAATTCTGCAAATCAGCGATCTTTTCGAAAATTTTTTTCACAATAATTTTTTATTTCAGTTCCAAGTATGCTCTTTAAAAAAAGTTATTGCCCTTTTCTGTACCTATAATAGTTCTCGAGATATTCAAAAAATAAAATTCAGAAACTGGAAAAATGGCAACATTTTCAAGTTCGCATAACTTCCAAAAAAAATTTTTTTAATTTTTTTCCTTTGGCAGGACTTCGTTTTATGATAAAAGAAAAGTTCTGACCAAAATTCATCCAAATCAAAATTGGTCGATTCCAACCACTGGTCGATTTGACATGGAATGACCGTGATACAAACTGTATAACTTTGCACTTCAAAATTCGTCAATATGCTCCATTGAACGTTACACCGTCCAATGAATTGTATCATGATTAATTTGTTTGATGCCGATAGGACTGGCACAAATCTTTTTAGCCGTGCCCAGTGAGTTTCGAGTATTTTTAATCATTGTAGAACGTCATACTATACTAATTTCAATACAGCCTAATTCTGCCACTTTATTTTCCCATAATATTCTCATTTTCGTCAATAGTAAAGAATACAACTTGTAGGATATAAATGAAGAGATTTGTAAGTAACATCCGTTGCCCTTTTTAATTTAGAAGCCCCACCCATTCATCAAATTGAGTTTTTATTAACCATTATACCGAAAGCTGTCCAGAAAATCTGCCATTTGAATCAATACGTAAAAGTAGCAATATTGTACGAACATACAAGTCCTCTTTAGTATCGGTTAAATTATTCGTTACTCAAACTTCACATATATATTTAATAAAAAGTCAACAAAAGATTAGAGTTCTGGATCTTGCATTAATGAATTTGATAAGCTCTGAATGATTTATATGTGTTTGGGACTTGTTGTAACGTCGGATACTCAGTGTATGATAGTTCAATTAATTTGATTTCTCGGGTTATCGCTAATTACCCGAAGGTTGAGTCAGAAGACTATAAAAAATAACTCTTTATTGGAAGCGTCTTGATGTGTTGAAGTTGGGGTACACTTTTTGACTGACTAAACTAGAATTTTAACTTAACTGTGTGAACTATAGACTGTTTAACGAATGGTGGGATGAGTGAGCGGAACTTATTTTCTATTGGCTAGCATGCAATGTGGTAGGGATGCAAAACCAAATTTGACAACGGTCCGAACTTTGAAAATACCAGACATGGGACGGACGATCAAGGGTACATCTCGCAATGGCATATAGTGACCAGAACACTTTTTTACAACGAAAATACACAGGCATTTGATTGGTTTACAGCCGCCTGTTTCGTGTCCTGGGCCCATTGTCCTTGCGGGCTAATCCCTTCTGAGGGCAAGTGGTCACGTCTCCATCCCAACGATTTTACTTATTGGTTAGGCTCCGAAATTAAAATTTTACCACTTGCGACGAAACAATATGAATCATGATTGAAAAGCTATATTGCCACTTTTTGTGTTACCATTTTACAGTTTTTTCGCAATAGGTACTATCCCAAATATTGATCTACTCCATTCATTTCTCCCAACATTTCTTGAATGTCAACTAAATCGATATTACAAACAATAGATATTATTTTCATCATTTTTATTCTTTACATTCCTTCCATAATTGTGCAAGTATTTCATCTTCCCATTAAATTGTAGTTTATAAGCAGTCAGTGTTGAATTTTTATTAGCCGGAAATCCTAATTACCACGACATTACAGAGGCCTAGATTTTGTTTTAAAGTAAAGTCCTCAAGACCCATCCTGTTTTAATAATTGTTCGTGTACAGATAATATCACTTTCCAAAACAATGAATTAGTAACTCCATCACCGTATATTTTAAAATGCGTTCAACGCCTGAAGCTCTTTGGAAATACATTCTGTCGTGAAGTCGTGTATGACTCAAATAAGAACAGTTCTGAGCGCCGCACAGTGGGGTATTTGCTCCGAATAGGCGGACAAAAATATTTTTTTTTGCTTTTATCACATTTGATCGATGTAGTTGGTCACATTATGAGGTTATAAGTATATCATAGAAATTTTATGAAAAAAAAAAAAAAAATTCATGTAAATTATAAAAAAAAATCGTCTTTTTTTTTACACCTTTTTCAATATTTATTTGCACCTGTATAGTTTGGTATGTGTTATTTCAAAGAAAAAATCATGTTAAAGTATGCTCGATTAGTATATAAGTATCATTTATTAGGAAAACATTTATTAAGATGAAGTATGTTTGAGACACGCGCTCGATATAGTAAGGACTGTATGGCTTGTCTCGAAATATTACTTTATTAAATTGTCTACACACTGTTGTTACAAATAATGTTTATATACACGATAGTGGTAGGGTAGGGTGGCATTCTTTGTTTTGTTTAATAAAATCTTTATGTTTTCTATGCGCTACTGTCCATTTTTCTTTTAGACTCTTCTTAAAACCTTTAATCGTGTCGATTATTGCAATCCTCTGTTCGTCTGAGTAATTTTCACGATTAAGTAATATATTTTTCATATGTCTAATTTTTCATCATTATTGCAGTCTTTTTTTTTTGCTGCATAATGCTACATAACTCAATACGAGTAATTAACTTGACTCTTGATCACCCTAGTACCAAACATAACAAGTGTCTTTGAGAAAGAGAAAAAACATGAAAATGACCGTTTGTTAGTAACGTGCTTGTAAAAGTCGCAGACGCAGCTAGACGCAGCTGATTCACAGTTTCAGACGACACCAAAATCATTTCCGCTCCAGCCCGGCCACTATATCAAAATCACTTTGGAAAATTAACATTTGTGCGAAGACTTCTTTCTTTACGTGCAACTTTTCCAAGCCCTCTAACTCTTTCAATTTTGAGAATATTTCCAAATTTCTTTCACGACAGTAAAGTACATACCTTGCTGAGAAGATTCTTTGTTTGGCACAATAAAAATCTGTTTTAAAACACTTACAAGGCACAAACAAACTTGGTGCGTTCGCGAGACCCTCCATAAGCGATACGCCCACTGAAAGCGACCGTCAACTTTGAACTGACCATACGGCCCTACCGGGCTTATGACTTGAAATTCCTTACTACCTAATATTATCCCACTATTTAGCTACACCTTCCAAAAAAAATTTTCACGCTACCTCAAAATTGACAAAATTCACATTTGTCCGCCTATTCGGAGCAAATACCCCACGGTGCGCCGCGCGTGGCTGACGATTGTTTCTTCATAAATTCGCATAGCAGACTTGTTACCCTTAAACTCGTAATTTTTGAGCATATAAATCAATAATATTAGTGTTAATAAAGTGTTTTGTGAAATATCTGCTCTCATTCTTGTGATAATCCTTTAACACGTTCGCCGCCAGGTCAGGCATCGACGACGCGCGCGCCAATCAGCGCGTTAAATGCGACAGTGCAAAAATGCCCTGTAACTTTTCATCCGTTGAGTTGCGACCCATATATTATTTGACAAAAAGTGCTTGTATCCATGTGTTCTACCATCGCTCAATTTTTCTTCCTTGAATTCTGGCTCACCCTGTATACGCGTATGTTCCTCCACGCTACATAGTAAAATACGAACAAAGCTACATAATAGGACCTCAAATGTATGCAATGAAGAGAACATTATGACTTACATCGGTGACCTTTAATTTAATAAACCAAGTAAATGTTGAACGCCACTTAAATAGCTACAAAATCTTTATCATTACTTAATTCGTGCTATAAGAAAACTTTAAAAAAATTCTTTAAAGATTGAGTTTCATGTATTTTTGTTTATGTATATAAAAATAAGTACTGGACAGTGCAAATAACTATTCTATTTCCTTTTTTTTTGTAATAAAAAACCATTAACTATTTCAGACGTCACAAAATTTGAGAGGAAGCATTGAAAATTGGAATAAAGGAACAAATCGTTGGCTCCGAGCAATCGTGTATGAAAGAAGCGGTCGACAAAAAATGATATACACGTATGCCCTTTCTGCTCTTTGGCATGGTTTTTATCCGGGTTATTACCTCACTTTCACCAATGGAGCATTTTTCACACTAGCCACCCGATCTGTACGTAAAATTTCAATGATGACACCAAACTATTCTCGAATTACAAAAATCAATATTATTCAAAATCTTTTTTTTTTATTTAAATAGGTTCGTCGTCACCTTCGGCCATATTTTCTTGGATCGAAACGCGTCAAACTGCTGTATGATGCTTTGACATTCATCACAACACGTCTTCTGATGGCCTATATTACATTCAGTTTCGTCATATTAGAATTCGTGCCAAGCATCAAAATGTACCTGTAAGTACGATTTAAAAACCCTAATACTAATTTGCTTACTGAATACATAATTTACTCTTCACGTCTTGCAAAACGCCACTTTATGTTAAATTGTTTGCTGTATATTTTAAATGTTAATTAAGATGTTGATACTAGTTGCTCTTACCTGCTAATATAAAGGAAGAACGTATTCACCGGAGTAGTTTCAGAATTTATCAACATTTAGCACAATATTTGTAGTGGCTCATAATGAACAGGCATGAAGTAATTTATCGTTCTAGGTACTTGTACCTGATTCCACATTTGGTGGGCCTGTTTGCGATATTTATTCTGCCTCGTCTTCCAAAAACTATGTCAAGCAAGGTACCCGAGAAGACAACCGAATCCGTTCAAGAAATGAAGAACGGTATCGGATTTAAAACCACATAGAATGCAAATCTACTCGAATGCTGGCCTCGCGTTAACTGATGTGTCTACAAAGAGCTACGTATTTTTTACGGACGTTCTGCGTATAATGCGCGATGACTGTTCTCATGTAGTATGTTACTAACAGTAAATTCTACAATATACTGTGCCAGATATCTCGAGAGTTTACATATTTGTTCGATTATATACATGATGGACCTTTATATGGAGCTGCCGAAAAATATATTAACATATGCAATTAATAATATATCACAGTTACAATTTAACAACGTTTACATAGTCGAATAACCGATTTTATATCTTATGCAAATACAGAGTAATTTTCTTTCTTTACGTTTTTTTTCCGTCAATGTGACATCCCTTCCTTTAAAAAGTCCAGCGTAGTTACATATCCTAATCCAAATACAAACGTATGTAAGTTATGAATTGAAAAACAAGTCGTATTTTGTATGCTTTTTCAATTGTTTACCTTACTTCTCGCCTTAATCAATGCTATTTACTCGGCTTCAACTAAGAAACGAAAACGTCAAATATTACATTCGGATGAAACGTAATAAATATTATAAATAAATAAATGGTAAAAAATAATATATATATAATATATAAATAAAGAAATAACCGACATCAAATGCGGATTATAATATGGTTTTCTCCCTTGCTATTCACACTGCATAAACCAACTACAGTGGACATTTCATATCATTCAATTGTCTTTACGAGATCTATTGACGATTGTCATAGAACTCTGTGAATTAGTTGGAAACCCGTTACAGCAAATTCAGAATATATCTTATTTAAAGTTTAACTTTTATGAACGTGACATCTTATACGATATCTTATTAGTATATAATAGAATAAACAATAATAGCATTAAAAACTAATAATATCAAATTTATATGATACATTATCTTTTAAAGAATTACAGAAGCCAGTAAGTAACCAAAAAGACATTTTAACAAGTTGCAAGTCCATTTTGCAAGCGACATGATTGTGGGGACATAACTTGCTAACGTGTGTAATGTTTTCAACCAATTACTTTTATTTTTAAGTTAATCTGTTTACCTTGGCGAAAACTATTATATAATCTAACAGCCATTAATATATAATATACACTGGTGTCCCAACTTCTTAACTCATGACCATGTATAGTTGAATGTTATATTTACTAACCTCTTTTACCCGCCATAAGTAATGTGATATAACGGTATTGTATTGGCACGCAAGAACGACATACGTTACGTAAAGATCTTCAAGCAATGTCTAAAACGAAATAGAGTCTGGCTAAATGTTCCAAGAGCGTTTGCGTGAACAAGAAATCTTCCTACATACGATACAGCAGTAGATGGTCTTCACTTGTTTAATCTTTAGAGATTGTCAATTATTAAATCTGTAACGCGACAGTTGCAATTCACATTCTGCGCGCAACTATTTTAACTCGCAAGCTAATCGAATGTTGCTTCTATAATCGTGTAAAAGGAAGCACCAAAACTGTCTAAGCATTCCCGAAGCCTTACCGTATGAACCTGCCCTGCCTGTCTCGTCTTCAGCGAACCCACAGTGCGGTCATTACGATTCAGTCAAACAGTATCGGCCTTCGGGCGCGTTGTCTTTACCCCGCTTAAAGAAAAATACTGTGGTGTTCTGGCATTTAGTAGTTAGCTGCATAACATGGTAACAGTCCTCATTACGGCGAAAATTTTTTTGGCGTGAGATACACATTTTACATCGGAACGGACCCATTGGATATTGCAATATCGCATGCTGCTAGGATTAACTCCATTAACTGTGCATTCATCTTTCCTTGCAGAATAAGTCATTCCTCTTTTTGCACGTACGGCAAAAGGTGGTGTGTGCGTGATAATTTATTGTTACTATTTTAACATATGCATAGTTAGTTTCCGTCCAAATGCGATGGTTATCAAATTTTCTTTCATTTGACATGTTTCCAGCAAGTCCGGGTAATATAATTATTGTTCAATTCATCAAGTAGTCTGACCGTCTAACAATAAATTGACCTTATATCAGATTTTATCATTCATGTTGTTGTTATATGCTGCCCTAAAAGTGCTAATATGTTTTTGCTGATTTCTATATTGTAATATTATAAAGAATGTTCCTGTGCTACATAGGGTGTAACAGAATAAACAGGCAGTATTGTAGGGATTATTTAAGCGTACCATAGCAAGAAAGAACGTTTATTGACGTTTCAAAAATAGTATATACTCACATTCAGAAAAGGTGTTCAAAACGGCCACCGTGGAGCTTCATACAAACTTATAATCGTCTTACCTAATTTCCACGTCGTATTTCTGGCCATTGATTGGATATGTTAAAAGCTTCATTCATATTTCACCAAGTATCGTAACAGCTCTCGAAACCTTTTCGAGTTATTGCGAAATATTGATTGTAGATGATAGATTAAAAGAGATCTTGTTTATAAATGGTTTAATAGAATTGCTTTCACAATCTCCATTTATAAAACAATCATTGGACATGTGATTATATGAACATCTTCGTTGATTTGATGTGCTGATGAATTGCCTACAGTATCAACAACGTATTCTATTACACCCTATACAGACTATAGTTATGCAAAAGGATGATTAATAAGTATTAATGAGATAAATAACAAAAAATGATATTATGACGAGTAATTATTTAAAATTACTAGTCAAGATTATCTGAATTAATAGTACCGTATTGAAAAAACAGTAATCGTTTCTCTGTAACTCAAATCTCTATACATATATAGTTGCTGATACTGAAATACATTCTCCAACAAAAAAAGCTTATTAACACGTTCGCGGACGTGAATGCTATAGCATTAATGTTTATGATGATATAGAATGACTTGAATGCTATAGCATTCAAATCATAAAGTGAATTATTTTGAATTTAATTTTATATAACCTTAAGTTTTTGTAATCATACCTGTTATGGTAATGACTAACTGATTCTTTAGGTATTTTCGTATTATCTTCTCTATATATATTTTTCCGTGTATTTACAAATTCTTTACTTTAAATTAAAAATAAACAATGTAAACAATAATTTCGATTAAAATCATATTTTTTCTTGAAACAGCATTCAAAAATACAAATTGTGAAAAAAGAACGATCCAATTGGTGCATTTTTCACAAAGTTATGAACATTTGAAAAAAAAAAACCCCCCAAATTGTAAGAAAGTTCATATTTCCAAAACGGATGGTCCAAAAAATCTGAAAAAGTTCATACACGCATTTTTCATCGGTCTTAAAAGCATATAAAATTCTGAAAAAAATCGAAGGGGTGACGTACAAAAGTGTCCGATTTGGCATGCGTCATCCCAGTTGAAAAATTTGATCTGTATTGTCGTGGATGCTATAGCATTCATTGTATATAACGATTAAAATACGACAATCTGACTGCCCTTATACACTATGTTTAATCAAATTTCGGATATCACAACAAATTTAAAAATAAAACGACAGTCAATTTTTGCACCTCGCTGAAACTTTAACTGTCCGCGAACGTGTTAAATTCTTTACTTTAGCACCGTTGGAACTGAAAATAGGCAAATTTGCTTTTGTTTCCAATTTTCCTTAAACTGAACTGCTTAAAAACGAATTTGGCAGTAATGTCGATAGCAATAGGATGCAAAAACAATGGCACTCAGCAACTACTTTACGAAGTGTAAATTCCTCTATACAAGTGTAATGCTATAATAAATGCAAATTACTCAAATAATGTAACACTTTATTGACAAAGAATGTCAATAACTTCCAGGATCTGTTGGCGTTTGTGAAATTGGGTTACATGATGTTGATATTCACGTTAATATTGATGTTCTGGGCATCTATGGCACGGCTCCATGAGATGCCTGTTCAATATCCTCCGTGTTTTTTCAACCCTCTATGCACCTGCTCGAAAGCTGTACCTGATCTTGGTATAGTCTCCTGTTATAATGTACCAATGCCCAGAATTCCGCAACCCATCAATTCGTCGAAAGTGTTTATGCTGCAACTAGAGAATAACGGATTAAGATACTTGCAACCACAGTTTCTCATGCATACTGGTATGGATTAATTAGTCAAACTTTGTTTATAATACATCTTGCAAACATAGTTAATTTTAGCTGGTAATTATTTTTGCCCCAACGACTTTTGCAGAGAAATTAGTTACATATAGGCTTATCTTAAATCATATTATTAGGGAATAGGTTGTCTAGGCAAATGTTTAGGTAATATAATTTATAGTATACCGTATACGGCAGGATGAAAAACTTCATACACTTATTTAATGAACATGAATGTCATTTTACTGCATATTTGAAGTTGACACCATAATCTATATACAGACATCAATCTACATAAATATTTGGATTTATTGTCTTCAAAATTATATGATTTGTTCTATTACTTCAAGTTGTTGTAATAAATCGAGGCAGGGATTTCTATAATCCATTGTCTGATTACCATGTGCCATTAAAACACTCTTCTACATACATATAAAACTTGATGTATACTTGTAGGGGTCTACAAGTTGCAAATCAAACATAATCCGTTGGCAGACATCCCAGACGAAGCTTTCCTAGGGCTTGAGAGATCGTTATGGGAGCTCGAATTAACCTACAACCGCCTCGTCAGGATTCCTAGCAAATCATTTAGACATTTGCAAAAATTACGGCTTCTGGACCTTACAGGTATTGTTACTAACCTGACATTTATGTTTCATTTTTTCTTCTGTATACACTTTTATTAACCAGCGTACAAGAATATTTTATACGTGTTTTCCCTTGACACTTCCTTGCTTTGTTATGTAGTGGTACGTGATGACCAAATGCCGAGTGACATGCAGTATTCTATACCATCTTTATAATCTTATTACTATGGAAAGAATTGTTTCAACAGACTTAAAATTTGTTAACTATCTGCGAGCTAAAGGCACGTACAGACGAACAAAAAAATTTGTTTGCAACAGTACACATCTCCATGCAAATATAGCGTCACATAATCTGATGGTTTTGAGTTTATTGTTAGCCGTGTCGTCAAAAATTAAGGAATAGAGATGGAAATGAATACATCTCCTGATATACAATATTGCAGGAGGCTAATGTTATTTTCTGTTTTTAAATGTGACTGAAAATTCGGCCGTCTATTTTGAAAAAACATACATGCGGCTATTCACTGGAATACCGGAAAAGGAAATAATGTTCCCATTCCTCATAAAAATGATTTTGGCGATTGAATAGCTTTTTTCGTTCTTATTGTTTTCCTTCGCTTTTTACATTATTCTTGTTGTTGAATCCCAAAATCACAAAAAACGACGCAATTTGTATTCCAAGTCGCACCATTGTGGGGTATCCAAAAACTAGTAGTCTTATCTGGACGAGTCTCCAAGATTGGTACTAGCAAAGGTGGACCAGAGTGATGGTTTACCGATTTTATTTAAATTTTGCACAGCTCTTCGTTAACCGAAAATATTGGACACGTGTTTTGCCAAAAGTGGCAACACTCCTCCAGTGTTTTAAAAATTGAGGTCAAAAACAAAACTTTTCTATCACGCTGAAATTGTGTAGACATGTTTGAAATTGCCTCCTAAAAATACTTACATATTTATTTTGCAAATAAACAATGTTTAAAAATATACATTATGGATAAGTTCTGCTTGTCTTCGTTTTCATTGAAGCGGCGTAGCAAAGTAAGTATGGTACTAGGATAATAGTTTCACGTTTCTGGGTTCAAGTCTCCACGCGGTTTTGCGATTTATAAAGGAGGTGAATCTACATGCAAAAATAAGTCTAAAAAATCCTGACAATTTTTTTTGAACGCTCCGTTTTCAAGAAAACAACTTTGAATTTTCGCCAGGTACAAGCACCCTGAAGCATGGCATTGTATTATATATGTATATCTATCGCTTCGCGTCGTCCTGCGAGTTCATTCGGGCAGCTATGATGTCACGATAGGCCGCTTCGGTTTCACTGTCGCGTATACCGGGTAACTATGGGAGCAATTGTAACAACGATTCTATCAAAGTGAGCGTTACTGCTTCGAAGGTGGCATGTATTAAAACATTCGGACGCATTTGTAGAGTTAACTGATGTTATTTACTAGATGATCGTACTTAAAAATGCATCATTTTAGCCTGCTTTGATGCCAGGCAATGGGATAAGCCATCGCGCCACGACCAAGCGTCCTACAGCGGCACCCGGATTTTCTCGAAAATGGAGCGATTAAAACAAATTATCATACGTTTTTTTCGACTTATTTTTTCGTGTAGATTCACCTCCCTTTCGGTTGTACCGCTGATTCGCAACCACCCTGTATATGAAAAAAATATATTACGATTTTGGTGATAAATATGTTGTACAACTATTTGGATGATATTTATCGTGGAAGCACGAAAAACATAAATTTCAGAAAAACAAACCCGCCTAACACGACCGTTATTTTTTACACGACGTTAATTTTCACATAACCCATGCATATTCAATCATTCCCGAAAAATTGGCGCGGATAATTGTTGATGAATTAACGAATGTATTTTAATGGTGTCTTTGCGACTACTTGAATCCCGTTGTTCTTCTAATAATGATGTTCGATTTTGCATAGGTGTAATAAATAATCTTACTTGTCGGTAAAAATATACATCACAAGGCTGACATACCGGTGTACAGTGACATGGGATATCTTTGAAAGTGCTCAAACTATCATTATTGGCATTCAGAAATATCTCATTATATATGCTAGGATCTACTTGCCCAGTCTAGGAATCGAGCAACAAACAAAATTGATTATTTTTCACATGCAGTTTTAAAATTCAATTGAAATATTCGGTGTGTTTTAAAATCGTTACTTATCCCAACTTTGCACACGTTACATTTTTTGTTGACATTTGCACGCGCCGAGTGTAAGATGCGCCCCGCGATTGTTCGAGAGTGCTTTGTTCCGGGGTGACCGAGAGGTGCTCCGCCACGCACGTTAGTCTCGCTCGAGCCGGCTACCGCTCAGATTATTATATATGTATCGCTAGCCTTTGATTCAGGCTGCCTTGTCAACATTTTTCAGTTCACCAATCAATTTTAATATGTGATGCATAACGCTGGGACCGAAACATTCACTTGGTTCTCACTGGCACAGAATTACTTTCAACACAGAAATACTTTCCGCAATAATTTTTCAGATAGTGTTATAGAATACTGCACACTATATGAAAGTGTAACCTTGCGCGCACTTTTGTACGCTACGTCAGTTGTTTTTTCTTCATTGTGAAATAAACTACGCGGTATTCACATCCATCGGTATTAAGGTATAGTATCTCCGCGTTTGCAAAACTTCAAGAAGTCTTCAAAACTTAAAGTGTAAGTAATTAAATGCATAACACATACGATGTTAAAAATTGGACACGGTTCACCACACTTGTTCGCGCCGTAAGTTTGGCGCGAGGAGTTCTTTGGTGCGATCACTCTCGGTCGCCGAGCCGTACCGCTGCGCAAAGAAAGGGGCACGCTGTCGGTAAACAGCGTGTTAGAGGTGACCGTGTTACTGCGCTCCGCTTCTCAAAAGGATGCCCGCTCGTTGCCATGCGGGCGATTCGGCGCACGAGGCGTTGCGCGATGCGCTTCTCCCTCCCTCAAGGGCTGGACCCACCAGACTTCGCGATGTAAGAGGGAAGGGAGTATAGTATATAAGAAAGCAATAACAATAAAAGCCGAGTTGTGGGCATAGTTCAAAGGGAAGTAAAAGACGTCCATCCGTATTTTAATAAAGGTGTTAATTACAAGTCAGTGTTTTTTTTATTTTGAGAAAATCTCGCGCAGCAAAGGGCTGCGACGCTAGAAATAGCGTGAATACAAGGCGACCGCGCCTTGTACAACACTAAACACGAGATAATTGCAATTAAAAATTACATTTTTTTGTACACACAGCATGGGAGAACCGTGGAAAAAAGACAAAGGGCATAGATGAATAAGACAGTGAAATGTGCCCCCAAACCGATTGAAATTCTGAATGGGCCATTCGATAGCTTATGAAAAAAGAAACATTTTTGTGAATTTTCAACTTTGTATCTCTACCGTGGGGGGCGGGGGAGGATAAAATGTACTGTTCGCTTCTCCTACGATTTTCTCGGAATATATTGGATAAAAAAAATTGAAAAAAATTAGAGTTACATCTGGTGATGGTGCGCACATTTCAGATTTTTTTCAGATTTTTATATAAAATATCCACCGAGAAAAAAAATAAAAACCAAAGAGTGAGTCAGAAAATTATTAATTTGACAACGAAGGAGGTCCGGATCATTGATGCCGCTTTTACCTGTGATGTAATATTAGAATTAACGTCTCTCCGATTTTTTTCATAATTTTTGTTTTGGTGGAACAGTGTCGGAAAAATCAAAAACCGCGTCTCTGGTCAGTTTTTGCCTGTCAGAACACCGTATGAGATAAACTTTGGTTTCCTTTTTGTAACATTACTATTTTATAGGATATTTAATGTTATTAAGTACATAGAACAGTCGTAAGAGAGCGAAAAAACGAAATAAATGGAAAAAGTCTATGTTACAGTATAGGCTTATATGCTAAAAGATTGAAGATCAACCCAAGAACGTCGCTAGCGCAACTGACAAGGTGTCAGTCTTTTAAGCCGGAGGTAACTTTTTGTCTGGGTTCGAATCCTGTTAGATCTATTTTTTTTTCATTCTTTTTTCCTTTCTGTGCAACAATAATTAACATTCACAGATATTACGTATACGTCAGCTATTTTAACAATGTTTTTGTCAATATTTTAATGTGTAATACACGTGCACGTGGTGTGTCGAAAAACGTTTGTGACCGTTAGTTCAACGCAACATTGTATTTTGGCGTAGTGGTTCAGTAGACCCGATTAATTCAGTGTGCTTACAATTCTTGAATGTGAGTTGCAAAAATGTTGTGATAACGTCTGACAGTAAATGTTAAGTATTGTTGCACAGAGAAAGAAAAAAAATAATGAAAAAGAAGAATGGATCTAACAGGATTCGAAACCCAGACAAAAAGTTTCTCTCCTACTTAAAAGACTGACACCTTGTCAGTTGCGCTAGCGACGTTCTTGGGTTGATCTTCAATCTTTTAGCATATAAGCCTATACTGTAACATAGACTTTTTCCATTTATTTAGTTTTTTCGCTCTCTTACGACTGTTCTATGTACTTAATAACATTAAATATCCTATAAAATAGTAATGTTACAAAAAGGAAACCAAAGTTTATCTCATACGGTGTTCTGACAGGCAAAAACTGACCAGAGACGCGGTTTTTGATTTTTCCGACACTGTTCCACCAAAACAAAAATTATGAAAAAAATCAGAGAGACGTTAATTCTAATATTACATCACAGGTAAAAGCGGCATCAATGATCCGGACCTCCTTCGTTGTCAAATTAATAATTTTCTGACTCACTCTTTGGTTTTTATTTTTTTTCTCGGTGGATATTTTATATAAAAATCTGAAAAAAATCTGAAATGTGCGCACCATCACCAGATGTAACTCTAATTTTTTTCAATTTTTTTTATCCAATATATTCCGAGAAAATCGTAGGAGAAGCGAATAGTACATTTTACCCTCCCCCGCCCCCCACGGTAGAGATACAAAGTTGAAAATTTACAAAAATGTTTCTTTTTTCATAAGCTATCGAATGGCCCATTCAGAATTTCAATCGGTTTGGGGGCACATTTCACTGTCTTATTCATCTATGCCCTTTTTAATTTTTTTTTTGCATTGAAGACTTTTACAAGCATGATGACAATCTAATGTTTGTTAGAGTAATATATTCAGGATAACTTACAAAAAATGGAAATTATTTACCACATAGTTTTAATGAAAAATTAAATAAAATAACATATTTAGACGATTATTTTTTGTCGAGGGGATAACGTAGTCTCGTAGGAACGATGCGGCAACGTTGCAACGATGCAAAAGAAAAATGTGTGTCTTTTCATGGCCGGCCGCGTTACTCATCCCTAAAAAAATATGCGTCGTTGTCACATTTCCACACAGAATAATATTTCATTGTATAATTGTGTGTATTCATATAGAGAATATAATACTGTAAGAGGTACAATCGTGTAAAAAAACATAGGCTATAGACTTAGTCTGCTGATATGTAGAATGTGGGTACTAAGTCAAAACTTTTTACATAGGCTGTCGCGGAAGTACTACCTTAATAACAAAATCCGGAGAATATACGAGCATAATACTACTCAAATACTGCTCAAAAGTTCTAGCCGAAGCCTCAATTTCTTCAAGTGATGTTATTTTTTTTTTGTTCACTTACTTTACCTCACATCAACTATTGTTCGTTATTAGCGACGACTAGTGACTGTTGATACCTTTTACAAAATTTCACCAATTAGACCTGTATTTCTAAGAAAAAGTATTATTCGGTCGGTTGCTAGATTGTCTGTAAAGTTGTCACCCAGATATGGCTTCAACTCGTGTTGATGACGGGGGCTACTATATTTTGGACAGTCTAGCAGTATATGTTTCACCGAGATTTTCTTATTACAGACTTCGCACGGGGGGGGTTCTGGTTTTGTGATTAGATAGCTGTGGGTGAGTTTTGTGTGCCCAATTCTTAGTCTTGATATTGTGGCCTGGTGTCTTCTATCCGTTTGGTTGGGGGGTTCTTGCTGTGATTTCTCGGATGTGGGATGGGGCAGAGTGATTCCATTCTTCTTCCCATGAGGTAATGGCTTTTGTTTCAATTAATTTCAGGACGTCATTTACTATTGGGGCAAAGTATAATATTTTCCAAATATTTCGCTTGATGTTGCCTCGTTTGCTGCTTGGTCTGGTCTGTCATTACCTTCTATACCCACATGGGATGGGATCCACATGATAGATATTTTTTTCCCTTTTTGTATGGCGGCTAGATGAGTTTCAAGGGTGTCAAGAGTAGTTCCATTGAAAGAGGATATATCATTAATGGATTGAATTCCATATTTTGAGTCGGTGCGGGTGATGTATTTGTCATGTTGGCCATCCATACGGTTACATTACCCCCCTCTCCACGTAGAAGCACAGCTACTGTGCGACGATTTAATGAGATGGATGATATTTGTACAATGCGTGATGATGAATGATATACAGGGTGATTCTAGTAACTGGGCCAAGCGATAACTCTTTTTTAAATAAATTTAGAACAAAATCGTAGAGGAAAAGTTTGTATTAGGTGAAAAGCTCTATCATCCTATGCACCGACTTTTTTCCCAAGTGCATTGGTGCATGTGCAAAGTGCAGTTGCACTGTTTTTTTAAATGGAACCACCCATTTTTTTTTACATAAACACGTTCCTTAAGCCATTCTGCAATAAAAACGTATAAGGGAAATCATCGAAAAAACAATAGTTTACGAGATATTTCACTTTATTCAAACAGGGTGATTCTAGTAACTGGGCCAAGCGATAACTCTTTTTTAAATAAATTTAGAACAAAATCGTAGAGGAAAAGTTTGTATTAGGTGAAAAGCTCTATCATCCTATGCACCGACTTTTTTCCCAAGTGCATTGGTGCATGTGCAAAGTGCAGTTGCACTGTTTTTTTAAATGGAACCACCCATTTTTTTTTACATAAACACGTTCCTTAAGCCATTCTGCAATAAAAACGTATAAGGGAAATCATCGAAAAAGCAATAGTTTACGAGATATTTCACTTTATTCAAACTCTTATAACAGATACTCGAACGTTTCACCGTTAGCTTGCAAACATTTTTTAATACGTTCCTATCCTTGAGTATGAGATGTTAGTAAACATGATTGGAACGTAACTCTGACCAAAAACGTTTAGATAATGCGATAGTGAACGGTTTGGGCATCTGTTATAAGAGTTTGAATAAAGTGAAATATCTCGTAAACTATTGCTTTTTCGATGATTTCCCTTATACGTTTTTATTGCAGAATGGCTTAAGGAACGTGTTTATGTAAAAAAAAATGGGTGGTTCCATTTAAAAAAACAGTGCAACTGCACTTTGCACATGCACCAATGCACTTGGGAAAAAAGTCGGTGCATAGGATGATAGAGCTTTTCACCTAATACAAACTTTTCCTCTACGATTTTGTTCTAAATTTATTTAAAAAAGAGTTATCGCTTGGCCCAGTTACTAGAATCACCCTGTTTGAATAAAGTGAAATATCTCGTAAACTATTGTTTTTTCGATGATTTCCCTTATACGTTTTTATTGCAGAATGGCTTAAGGAACGTGTTTATGTAAAAAAAAATGGGTGGTTCCATTTAAAAAAACAGTGCAACTGCACTTTGCACATGTACCAATGCACTTGGGAAAAAAATCGGTGCATAGGATGATAGAGCTTTTCACCTAATACAAACTTTTCCTCTACGATTTTGTTCTAAATTTATTTAAAAAAGAGTTATCGCTTGGCCCAGTTACTAGAATCACCCTGTATATACAATAAGAATGAGCTTAACCTAACTTATATACTATGTCTTCTCGTTTCTTCGGAAGTCGGAGTCGCCGATACGTTCGTCCTCCTCTGGTCGTTTGTAGGCCTTAAGTAGGGAGGCGTGGAACATTCCTCGGATCCGGGCACTGTTCAGGTGTTGCAGAATGTACGTGGCTGGTTCCTTGACCTCGGAAATGACGTATGGTCCCTCATATAAATGAAAGAATGTTGCTATGTGTCTGTCTTCGGCTTTGGACACAGAGTTGCTCCTCACTAGAACGAGATCTCCGAGTGAATACTAGGAAGGAGTGGTTACCTTACGTGTTCGTGCTTCACGTGTGAGGGCTCGCTTAGCTGACTTCTTTTTTGCCAGTGTCAGCTTCACCTCTGGTAGAATTCTATGCCGTGATGTCTCCTCTCTTGGACTCCTGAGCCAACGCTGCCATGTCAGGTGGGCTCTCTTCTGGTCATTAGTTCTATTGGCGTAAAACCTGTGGTATTGTGTGTGAGCTCATTGCAACATGTTTCAATGACGCCTACTCACCGGATCCACGTCGTATGCTTTTTATTGACGAGTGTCCTGAAAATTCAGCCAATTTCTTGGTTGACTCTCTCGACTGGGTTGCTTTGCGGATGTCTTATATAATAGATGATAGAATATGTCGAATACCGCATTTATGGACGAAACCCTTCCACTTATCCGAGGTGAATTGAGTCCCATGATCAGTAAGCAGACACTTAGGTTTACCGACCTCTGATATGTAGTCCTTCACGAGACAGGAAACCACCGCCCTAGAGTTGGCCTGACGTAGAGGATATACCTTCATGTATTTTGTTAATACGTCTTCGGTAACGAGCAGATGTTTGTACCCTCCTTGAGCTGTGGGTAGAGGTCCGTACAGATCGATGGATACGATATCCAAGGGTTGCTTCGGTAGAATGGATTGCGGTGGTGCATATACTGCCTTGTTACGAGGTTTTGTTCTTTGGCACACGTCGCAGGCCGTAATGAGCTTAGGCACTGCCCGCCCTAACTTAGGGAAGTGAAAACTTTCGAATAACAGTTTTTCGCATTTTTCACTCCCCATGTGCGCGTATAACTCGTGGACTTCTCGGATGAGATGGTTAATTATCGCTTGTGGAATGCACGCCTTTCAGCCTCTATCCCGCCCCTTACAGCAAACGACTCCCGCGACAAGTTGGTACCGTGAGGGTTCGGATTCGTTATTTGTTCTGTCTATATGTTTGGGCAAACGAGGGTCCTCCTTCTGATATCGCGATAAGTTTTTAAGGATTTCGATGATTGGCTTTGAAAAGTTTCTAGTCAAGATTGCATAAATGGGTAGGACTTGTTCGCTAATGGCCGCTGATCCCGAGCATTCCCCATAATTTATACGGCTTAATACGTCGGCCGGAGTATTTTATTTCCCCGAACAATACCCGATCTCAAGACGATACTCTTGGATCAATAGTGCCCATCGTGTCAAGCGCTGACTAAGTGGATGACACTTACTCAAAAACGTTAATGCCTGGTGGTCGGTTAATAGGATTATGTCTGCGCTATAAATATATGAACGAAACTTTCCGAGCGCCCATACTATCCCAAGAAGCTCATTTTCCGTAGTAAAATAACCCAACTGTGCGCCCTTGAGGGTACGACTCGCGAACGCGATTGGTCTCAATTCGTCCCGTTCATCCTTTTGGACAAGTGCCGCGCCTAGCGCAGAGAAGCTCGCATCGGTGGATTGGTAGAATTTTTTCTCGGGATCGGGGAGTCGGAGGACAATCTTATTACAAAATACCGCCTTTGCCTTTTGAAATGCCTGGTCGACCTTTTCGGACCATTCCCATTTGGCTCCTTTCTTTATAAGGTCCAAAAGTGGTACTATCATACCCGCGTGTTTTCTCGTCAACTTACTATAAAAGTTTATTAATCCTAGGAATCCTCTCAGTTGTTTAGCATTTTTCGGCCGCGGGAATTCACTGATAGCTTTTAATTTGTCAGGGTCCTGCTCAATGTTGTTTGATGATAGAATGTGCCCGAGAAAATGAACTCTTTCGCGAAAGAAGTGGCACTTGTGATAATTCAGTGTCAAACCATGATGTTTTAAACGTTTGAGTAATGCGTTGATATGTTCTAAGTGCTCCTCGAAACATGCAGAGACACATAATAAGTCGTCCACGAAATTAGCCACAAAGCCGTCAAATCCCCTTAACACGTGTCTCAGACCGCGGATGAGGCTCGAGCTGCTGGTTTTTAAGCCAAATGGAGTCACGGCATACTCGTAACACTGCCCCCGGTGAAGAAATGCGGTGTACTTACACGAATTTGGTTCGAGGGAAATTTGCCAAAAGCTATTAGTGAGATCAAAGGTGGACATATGCTTGATATTCTTAAATCGTTGCAATATTGTATCTATTGTTTCCGATCTTTCATTATTCGCTAGAAGAATTTGATTTAATGCTCCCGCGTCTAGGCACATTCGTATCGACCCATCCTTTTTTGTGACCGATACTACTGGATTAACGTATGGATTATTTGCTGGCCTAATTACACCGCACTGCAGCATTCTTTGTATCTCGCGATCCGCTTGCTCTTTTTATGAAAGGTTGTTCGGCGGCACGATTAACTTGTGTTCGTAACCAATTAATCGACCGGGTCTTTTGGACCATACCTCTCGGTAACGTACAAGGATGTGTGTGAACCGTTCCCTTTGTTCCCTCGACATGTCGCCCGATGTCGCGCTCTGTTCCAGTTCGACGAGTGGTATCGTGTCGTCATCTTCCCGGAGTATATCGAGTGTACTTATTTCCTTTTCGTCGACCGCGTAGATAATTTGGTTACGTGTGGAAATTTCTTCCGATACAGCATTTATGTGGATACGCATTAAGTCTTGGTCGGTATAAACGTGGGCCTTTATAGCACGAAGCATGTCGATTCCTAATATCACGGATCGGATGAGTATAGGGACAATAATCATCGGGTGATCAATTTGCGTCTTTCCGAATCTAACGGCCGCATAAATCTGACACGTGACCTTCGTGACTCTTTCATTTATCGCGACCGCGATACGCGTGTTTGAGATTGGTAATGCCGGACACATTTGCAAGGCTCCCTGGTTTTCCGTGGCCCATTCCTCCGAGATGGCCGATATCATACTTCCCGTATCGACGAGGGCAGATACTTGCACTCCTTGAACGCATACATTAACTTCCGGACATTCCAATATCGACCACGCTAGTTCTTCGTTCACTTTCCCTAAGGCGACTTCTTCTCGTATTTCCCTAAACACCGATGCTATGTCGAGCCTTACTAGCGTCTCCCCTAATTTTATAATCGGACCCTTTTGAGAATGTGTGGGAGCATCTACATTTCTCCGATAAAAAAAGGTCCGTCCTCGTTTCCCGCGGCTTCGGGAGTGTTCGAAATATTGCTTGTTACCGCGTCTCCGTCGTCTGGCTCAACAAATGTGGCACATATTTTCGATGGATTCACTTCCCTGCGCCCGTTTGAGTTTCGCTGGTATGCGGGGCGAGGATTATAAGTATCCTTTTCCCGGTACCTTTCCGCAAAGTTCGTGGGCCTTTGTGTCTGATTTTGTTTCCCGTACTCGAAATTTGTCGGGGTGTATGGTGGATAACTCTGCCGATTTCCTTTGGGACGTCTCGTCGCGCTCTCGTACGCCCGTTGTGAAGGGTAATTAGGCCACGCGTGAATGCCCCGAGGACGAACGGTAGACTCCCGATTCCAAGTTCACGCGGATTTTTCTTTGTACTGATGCGTTCCAAAAGCGAGATAGAAAGTTGCGGGAGAATTCTGGCCACGACGATATTTCCGTACTTACGATGTCCCACCATTCACTAGCTACTCCTTTCAGGGTCTGCGATATCAAGCATTTCATCTCGACTCCCGTCGCGCCGCTTATTATGACCACGCGCTCCAGATTCCTCAAAAATTTGGAAGGACGTTCGTGTGGTGTCCCTTCAAATATTGGGAGCTCTGGCTTAAACAAAGGTTGTCGGCTCGCGGGAGCAGAGCATGGCTGATCTACCGCGGACTGCCACTCGCGTATTCCTGGCATCCTTTCGCGTGTGCACTCGGTATCGTTATTGTGATTAGGGCTTTGCGGCCATTCTTTTTTACGATTCCCTTCGATGCTATGCCCGATTTTTGCAATCTTTTCGCGGACTTCGATTCGAAATGTTCTCATCTGTTCGTGTAGTCCTTCGCGACACTGATCGAATCGTTCGCGTAGATCGATTTGCGAGTCCTTATTTGCCTTCCGTACCATATCTACAATATCAGTTAGGAGGACCTCGCGCGCGGACGTTATATCCTCCTCTAATCGTCTCGTTAAGGAGTCGAATTTTCTTTCAAACCGCGTCTCCCGGTTGTTGAACCGACCCTCCAGATATGTGAGTCTTTTGACGATATTATCGAATTGCTGCGTGGACTGCGGAATATTCTGTATTTCGCGGGATTCTACGCCTATAATCGTGTGTTCTTCGGAACGCCTGTTTACGTCTAACGGTATCCCCGTTGAGGTACCCGAGCTCCGGATCGGCGAATGTTCGACGGGTCTAGGACGCTCAGGGAAACATGTTACCTGATTGTCTGAGGGCGTTTCGCGGTCGAGCGAAGTATTGACGCCACGCTTGGCTCGAATTTTCCCGATTTTGCTCATTTTTGTATTACTATATTATTAATTCCTTCCTTCACCTTTCTAGGCCGGTTGCCCCACGTTGGGTGCCAATTGTAACCGCAGTTATTCTTTCTACTAAAATATTACCACTTTGTGGTGATCGTGCACTGGGCAACAGGCCGAAGGTGTAGGGAGGAATATTTACAATTATACTATGGATGATTATAAACTTTAATTATATAATGAGATTATGAAATTGAGAATGGACTAATGAGATATGGATGAAGTAAGTATATACGGGCGAGTCAATGGTTATATTACAATGATGATTATGAACGATGCAAGTTGACTGTGATGCGGCGATTAATGAATTGAGTGAACTTATTACAATATCTTACAAATTAGATGATTCTTACTCTAATACACGATTTGCAGTGTCGTCGGGCGGTTTGCCAGGCGGCTCGTCGGTTTGACGCGCGAGTCGATTCTTTTTTACGCCAGGGCGGTTTGTCCTTCTTCGGCGTGGACGCGGTTTATGTCCGGGATCGTTCGTGGTTTCGCAAAAAGGTACTTTGTAAGTTAATTGTCTCTAATTCGGTTCACTTGTAGCTGTTCACTCAGTAGCCGCCGCTTGCTCCTCGCGCACCCGCATATATTACTTCTGCCCTACTCCCGCGGCGTTGTAATACCGCGGCGAGCGCCCTTTTGAGACGTAGGCTATTGCCGAAAATTGTTGAATATCGGCTCTGCGCCGTCGGTATGTAACCATACGGTTACAAGGTAGACAGATTTCTCAGGGGTCGAACTAATTTTTACTGCTTGATTTATGCTGAGTATTTTACGTCTGATTGATAGTGAGGATTCAGTACTCTCTTTCAGGATACACAAAATTGGGCTGGTTCGGTAGGCCCCTATAGCGAGTCTCAGTACTGAGTTATGGATGGAGTCTAGCTGCTTAAGGATACTGGGGTTGGCTGAATTGTACATGATTGATCCGTAGTCGATTTTTGCTCGTATTAGTGCTTTATATGAGTTTCGTAAGGTGTTTGTGTTGGCTCCCAATTGTTCGCTGCCAGGGTCGTCAGGAAATTTAGTCGCATATTGCGGTCTTTTTTTAGGTTCTTTATGTATTGCTTCCATGTTAATTTGTTATCCAGGCTCAGACAAAGTAGTATTACAGTCCTTGATTATTTTAGTTCGGCGTTGTTCAAGTATATTGTCATGTCTGTGATTGTTTTGGTTTTACTAAAGGTGATGACTTCTGTCTTTTTGGTTGAAACCTTAAACCCTGTTGTCAATGTCCATTTTTGGATTTCGTTAACAGTGTCTTGTAGTGTTCTCTTTTGTGGCACGCCATTTTCTGTTGTTCTAGATTCGGATATTAGATTGTTCCCCGGACTCTTATTCGTCTAGTTTCTAGAAAATTTTCAGTAAATTTGCCTATATTACTTTGGATTCCGTTATTCTTTAGGACGGATACGGTACGACCTCTCCAGACCATGCCATCTGCCTTTTCTATATCCATACATACAGCCGTTGCGTATTGCTTATTAGCAAAGGCTTCACAGATATGAGTGTCAATGTTGATTAGTTGATCCAAGGTTATGTGAAATTTTCTGAATCCACCTAGATACGCTGAGACAAGATTCAGTTTGTTACCGTGGGTTTTATTTTATTTTGAGGAATGAATCGCTAGGCGGAAGGCTGGGTTATAGAATGATTTTATTGCGCCTGAACGATAATAAGATTAATGTACAAACAAAAGAAAAACGCCGCTCGCTGCTCACCTGCCGAACCTTTACCGTGAGGTGTACAGCTCTGTTAGGGGAAATCTCCTTGCAGGGCAACAATGTTTGATTCTAAGAAAGGATTAGTCGGCCTATTTAATCGACTCTCGACTTACGGCTATGGTTCATGGGATTACTTAAGTGCTCCTGATTCCCCTGGACAAAGCACCTACACCTCAAGGATGTTTTATGACAATCCTTTCGCATCCGCATTCACACACTGCCTTATCCTTTCACTCTTTTAATCAAACACCGGTTCACACGTCTCCACAAGCACACGGTTCGTACAGTTCAGACCCAGCCCCGCTCGTTGTCGCTCCTTTGGCGCCTCTTTCTCCCTTCAAAAAGGGGGGGGGGGGGGTTGTGTCTATTGCCGGCGGGTCCCTCTCCCAATTAAGCGTGTCATTACCGGCTACGCCGATGTCCGCGACCTTCCATGGTACATATGTACGTACGGTTACAAGTTTTTCAGTTAACCATCGGAGCCTACTGTTCACAATCTTCGCCATTGTTTTACACATAGTGTCGGTTAGGGCTATTGGTCTGTAGTTTTGTGGGTTGAAATGTTTTTTTTCTGGTTTGGGTATCGGGACGATGATAACTTTTGTGCAATTTTCAGAGAAGACACCATTTTCCCATATGCAATTGTAAAGACAGACTAGATAGTTTAGTCCTCCGCTAGGGAGGTTTGCTATGAGTTTATTAGGGATGCCATCTGGGCCTGGGCTGGTTTCTGAGTTTTTGAGTTTAGATATTTCCCTTGTAAGTTCGTCAAGTTGAAGCGGCGTATTTATTGGAAGGGACTTGTCTGGCACGTTTTCTTCAATTCCGTTTCTGTCAAAAGAATCTTGGATTGATAATTTGTATTGACGGAAGTCATAGTTGTTGTCACTAGAGTTTTGGGCGAAGGTCTCTATTAAGATACTTGCCATTTCTTGTTGGTCTGTTATTGTTACGTTTTCGGTTCGGGTCAAGGCAGTGACCATAGGTTTGCCATAAATGCCTCTTATGGCTCTTATTTTATTCCAGGTAGTTTTGGAGAGAGTGATCCTGTTTAGCGAATCAGTGAAGTCAATCCATGACTGACGTTTGCATTCCCTGATTGTTTTTCTCAATATTGCTCTGCATTTTTTGAAGGCGATTAAGTTCTCGATGCATCTGTTTTTTTTTTATATTTGTTAAATGCGTATTTAGTTTCTTTGATAACTTGTTGGCAGTCCAAGAACCACTGCGTGTTCCACCGGGGAACAGGATTATTTTTCCTTTTTGTGTGTGGGTTTGTTTTTGGTATAGATTCTTCTGCTGCTTTGTTTATTAGATTGATGAAGTGATTTAAGAGATCGTCAATTTGCTTGGAATTGCGCTTACTTAGAGGGGGTTTCCAAAGACGTTACATGTAGGTTGATTTTTTCTCTGTAGTTGTTCCAATTGGCTTGATCAAATATCCATCGCGAGGGGCTGTCCGTATGATTTTCCTTAGTGGTGGAAAGGTATTTTATTATAATGGGGTAGTGGTCACTGTCATGGAGATCATCAGTGGCGTCCCATTCAATGATATGTGCTATGTTTGCACTACACAGTGATAGGTCGATGATACTGAAGTTGCCATTTACTACGTTAAAGTGAGTGGGTTTGTTGTTATTAAGTAGTATTAGGTGGTGTGATTTGATGATTTTCTCCATAATTTTTCCTCTTGAGTCAGTTGTTTCAGATCCCCACAGAGTATTGTGGCTTTTGAAGTCACCCACTATAACATTAGGATTCGGCAGTTTTGTTAGAAGTTCGGATATTTCTTCCTCTATGAAGTGGTAATTATTTGGAAGGTATATATTACACACGTATCTGGGTGAAGGGATAAACATTTTTGTTGTTATAACTTCGAAATTAGAGTCAATTTGAAAATTCTCGCTAAATAAGCTATTTTTGACATACATGGTCTGTTCCGGAAGTAATCGGATTAGATTTTTCCTTGGCGAATGGGCGGAGACGGGGCGGTTTGCGCGGGTGGGATCGGTGGAGGGGGTATTGGGAAAGCTGAGAATAATCGGTGGTCGGCACTCGTCCGTTGAAAGAAGTAGGTTGCTTATATTGTGAACACTTGTCGAAACGCCTCGTCACGGAGAGAATCATCGAGTGCTTACCCGAGCAGCGATACGCGATCAAATTTTGTGTAAAGCTTGGTAAAACGGGCAAGGAGACTCACGACATGATTAAGGAGGCCTGTTGGAGGCCGGTGATGCTGCCATGGGTAGATCGGGTGTTTTTGAGTAGCACAAGCTGTTCCGAAAAGGAAGGGAAAGAGTGGAAGACAACGACCGCCCCAGACGCCGGAGTCAATGCTCATTTGCTTTTTTGATCGACATGGGGTCATCCACAAAGAGTTTGTACCACCCGGACAAACAGTTAATACAGATCTTTACGTGTAAGTCCTGACAAGAGTGCGAAAACGCATTGTTCGTGTCCGCCCAGTCATCGCCAACAATTGGCGGCTGCACCATGACGTCGCGCTGAGCCACACAGCGCTCCGCGTAGTGGAGTATCTTGCCCAGCACAAGATGACAACGCTGCCTCAGCTCCCCTACACCCCCGACTTGGCCCCGTCAGACTTTTTTCTATTCCCGAGAATAAAATCGACGCTCAAGGGGAAGCATCACG
Organism: Anoplius nigerrimus; assembly: GCA_914767735.1. Lineage (NCBI taxonomy): Eukaryota > Metazoa > Arthropoda > Insecta > Hymenoptera > Pompilidae > Anoplius > Anoplius nigerrimus. The sequence goes on from CAJZBX010000625.1 coordinate 139,137, forward strand.
GGTCGATAGGAGCGGTTCAACAGGCCGTGACGAGGGAGCTAAACGGCCTTCCGGTCCAGGCGTTCCAGGAGGCGTACGAAAACTGGAAAACTCGTTGGCAGCGATGGGTAGATGCGGAAGAGTGCTATTTCGAAAAATATTAATGGTTCGTAATATTCTTATGAATACATTTAAAAAAAAAAAAAATCAGTCCGATTACTTTCGGAACAGACCATGTATGTAGCGACGCTTCCACTAGCAAAGTTTCGGTTCTTAACGAAGGGTATCCCTTAATTTTTGCGGCATAGTTTTCTTTGAATTTAGTCTCTTGGAGAGCTAAAATATCGGGCTGATATGTGTTGATAAGAAGTTGTAATTGAGCAGTCCGTCTGTGGTAGCTATTGAGGATCCTTTGTGTTGTGGTTATTGTCATTGTGCGTAGAATGTATAGGGACAGCTTCGGTTTCACGGCTAATCGCTGTCAGATTCTGTTTCGGTGGACCACTGCATATATGCAGTCTGTTGACATGTGGGGTTTTCTCCAGTTTGAGGTAGATTCGTGAGATCGTGTGATAATTTTTTGCATAGTCTGTGGATTCTATTTTTGATGCAACGTGCCTTTTGCTGTGGGTATATGTTTCTAAACATGTCAATTAGATGATCCGTGTTGAGCGTATAATCTTTCGAGATTAGGGTCGGGTTTTTTTTCTCCAAATACATTTTCCAGGAAGTTTGTTAGCTGGGAGAAGTTCAGGGGGAATTTATTTTCTGCATTTTGCCGATTTCTTGCGGCGTAACGATTGGGTGGGGGGTCTGTTTTATTCTTTTTTTTGTCGGGTTTGGTGATGCCTAATTTATATGTGGTTGGTGGGCTAGCCTTTGAAGTTGTGGAAGTTGTAGAAATTGTTGTCTTTTGTAATTGGATTGCGAAGGAGTGTGACTTGGTATCCGAAATACATCAGTTTCATTGGCGTCACCTATTTCGATGGTAATCGGTGTATCTTGGGAGTTTGCGTTATTGTTTTGTTCCGTCTGTTGATTGTTTGTGTTGTTAGGGCATGCCCTAGCGATGTGTCCGTTGGCTTTACATATATAGCAAGTGACCTTGTCAGCGGATGAGAATATTCTATGTTGCGTGTCATCGTGTGTAATGACGAACGATTCGGGGATTTTATTTGCGTCGTCAGGGTGAACGAAAATTTGTCTGCGAAATCTTAATATGTGTGTAAATCCGGATTCTTGTATTCCAGCTCTAAGGAATGATATTTTAGACATAATCCGCACCTTGTTTATAATGAATTGATTTTCAATAGTGCTGTGGGGGATAGTGGGGGAGACGTTAGAGAGAATGATCCGTTGGGATGGCATTACCAGAGGTCTAATATTTATGCAGGTGTTGTTTATATTTACTGATTTGTGGTTCTTGGTTATTGTTTTGACCGTTTCTTTGCTGTTCAGATACATGCAGATTCTCCCGTTAGAGATGCGGGAAATAAAACGGATTGCGCTAGGGCCTGTTATTTTTCCAATGGCACTGGCATATTCGTGAGTTGATGTTCCTTCGATTGAGCCCAGGATAATGGCTTGATCTTTGGTCGGGAATTCGCTATTGGCAATAGAAGCGTATGACGCAGAGGATTTTGTGGAGCTATCTGTTGGTTCTTTACTTCTGAAGTGGTGCCACTCGGTTTGCTTGTAATGAGACTCCTGTACTCAGAGGACTCATTGTTGAGATTCACAGTATTCAACTCCATTTTTCTTATTGTTTATGAGGCGCCCGTCCCTTGTAGATGCAGGCACGCGGCACGCACTCAGCAGTTAGCGTGTTACCCTCAACATTTTTATTTTTGGGCATATAAATCAATAATATTAGTGTTAATAAAGTGTTTTGTGAAAAGTCTGGTCTCATTCTTGTGATAATTCTTTAACAGGTTCGCTGCCAGGCCAGGCATTGACGACGCGCGCGGCAGTCAGCGCGTTAAATGTGACGGTGCAAATATACCCTGTAACTTTTTATTTGCTGAGTTGCGCCCCTTATATTATTTAACAAAAACACCTAAACTATCAATATAACGTTGCCATTTTAACGATAGCTTAATAATACCGCTAGCGAAAAAATCTGCGGAGCAGCTCCAAACAGACACCAGTCGTTTTTTTTGTGTATACTCGGCTTTGGGGTGTATTTTGGCGCTTCATCGTTGTCCAATCATTATGACGAACGCTTGCGATTATCAAAAAGTAGCCACTTTTCACCGCACGTGACTATCCTGTGCAAAAATGGATCGCCTTTTAGTCTTGATACCAAAGAACAGCAAGCCTCGAAGCGGTTCCGTTGCTGACGCTCGCTCAACTTATGCGGAACCCACCTATCCAGGTTCGTTACTTTTCCGATTGCTTTCAGATGACTTAATATTGTTGGGATGGTAACTTCAGACCTTGCTGCTACTTCACGCGTCGTTTCAGATGGATTTGCTTCCACTACAGCTTTTAGTTGATCGTCATCCACCTTGCTCTCAGGCCGCCCGCGTGGTTCATTTTGAAGATCAAAATCTCCAGATCGGAATTTTTCGAACCATTGACGTACTGTACGTTCGTTAGCCACATCCTTGTCAAACACTTCGTTAACATTTCGGCTTGTCTGCGCTTCATTAGTTCTACGACGGAACTCATATTCGAAAATAACTGCCATTTTTGTCTTATCCATGGCTTCCAATATTTAACCTCCAGACGACAATACGATAGACTATTAAAATCAAAAGAGTGCAACTGAAAGCCAGATGGCGTACCTTCTCAATGCAAAAAAAAATAAAGGATGATCGAACTGTAATATCGGAGACATCTGGTATCAAACTTGAGGCTTTAGGTAATCGGACATTACATAATGACCTAATATATCGGTACAAATTATTTTACTAAACGGCATTGGTCTTCGCATTAAAAGCGGTGATATTTCAATTAATCAAATCAAGCAAGTCGCGAATAACCCTACACCGTCGAAAGCTCTTAATATTAATCTTAGCGTTAACGAAATGGATTTTTCACATACCTCTAACATTGAGCAGAGAAACACAATATTCAGTCCATTGGGAATATGATAAATCTGCTAAATCATGAGATGTAGATATTGAGGTAAAATATATCTTAAAAGATGACATTTTGGTATATCAAAGGGCTCGAAGACTTTCTCCGCAAGATAGTACATAAACAGTTTGCGCGTCTGTTTGTCGCCTTGACTACGTGCTCGCGCTTGATTTTGATTGTTAAGGGTTCTAGCAAAAGAGCGTTTTCGACGTGTCCGGGTGGTGGTATGGCTAGGGTGCAAGGTTATTGTTGGAGGATTCGCGAGACGATACGCGATTAGCCCTCGTGCCGTCATCTAGCGATGTTGCTAGCGAGCGCTTGTTTTTTGCCAAGTGCGACGGCACGTGTTTATTGTCCTCATGCCGAACGCGTGGAGGTCAGTCCTTTGTAGGCCTTGCCACCGTCAACAGTAAACATTATAAAATAAACTATTGTGTTACCGTAACTGCCTGTTTGATTTCGCCCACTTCGCAAATCCTGCTCACAGTTATAAAAAAAAGGTGAAGTCGGATGACGTAACAATATGTTCCATAAAATTTACTTTGTTTTCATCGAAGCGGCGTAGCAGAGTAAGTATGTATAGTGCTAGGCCGTAGTAGCTGACGTTCGGGGGTTCAAATCTCGATGCGGTTGTGCATTTTTTTGTCTATTTTTTGTAACTTTTAGTTTTGACTGTAATTCCAAAATCTATCAATAATATATATGAGGCATTCCATGCCAAATCGGACACTTTCGGACCTCATACCCTTCGATTTTTTTAAAAATTTTTTATGTTTTTAAGACGGATGAAATACGCGTTCACGAATTTTTTCAGATTTTTTTGACCATCCGTTTCGAAAATATGAATTTTCTTAAAATTTGGGCTAATTTTTTTCAAATACTCATAACTTTGCGAAAAATGGACCAATTTGATCGTTCTTTTTTTCAAAATTTGTGTTTTTGAATGCTCTTTCAAGAAAAAAATATGATTTTTATCGAAATAGTTTATTTCATTGTTTAATTTTTATTTAAAGCACAAAATATTTTATATCTCAAAACATGTCCCCTTCGATTTTTTTTTAAAAATTCTCAAATAAACTTTGATGCATGTAAGAACTAAAAAAAATTTCCCATCGTGGGGAAACTCTTCGTTCCATTTTTTTTCTTTATTCGAAACTATCTATTCCGTCACGTATTCTGTTCGTTTTGGTGGTTAAATTGAAATGGAACATACGATGTGACAGAACAGATATTTTCGAATAAAGAAAAAAAATAGAACGGAGAGTTTCCCCACGATGGGAAATTTTTATTAGTTCATACATGCATCAAAGTTTATTTGAGAATTTTTTTAAAAAAATCGAAGGGGACATGTTTTGAGATAAAAAACATTTTCCGTTGTAACGTAACATACGATTTGTTAGAATAGATATTTTCGAAGAAAGAAAAAAAATGGAACGAAGAGTTTCCCCACGATCGGACAAATTTTTTAAGTTCTTACATGCATCAAATCTTCTTTGAGTTTTTTCAAAAAAATCGAAAGGGACATGTTTTGAGATAAAAAACATTTTTCATTGAAATGGAACATACGATTTGATAGAATGGATATTTTCGAATAAAGAAAAAAAATAGAACGAAGAGTTTCCCCACGATGGGAAATTTTTTTTAGTTCTTACATGCATCAAAGTTTATTTGAGAATTTTTTCAAAAAAATCGAAGGGGACATGTTTTGAGATATAAAATATTTTGTGCTTTAAATAAAAATTAAACAATGAAATAAACTATTTCGATAAAAATCATATTTTTTTCTTGAAAGAGCATTCAAAAACACAAATTTTGAAAAAAAGAACGATCAAATTGGTCCATTTTTCGCAAAGTTATGAGTATTTGAAAAAAATTAGCCCGAATTTTAAGAAAATTCATATTTTCGAAACGGATGATCAAAAAAATCTGAAAAAATTCATGAACGCGTATTTCACCAGTCTTAAAAATATAAAAAATTTAAAAAAAAATCGAAGGGGGTGAGGTCCGAAAGTGTCCGATTTGGCATGGAATGCCTCATATAATATATAATATGTAGGATTATAATATGTGGGGTTTTGGAGCGATAAACACCCGTGATTCGTCTAAAATAAGGGATTTTAATTTATTACAATAAAATTACTAGTTAAATAAACGCGTGGCTTGGCTAACCTAAAATAAGAGAATCAACAATTAATTGTTTATTCTCCCACTCTGCCGTTGACCACGCTTCTTCGTCTCTCTGTCCCTGATGTACCCCCCTCTCCAAACCTTCTGTCATTTGCGCCATATGTGCATATACATTACATATATATTACATTTATAGGGATTAATATGATTTACAACTATTTGGATGATATTTATCGCAAGAGCATGTTAAACAAAAATGTTGTCGGCACCACGTCCATTTTACGAATGACTGTATTTTCCACGTACACACTCTTTGCATGACATCTTCCGAAAAACAAACCTAACTTACGTTTACAAAAAATGTGCTGGTTCAAGCATTTCCGAAAAGATTGGGGCGGATAATTGTTGACAGATTAAAGGATGCATTTTTATGGTGTTGTTGCTATTGTTTAAATGCTGTTGTTCTTTTAGTAATATTGTTGAATTTTGTACACGTTTAAATAAATAATTTGACTTGACCGTAAAAATATACATGACAAAGCTGGCATACCGGTGTGCAGTGACGCGGAATAACTTGCACAGTGCACAAACTATTGTTATTGGCATTCAGAATTTTCTTATTATTTATATTCGCATCTACCTGATCACGAAACAGAACCTTTATTCTTCTTCACATATGGTTTGAAAATATGATTTAAATAGTCAGCGTGTGTTGCTTTCATCAATCTGCCTGACTTTGTAGACTCTAGGTGAACATTTTTCCGTTCAGCAGGCAATTTTGATATATAATGCGTAATGTTGGAATCAAAACATCCACTTGGCTTTTACAAACACAGAAATACTTTACACAAGTTGGCATAAAAGAACGAATGTCGGTTTCTTCAGTCCAACGATTGCGAGTCTACTTTTCGATGTTAGCATATTTATCATAATTTGTCCTACCCGTGGCTATTTTTTCCTCTCCTCTATTTTGGTGCTCTTTTTATGTGAAACCCTTTCTTTATTTGTAACGTTTTCAAAGTCCACGTTAGATGAAATCTTGCAAGCATTACAGGTTTTACTTTTTCTGCCAACGGGGCGTGTTGCATTTCTGCTTTCTTGGACGGTGGGGACGTAGAGTAAGATTCAATAGTTGAGACAGGAGTCGACTCGTGTACTCGTTCTAACAATAAATTTTCTTCATTTGCATCACTCACTATATCGCTTTCATGTTGTAATTCGTCACCTTCATCTAACCGAACTCGCAATTCATATCAACCACGACCAACACCATGAGATACATCATGAGTGACAGTTATTAGCAAGAAGTTCAAATAATCTATTCTCATTCTGAATGATATCTGGGGGTATACCGCTTCAATCCACGGGACCGTTATTTCATTCCATCAATAAATTAATCAGGTTTGGGATATTCCTTTCTATTGTTTTCATCAAATCTGGACAATGCTATATGTAATAGGTATGATCTTACACAAACCGACATAAAAACGTCGGCAAAATGATGGAATGTAATAAAATGTAATTGCTTTTAAGTATATTAACGTATTGAAATCGCGCTTGGAAAGGGAAAATTTGTGTTTGGAAAAAAATGGGTCATTCCATGTCAAATCGACCAGTGGTTGGAATCGACCAATTTTGATTTCGATGAATTTTGGTCAGAACTTTTCTTTTATCATAAAACGAAGTTCTGCCAATGGAAAAAAATTAAAAAATTTTTTTTTGAAAGTTATACGAACTTGAAAATGTTACCATTTTTCCAGTTTCTTAATCTTATTTTTTAAATATCTCGAAAACTATTATAGTTACAGAAATGGGCCACAATTTTTTTAAAGAGGATACTTGGAACTGTAATAAAAAATTATTGTGGAAAAAATTTTCTAAAAAATTGCTCATCCACAGAATTTTGAAAACTAAAAAATCTTAAAAATCGCTAAACGCCATTAAATTTTTGGCTCAAATTTTTTTCTAGCGTAACCTCTACCAAATTTGAAAGGATCCAGATATTTCCAAGAGGGGGTTTTTTTCTTTCAAAAGATATAAATTTTTGAATTTTGAAAAAAAAAAATTTTTTTTTTAGGACACTTACTGAATGAAATTACGATAAATACACTTCTAATTTTTCAATTTTGGTACACGAAAATTACATTTATGACATAAGATGATAGAAATAAGAGCATAATTAATATTGTAGGATCGGGACAGAAAAATAATTGCTACCGGTGCGGGAATCGAACCCGCAACCTTTGGATCTGCAGGTCGGCACCATACACACTAGGCCACCGGCGCTCTCAATGTTTTCGTCGCTTAATTATGGCTAACAAGGGGAGGACCAGGATTGTGGGTCACCGATTTTGATGAAATTTGGCACAGACCTTCTTTAGCCGAAAATATTGGACACGTGTTTTGCCAAAAGTGGCACTTCTCCCCCATTTTTGAAAAAATCGAGGTCAAAAATCAAAATTTTTCGATCGACCTGAAATTTTAGATACACGTTTAGAATTGAAAAATATACAATACGTATTATTTTATTTTGCAAAATATGAATGTTTAAAAAATTATATGCGGTTTAAGTATCCTGTAGTTTACAGGGTTTGCATCAAACCGTGCTAGCCGAGTTAGTAAAGCGTCTGACTACAAGTCTCATGGTGGAGAGTTCGAATCCTAGTGGTTTTGTCGTTTTGCATGTATATTTTTTGTTGCTTTTTTTTATATGTATTTTTGTCGTTTTTTACTTGCATGCATAAAATCATAATTATATTTCATTTATTTAATAATATTATTGTTATATTCACTACTGGGTTAAGTTGGAAGCATGCATAAATTCCACATTAAAGACTACAATGTACGATTATGAAAATAAAAACGTATCACAACTGTCAAGGTGATACTTGTCATAAAAACATGAAAAAGATAAATTTTGCCGACACCATGCACATTTAATAAATGATTGCAATTTGCAAATGCAGACATTGCCCATTCTTGGAGCATCCTTGTTGACACAAATGCCCGAAATTCCCGTGCTTCAACAAATTGGTCATACGTCGACTGTTCAATATGGGCATACTTATACTGATTTGTCCCACCAGTAGCAATTTCTTTTTCCCACCGGGAAATTTGGTCCTTCCTTTTAAGGTGGAATCCTCCTTTCTTCTGTAATGTTTTCAAGCCCCATCCGGGGTAAAGCCTTGCAAACGATACCTTTTTAATTTTTTCTGTCAAAAAGGCGTGCTGTATTTTTCCCTTTTTAGCGGGTGGTAATGTTAATGATGAATACGAATCAATACTCGACGAGGTATTCAATTCGTCGGCAATTTGTTCAGCCAAATCACTCACAGCATCGGCTTCCAGTTGTAACTCGTCAGTTTCAACAAACCGAAATTCGCTGTCAAGGTCCAGAAAACGACTGTAGATCTCACTGGCAATCAATTGTGCACGAACAGAAATTATCGGGCTGACTGTATCATTAATAATATTTTCTTTGCGAAGAATTTCCGCAAAGTAATGCACAGCATCCGTCAATTCCTGAATCGTTGCGAACGTACCATTGATGGCAATTTCAAGATCTTCACTGGCAGCACTGGTAGAAGGCTGATCCATTTTTAACACAACGAAATATAATTTTGTCAAAACTCAATTTTTTTTCGTCACAAAATTCCTTCTGGGAACTGCACGGGAGAAGAGTTTTACATTGACACTTTCACTAGAAGCAGTAGTCAATGAATGACCGCAACTTGCGCAAGGTACGAGGGATTGCTGCATTTCGAGAACTACCTGTGTCAAAAACTCATTCGAGTCGATTTATTGTTCATAATATCCGAACGAATGAGGAGATTACGGGTTTTTCCCTGCATTTGTTCTTACCGAACTTGGAATTTACGCATACTTCCAACCTAACCCAGTAGTAAATATAACAATAATATTATTAAATAAATGAAATATAATTATGATTTTATGCATGCAAGTAAAAAACGACAAAAATACATATAAAAAAGGCAAAAAAAAATATACATGCAAAACGACAAAACCACTAGGATTCGAACTCTCCACCATGAGACTTGTAGTCAGACGCTTTACTAACTCGGCTAGCACGGTTTTTTTTTTTTTAAATTGTTTATTGTCAATAACCCTACAATTTTACAAAATTAATTTATGACTCAATAAACATAGCCTTTGTATTATAATATGGTTTGTGACTATGGCTCATATGCAAATGGCACTCGTACACTTATCTTATTTTACATTATTTTATACATCGATTATACCTATTTTACCTGGCCCTAGAGTAGGAATTCCTACTGACCTTACAATTATATACTAAATTAATATGCCAGAAAAGGTAATTAATATACAACGGGGAACAAAAAAACTGGCTTCTATAATGCTTAAAACTAACTTAAAACTAACTTAACCTAAGTTAATTGATAAAAGAAAAAACTAAATAAAGTAATAAGATAAAGATTCTAAAAAGGATTTAATTAAACTGGGGTTCGTCTTCATTTAACCACCAGCATATTTTTTTAATATGATTACTATTAAACTCTCTATCCCATTTAGTTAGCGTAATGCTGTAGACAGTCTCATTATTATTTACAATACAGCTATTTCGTTCATATGAAAAATCTATACGCATTCGCTTTCTTTTTAAATGGTATATTATCGGAATAAGACTATCATTAAATATATAATTATTTTTGTCTAAAAAGATAAACATTTCAGGAGGAATAAAGTTGGATGCTAATAATGTCCTATAGTAGCTGTCCAGTGGGATAGTTGCACCGGATATTAAACTATTAGAAGTAATTTGACGGGCCTTAGCAAAGTGGCACCGTACTAATTTTAAAATGAAATAGTCAATTCTAGGTATTTTTGCTTCATTGTAGATTATTTTATTTGAGATAAATTTTTTAATCTCGTTAGTAAAAATACGATATTTCGATAAACAGGCTCTGAGGCACTTTCGTTCGAATACTCTTAACTTCTCCATCATATGGGGATTTATATTGTACCAGATTGGGCATCCATATGTTAAAATGGGTCTAACAAAAGACATATACGCCAATACCTTAATTCTAGCTTCTATATCTTTATGATAAAATATTTTGTTTTTGCTGATGAAAGATTTACGTGCTTTAATAATTGCTGTTTCTATATGATTATTGAATTTTAAATTATGAGTTAAGTAAATTCCTAAATATTTGACTATTTTTTTATGGGGTACTGGCGTATTGTCTAGACCCTTTATTTCAAAGTGTTTGTAGTGTTTTTTAACATCCCTCCGTGCCATGTATAAGGGCATACGAAAAAGAATTGATTCACATTTATTTATGTTAATTTTTAGTTTCCAGGCTTGTAAGTATTGTTCTATTGAGTTGAATAAGTTTTGTAATTTGGTTTTAATTTGTGATACTTTCTGATCAGCAACATAAATAATAAAATGTTAAAATATTAGACATTGAACACAATTACAAAAAAAGACTTCTATCTGAAATGCTCCACATTATTCAACACAACAATAGCGTAAATTACAGAACAGATACAAACCACATCAGCAAATTTTACTTCAACCTATAATACACGAAACAAATTAAAACAATCATAACACACACACACAAACATAGTACACACACAATAACACATACAATAACACGTACTCATTTACACAAACAGCCGACCTAACACAATCAAATAAAGCTACTCGGTATTTTATGTCATGATCACAATTCCTTTTTCAAAATTTAACTAACACCGTTCGGCCTAGAATCAATGTAAGGTTGGGACCAAAAAGAGTCCCCCCTCGAAGACGTTAGCTCTTCTTTCAAAACCACTTCATGTAATTTATGTTCTAACTATTTTCAAAATTTATAAAAACATCTTTCGGCCTAGAAGCAATGTAAGGTAGGGACCAAAGAGAGTCCCCCCTCGAAGACGTTAGCTCTTCTTTCAAAATCACCTCATGCATTCTATTTTCTAACTATTTTCAAAATTCTCATAAAAACATCTTTCGGCCTAGAATCAATGTAAGGTAGGGACCAAAAAGAGTCCCCCCTCGAAGACGTTAGATCTTCCTTCAATTCCTTCAAATTCACATCGACACACATACACTCACAATTCAGCATCATCAACAGGCACCACACATAGGAGAATAGTGCTTTGTCCACAACATATCGGTTCTATACAACAATCAAACATGTATTCTAAACTTTTATTCCATTATACAATACATCGGTTCCAACAAAACAATCAAACATTCATTCCGAACATTTATTCCATTACACAACAATCAAACATTTATTCCAAACGTTTATTCCATTATACAATCCAATACCTGACAATACTTCATAGATAATTAACACATAAACTGTATCAGACACACACAAAACCACACATACAAATACACACCTCGACACCCCTACCAACATCATTTCTCCAACCAATAACACACTTTTCTCCCACTCCGACAGTAACCGAAGTCACAGCAGCACTACCGGACCATCATTACGTATCGAACCGTCACTCAGTACAGTAATCACCGGTAAGCCCCTGGTCATATTCGAAAAGTTCTAACCATGTTAGAACCTATTAGATATACCAGGGTGCATTCACATTCTCGGTTCATTTCTTGTCAAAATTTTCATTAACACCGTTCGGCTTAGAGAAAAAAAAAACAGGCTTCGACAAAAGTTTGTCCAGCCTCGAAGATTCGTTCTTCTGTAAATCATACTCACTCATTTTCACAATTTTCAAAATTTATTATAACACCGTTCGGCTAAACTCACGTAAGGTTGGGACCAAAGATAGTCCCCCCTCGAAGACGCTGGCTCTTCTATAACAAAATTTACTACTAAGATACTTCTGCATGGATATTTTGTAAGTAACTCTACACTGATAACTATACAAAAGAATATTATTCCACAAAAATTTCTAATATAAACACTTGTACAATTTGCCAGCTGAAGAGGACCTAATAAAGTGGTCGAAACGTACAGTTAATTTTCTTTCCAACATTCCTATAATACGGTCCTGCCATCGCCGAAAATACGTCTCATATAAATAATTAAATCATCCGCGAATGCCAAAGAGTACTTATCTGGGTCTCTATTCATACCATAGAGATGAAGAATATCGCTAAACATTAAATTAAATAGTATAGGAGAATTTACCGTGCCTTGCTGCAAACCGTTTTTTATCTCAAAAATATCTGAGTTTGTATTATTAAAGTTGAGTATTTGAAATTTTTTGTTATTTACCAATGAAACTAATATCTTTAATAAATCTGTATGAATATGTTTCTTGATTAGTTTAAATATTAGTCCCTCAGTCCACACTGTATCGAACGCTTTTTCAAGATCGATCAGAATCGCGCCGATGCACCTATTACCATTTAAATTCCAACACACATCTGAGGTAAGTTTGTTGATTGCATGTATTGTGGAGTGAATTCTTCGAAAACCGAATTGTTGGTCCGGTAACAAATTCTTATATTGGATAATGTTCATCAGTCGAGTATTAATTATGGATTCATATATTTTACTTAAATTACACGTTAAACTAATCGGCCTATAACTTTCAGGTAGTTTAGGATCTTTATCTTTTTTTAGTAAGGGAATTACATTTGCTATTCTCCAACGATTAGGAAAATATGCTTTATTAATGCAATTATTGAATATGATTGTTAAATTATGAATCATATTCCTCGGGATGTGTTTCAATGCTATGTTCGGAATTTTATCAGGTCCTGATGATTTTTTTCTATTTAGTTTTTTAATTATATTATTAACTTCATACATATCTGTTAATAATTTTTGTTCCTTCAGAATATCAACTGTTGGTTCTGTAGCAGTATTATTATTATCAAAGATGGTGTATGTGATATTGTTCGTATGATCTTGAATAATTTGTTCATAAAGTTTTTTAACGGTAGTGAAGATAATCCTTTCATGAGGTGTATTTGAAAAATGGAGGTTTTGTGTATGGACCTGAGCAAAATGCCGACCCAAGATGTTAGTTATAAGATTTGGGTGGGATATTATATAGTTATTTTGATTGTCCTGTATGAAGTTATTTTGTGGATAGGAAAGTTCTTTCTCTATTAAATAAGATTTGTCTGGTGAGATGTTTAGCTGATCGAGATTGAAAATATTATTTGATTTAGGGAGTAATTTTTTTAAATTTGCGAACATATTGTTGTCAATTTTGATATTAGATATTTTGTTTTGCCAGAATTTATTAACAGCTCTGCTGTATTCTATTTTGATTAATTTTTTAACTGATGAACATGCTTGGTTTAATAACCATAGGAGATTTTTGTTGTTTGGTCGGTGTGATTTTTTAATATTATGGATCAGGGTGATCATTTTGCTTTTTCGTTTCTGAAGCGCTTTGATACGGTTGTTTTGGTATATTTCAATGCTATCCTTATTTTTGTATTTGGGAACAGTACGGTCTATTGCATTCTTTATGTCCGTTTCAATGGTTTCTATCGCTGACTCTATAGCGGTTTCAGTTAAATTTGAATTATTTGGGAGACTTAGTTTATGAGTTTTTTTTAAGGTATCATGAAAATGGTTCCAGTTAGTTTTTCTATAGATGTAGTTATATAATTTTATGTCACTTAAAATATTATTAGTATGTAATAGACTGTTCAGATGGATTTCTGTACAAATTGCATTATGGTCGCTATCATAGGGCAGGACCTTTAATTTTGAGTTTAAACTGAGTCTGACATCCGCAATAGCTATATCCAGCGAAGAAGCGCCACTCTTAAAAGTAAATGATTCAGGTGGAATAACTTTCGGCTTAAATCTAATTGTATTCTCCCTGATCCACTTAAACAGTTGTGTTCCCCTGTGGTTATTAGAGGTGTTGTTCCACGATGTGTGTTTTGCGTTTAGGTCTCCAATGAGTATGTAGTAGTTTAATGGTTTCTCTAGTTCGAAAGTTTCAAATATTTCTTGTAAGTCCTTAATGAAGTTTGCCTGCACGTAGTGAGGCGCGTATGCCGAGATTATTATTAAATATTTGTTTCTGTTTAGTTTAATTTTAATTGCTGTAATTTCTATTGTTTTATTATTAGCGGTATTTAATGTACGTAAAATTTTAATAAATTGAATTTTGTTATTAATTATTAGAGCTGTACCTCCGCCGGCACTGTCACCCGCGCGATCGGTACGGATAAATTGGTAGTTTTTGAAGGAGATGCTATGCTGTTTGTTGAGTTTAGTTTCATTTAAACATAAGATATCCGGTTTTTCTTTTTGTAGAAGTTCAAAAACATTTGCTCTGCGTTCAATTGCTATAATTGAATTGACATTAATCGAAATGATTTTTAATTTGTTGATGTTACATTGAGAAGAATGCGCCATTTTTCACTCCACATCAAGAATATGGTAAAGATAATCAGTACGTCTCTGATTTAGATCGATCTTTGCGTTTAAGTTGGACATTTGGGTGCTAATGTTAGAAATACTTGCTTGTATTTGTTTGAACGTTTCCATAATTTGGTGCAGCTCGATTCCTATGGTTTGCTGAACGGAAACTGGTTCTTGAACATTAATATTATTTGTTTGTCCCCTGGTCGGGGTCATCGGTATTAGGTTCGTTTTTGATCTCTTGGTCATGTTGCTGTAAGAAACACTCGGATTAACAAGATTGGAAACAAAATCCCTAGCTCTATTTTTATTAGCGGTAATTTTTTCTTTTTGTTCTTTTCGTTGTTTTAGCGTATTGATAACATTCGGACAGCCCTTATACGAAGCCGGATGGCCAAACTCCTTGCAAAGCACGCAATAGATTTTGGCGGCCTCAATCTTGGTACCTGATGGGACAGAGCATTCGCCCGGCCCGTGGTGTAATTCGCATTTAACACAACGGTATGGTAGATGGCAATTTTTAGCCAAGTGACCATATCGTTGACAATTTCTACATTGAATAGCGTCCTTGAGCCTATATTTATCCCATGTGATTTTCTGATGAAGCAAATATTTAGTACTTCTTAGTTCCTCGGTGCTACTATCCGCACTGAGTTGAACAACTAAAATTGGTAAAGTAATATTATTTTTTTTTGATAAAGGGGTTACCAGTCTGGAAACTCCTTCGATTTTAACTTTTTTGAGGTTTAATTCCTCTAAGGCCATTTGGACCTCTTCCACTGAAAAGGATCCATCGATGCCTTTTAAAATTAAAGATATTTTTTTTTCCGATTTAGGGGTATAAGTGAAAAATTTGGTTGCGGCCTTAGTAAAAATGTCGATTATTTTAATCCTATCCTCAACCGAGCTAGGTAAAACCAGGTGCTTGTTGGCTTTATTTTTTTTTATTTTAAAATCATTTATTTTTAAAACATTTTTGATTAAAGTAATAGAGTCATGGACTTCTTGCTCGTAGACTATTATTGGTGGAATATTGTTTGCACCGGATTTACCTAGCTCGCTACTTTTACTTGATGACGTTGCGTTCCTCTCCTCTTTCGGGCTGGCATTGTTTGGCGACCTTCGCCCTCTGGACGTGTTTTTGATTTGAATGGCAGCTATCGGGACGGTTTCCAAGTTATCCTTCTCGTTATTGGGTACCGAATCCAAATTTTCTTCTTGGAGAAGGTGAAATTTGTTTCTATGAATAATTTTCTCCTGAGTAATTTTTAGCTTCGAGCTTTCGTTGTTAGGTGGATTTCTTCTTTTTTTATCATCGGCCTTGGATGTTCCGGGGCTGATTTCCATCGATTCCTTTGTAGTGCTCTCCTGTCCGAGAGCTGCCAGTTTTTCCTTGAGCATTTTTATTTCGTTTTGCAGGGCTGAAATTATGTCCTGTTCCATGGTTTTGGCTGATCTTGTTTCATTCGTAGTGTACGATCCCTTTTCCTCGCTTATCGTGGATACTGGTTTTTGGGCTGGAAGCTCTTTGGCTTTAGCGCTCGTCGAAGGAGTTGGTTCCGATGGCGCGTTTGATTTACGATTTTTTTTCGCGCTCAGGATTGGCTTAGGTGCCATCCTTACGCGCTTGGGCGTATTGAATTTCCTTTCCGAAAATTTTTTTATCAGTTTGTTAACTTGCCTTTCCGTGAGGTTACTGAGGGGCTCCTGGCCCAGCTGCCTGGTTTCCACAATTTTCTTTGGTGTTAAGCCGTTGTCCGTACTCGTTGAATTTCTTTTTACAGGTGAAGGGTATGATAGTCCTTCTCCTGTTATATTAGAGGTGGTTGAATTTGACCCCTCATTGCTGAGGGAGTTTTTGTTTAAATTTGCAGTATCACTTGCGTTCACTTCCACTTGAATTTTAACAATATTCAGTATCGTAATACTATGTAAGTGTCTTAGGTCAAGCTCGGATGCGTGAGGTAAGGTAAATAGTCACGACCTTTCGCCTCGGTTGCCCAACGAATACTCTCGGCTAGCACGGTTCGATGCAAACCTTGTAAACTACAGGATACTTAACACGCATATAATTTTTTAAACATTCATATTTTGCAAAATAAAATAATACGTATTGTGTATTTTTCAATTCTAAACGTGTATCTAAAATTTCAGATCGATCGAAAAATTTTGATTTTTGACCTCGATTTTTTCAAAAATGGGGGAGAAGTGCCACTTTTGGCAAAACACGTGTCCAATATTTTCGGCTAAAGAAGGTCTGTGCCAAATTTCATCAAAATCGGTGACCCACAATCCTGGTCCTCCCCTTGTAAGGGTCTCGCGCACCTTACGCCATCTCGTCTCTGCCCGATCCTTTTCGCATTCTCTTTCTATAGGAGACTCCGAACCCCACAATATTACTATCTTATTGTTTTGGTAGCAAATTTTGAAATCATATCCGTTCAGAAGTGTATACATAATTCCTGGTGCAACTGAAGGTACAATAGCCTTAAATCGAGTATTCCATTCAAAAGTGACTGCTCTCAATGATTTACGTGCTTTATTAACACGTTCGTCGCCCATCAGTCGTACTTGGATGTAGCCCCTGTGGCTATGTTTCCCGGATGACAAATGAAATTCTTGTAAACTACCAACAAAAATCCTGTTTCAATTGAACGATGGAGAGTGTCATCCGGAAACCATAGCCACATATGTAATCTTGACGAAACCGTTTGTCATGCACACGACAAATGAACTTTACCACTGTACCACTTCTAGCATTTAGAGTAATGCGATCTTTGGCAGAAAAATCATTACAATCAGTCAATTGTCCCTCAGAGTATTCTTTATTTATGAATGTTCCGATTGAACATAATTTATTGTTTTCCATTGTTGATTGTGTATTCTGACATGAAATGTAGAAGCTTAAGAAATCAAAGAATATTATTCACGAAACGCAACAAAATTATACCTTTCTTCATGTAAACAATAAATTTTGTGATTTTTACAAGTACGACTACCATAGAAAATAGAGACCTCTCGAGAAGTCCATGGTAATTATTCAGTAGAAAAAACTTTGGTAGAAAATACATAGATCGCAGAGCGTGTTACTTCTGAACGGATGATGATTTTAAATTTACTACCAAAACAATAAGAACGTAATATTAATTATGCTCTTATTTCTATCTTCTTATGTCACAAAATGTAATTTTTATGTCTCAAAATTGAAAAGTTAGAAGTGAAATTTATCGTTATTTCATTCGGTAAGTGCTAAAGAAAAAAAATTTTTTTTTTTCAAAATTCAAAAATTTATATCTTTTAAAAGGAAAAAAAAACCCCTCTTGAAAATTTCAGGATCTTCTGAGATTAGTTAGAGGTACTCTACAAAAAAATTTGAGCCAAAAATTTAATGGCTGTCAGCGATTCTTCAGATTTTTTAGTTTTCAAAATCCTGCAAATTAGCGATTTTTTGGAAAATTTTCTTCAAAATACTTTTTTTTTACAGATCCAAGTATCCTCTTTAAAAAAAAGTGTGGCCCATTTCTGTAACTATAATAGTTTTCGAGATATTTAAAAAATAATATTGAGACTGGAGAAATGATAACATTTTCTATTTTGCATAACTTTCAAAAAAAAATTTTTTAATTTTTTTCCGTTGGCAGAACTTCGTTTTATGATAAAAGAAAAGTTCTGACCAAAATTCATCCAAATCAAAATTGGTCGATTCCAACCACTGGTCGATTTGACATGGAATGACCCAAATACAAAACGCAAAACGGTATGGAGACTTGAACCCTGGACCTTGAGTTACTACCTTAGTACCATACTTACTCTGTTACGCTGCTTCGATGTAAACCGAGTTAATTTTATCGAACTTATCCATAATGCATATTTTTAAACATTGTTTAATTGCACAATAAACGTGTCAGTATCTTTTAGGAGGCAATTTTAAACGCGCCTGCGGAATTTCAGTGCGATCAAAAAATGTTGATGCTTGGCCACCAATTTTTAAAAATGGGTGAGTGTTGCTTCTTTTGGCAAAACAGGTGTCCAATGTTTTCGGGTGAAGAAGGTCTGTGCAAAATTTGAACAAAATCGGTGACCTACAATCCTGGTCCTCCCCTTGTGAGTAGGTCACATGAAATCGCATTGACTAGGGAAAATACCAATTTTTAAAAACAACCATAGAATACTTGGAGCATGTTGTGGAAAATGGAAGTATTCAACCATTAATACTGAACACAAATGCCGTAGAGATATTTAAAAAAGCAGCAAATGCCAATGATGTGCGAAGTTTTTTAGGACTCTAATTCAATCTCGATCGTAATCGTCGTGCACAGGACCTAATGTTCTAGTGCATGGCAAAACGCGATGTCGGACTGGCAGCAGTATCGCAGCCGTACAACGTCCCTGACCATCCGAATTAGTTCGGGGATAATATTTTATATTGTAGATGAATACTACGTTTGCTCGTGTTACATCTTACCCTCGTCTGGAGTAACCCGTTTCGAGGAATATCTCGATTACTTAGATCGCTGTGTACGAAGACAGTCGTCGGAGAGGTTGCTCGTCCTCGATGACTTCTACGTACTTCCGTTAACTGCGGGAATCCGCGTAATCACCTACGTGGCAGCAGCCTTGATTCGTGGGCGACTGGCCTTGACCTTCGCCTACTGAATCGCGGCAACGCTTCCACGTGCTGGAGATGGAACGGATCATCCTGCATAGATGTTTCGTTTGCCAGTCCGGCTGCCGTACCGCGCATCTTGTGATGGAAGGTGCTCAGAGGCATCGAAACGGTGTCCGATCACTTCTACATCGCGATAAATATCGGTTACGACGCTCCCCCCCCCCCCCCCCCTCAACGACGCCCCGCAGGCCTTTTAACTAATACAAACTGTGGGGTTCGGAGTCTCCTAGAGTGAGAATGCGAAGAGGATCGGGGGCAGACGAGAGATGGCGTACGGTGTCACGAGGCCCTTAGCCAAAATTAAGCGCAAAAACATCGTGAGCGCCGGTGGCCTACTGTGTATGGTGCCGGCCTGCGGATCCAAAGGTTGCGGGTTCGATTCCCGCACCGGTAGCGTTTATTTTTCTGTCCCGATCCTACAAAGCGTTTCCTCTACGATTTTGTTCTAAATTTATTTAAAAAAGAGTTATAGCTTGGCGCAGTTACTAGAGTCATCCTGTATATTGGTGGTCCGAGAGCACTGCGACCTTGCGCGTCGCATGCCAGGCAGATCGCCGCCGATGTAACCGAATTCGCCACAGGCGTACCCCCGGTGTGGAGGGAGAAGCGAAAGCGCAACAGGCTTATTGAGATACCCGTAAAGAATTAAAGACTACCAGGCAAGCGAAGGCGGAAGGCTTGGACGGAGCTCCTCGCCATCCTCGACGAGGATCCTTGGGATTACCTTTACAAGTTAGTGATAAAGAGATTGACGCCACGAGGAGCTCCGATAACGGAGTAACTTGATCGTCAGTTTCTCGACCACGTAATTAACACGCTCTTTCGTCCGAACAACGAGCCCAGTACCCCTCCGCGGTCGGGGAGGAGGGAGGCTGGAGCTAAGAGTACACGCGTACTTGAAGGCTAACATTGAAGAAGAAATCGCCAATTTGGAGCCAGATGTTTTGCGAGGAACAATGCAAAACGCCGTAAAACGAGCGCAATTATGCATCAACTCGGGAGGTGGCCATTTGAACGATATAATTTTTTCGAAGTAATGTAACCAATATTACACATTTAAGTAAACTTTTGATGAAAACAAAACTCTTTTTCTTTCATTTATAACAAAATGGCAGCCAATTCAAACTGTGACATTACTTTTGCGCCACCTTGTATTATAATATACCCCGGTCGAGATGGCGCAGTGCGACGTCGATTGGAACGCCGCGGCGTCCGGCACGGCTCTGTTGGAGGGTCAGTACTATGGAACATGGCTTTAGACGTTGTCCTCCGAACTACTCTCCCAAATCGTGTTAGGATCATCTGCAACACGGAACGCGGCACATAGTGGCAAAAGGCGAAGACTAGAGAAACGCAGCCGACCGGGCGGAGGAAGGTGTGCAACTGACTTGTGACGGCATCCGACAGCTCGGGCTTATGCTAGCCGCCGAGAAAACCGAAGCCATGTGTTTCTTCAAACACACGTTACGGGCTGGGCGGACGGTTGGATTACTACAGATAAGTGTCGGGAATCGGCTGTTCAACGCATCAAGAACTATCAAGTATCTAAGTCTCCACTTGAAACACTTGGCGATAGAGTGACCACTTTGCGAAGATTGCTCCGAAGATAGCGACGGCAGCTAGCGACTGCGCTCGGTAGATCGTTGTCGAACCTAACAGGATCTAATTATAAGGTTCGGCACATCTACGCGAATGCGGGTCAAGCTGTCGCGTTGTATGGCGCGCCCATATTGGTCAATGACTTCTGGTACGACAGGCGCAGCCTCCACCTTGTAGGGGCAGGGCAAAGACAGGTCGCGCTACGAGTTATACGCAGATACAAAACGGTATCGCATGACGCGCATTGTTCTTGCCGAAAATGCTGCCATTCCACCTGGTGGCCGAGACCCATGCTAAATGGTTTCGTTATAAACGTAGTTCATCGAACATCCTTGCCGATAGTACGGACTCGGCCCGTATAGTAGCGGAAACAATCTTTCCCGTTTTTGATTGCTGGATGGATGGAACCAAGGGAGCATTAACTTTCCGGGTAACTCAGATCATGACCGGTCATGGTTTGTTTGGTTACTACCCCTGTCGGATAGGCAAAGAGCCCTCGGAAGATCGCCCAGAGTATGACTGCACTCTCGAAGATTCGGAGCATGTGCTTGTCCATTGTTCGGCTTGGGAGTAACAGCACGCAACACTACGTGGAGTAATCGGGCAGGACATCGCGGAGAGATGCCTGGGATGCTTTCGCGGCTTTTTGTGAGGAGGTGATGACCATAAAGGAGGCGGCGGAAACAGAAAGAGTTAGAGACCGTTTCTCGGCACACAGTATCCTGGACCGGGATAGAATTAACATGCGGTTCGCGGGATTGGCGCGGCAGTCGCCGTAACAAGTGGTAACCGTGTCGCGATACCAATAAGCTCAATCATATTCTGCTGCGTCGCGGGATAGACTTTGCGGGTCTGCCCCGTGGCAGGGGAGAGCTGTATGCTCGATTTCTATGCAAATAATAGCCTGGAAGTGTCTTCGGTCCACGACCTGCCTGTCCTAGGGAAGTCATCTATTGCCCTCATAGCCTAATTTGTTTATTTTTTCATCTTACGCCGATTCCATCTACGGGGAAGGCAATTGGGCGAGATATCGTCAGCCTGATCTCCGATTCTCCTACACACCTATCTCCCTGACTCCATTTTCTATCACAACCCCACCGGCGGTGGGTCCCCCGCGATGACCACAAGGCCGTGTTTTCCGAATGCATCGCGCGGAGACTAACCGCTATACTGCCTCGTCTTGCTCACTGACGATCGGGCGCGGTCTTTTTTCTTCATTTTTTCCGCACCGAGGGTGAGTGCTGCTACGGGCCAATGCTAACATAGATATCGTGTCAGCCCTTACCAGCCCGTACAGAGTGCCGGTGGTGGTTTAGTTAATGAAACCTGACATAACCACTAGTTTACCTCCGTTTTTGATGGTTTTTTTCAAGATTCCCCATCGCAAAAAAGAAAGCTTTTTAGGACTAACGGGATATTTCAGAAAATGTAGACCTCAGTTTTTGATAATCGCGTGACCATTATCAAATTTTCTATACGCGTAGCAATGTGGGCACTTCCTCTAGAGGAATTATTTAAAGGAATTATTGAAAATTGAAATTACACATTTATTTTGTTTCCTTGATTGTGTCGGTTCCAGGAACCGACGCTGCCCAAACGATAAGTTCACTGTCGGTCCGAGGGACTGACGCCGGCCGAATGGAAAGTGCGCTGTCGGTCCCCAGGGCCCGACACCGCGCTCGACGTGTTAAGAAAGATTACTGGTCCCAAGAAATAAGGGTGAAAGCGAAGTAAATCGTGCCAGGTTGTGTACCTTGCATTCTAGCTGAACGTAAGAGTGAAAAACGTAAGAGTAAGTAACAGTGAAAAAAAATTAAGAACTATTGGATCACATAGATAAGGAGGAAGTGCCGTTAGTTGCCTTTCACATAAATCATCTCCGTCCAATTCTATCTACACGAAAACTTTATCGACACACGTTGGTCATTGTTGATTCACTCTTTAAAATTTGGCTATATGCAACAAAATTCACAGACACTGCGGAAGTGTTGGATCGTCTTAAAAAACAGGCCAATTTATTCGGTAACCCGCGGCAAATTATTTCCGATCGCGGGACGGCCTTTACATCGCACGCTTTTTGAGCCTACTCTACGGAGAACAATTTTCAACGAACGTTATTTACGACTGGCGTTCCACGTGGAAACAGTCAGGTCGAACGAGTGAAACCTACTCTGATACGCTCTTTAACTAACAATAAGTTAGCCATGAACAAGCTTGAAGAATGGTATAGGTAAGTATTCAGATTTAGAACAAACATATCTAAATGCTATACGGAGCTGAAGCACTCAAACAACTTCATTCAGGTTGTTGTTCGGTGTTTAAATGCGAGTGTAGGAAGATCCCCAAATTCGCTAGACGCGTGAGCAAGAATGGCGGATAATGTTCGAAGAAAGTCGAGATGTAATTCAGCACTACGCAAAGTAAATAGGCAATACTAGTTGTAAGAGTTTGACCCCTTCATGCATACTGGTCTATACATGAGCCATACCACAAAAACAGTCGTTATGTCATTACTTGAAAGTTTACAACCTTTCCATGCATGTCAGGTCAAAAATGAACCATTCCTGACATGCTAGCGACTGTTTCTGATACCTGTTATCCGCAGGGCAAAGTTTTTTTAATAGTACAATAGTTTCACCAGATCTTGTACAACGATGCGCTTCCTAACCAAGGTGCGCGATTTTCTTTTCATCATCTTCATAAATACTTGGATTTAGACAAATATAAAAATATCCCATGAACCTTGATTATATAGAGTATACAAATCTCAAAAGAGTTGTAACCGTTTTATTTTTACAAATGATTTTTTATTTAACATGTATGGGTTTGAACAACCGCTAGGTCCGCGATTAACCGATAATTACAAAAGTTCGATGTCGGCTTTTGGTTATCCCAGAGCGCGCGCGCGGCGTAATGTCTTTTATTAAACTAATTAACTTAACTAGTCGGGATTCTTCGTGGTTCGAGTCGCTCCTTGTTCCTTCTTCTCGATACCGGATTGATTCAACGGTGCACCACTCTGGAGTCCCGTGCCTCTAACAAGTAGTCCTGGCAGAACGCCTTCGAATGGCTGGTCTCTCACAGTGGCTTGAGATAAGTCACAAGGTCCAGATGCTTCCCTGCCTTGACCATTCGGTGTTGGATAGTTTTGCTTGATAGCTGGCGACTTGTAGCTTGGAGACGAATTAAGCCCTCCGACACCACCGACGAGATATACTTAAAGACCGCTAGCCCTGGGTAAAATTTCGGACACGCAAGGGGGCTCAAAGGAGCCCAAATGCTCTGTCGGCACGGAAGAATTCCAAGGTTCTAGCTTCGTAGGTAACACCAAGTACCGACGAGGAATTCCTAAGAACCACCGTCGTGACGGTCGTGGTGGGGAAAAGATGTACATTAAGATGTATGTATACGTGCTCTCAGTCAGCGAGTCGTCTACTACGTACCGAACGGAGACAAGAAATGAGCTACGGCTCCGACTCCTTTCCGACACGATTGCATACAAGTGTTTCTTTGGCATAAGCCAGCGGTATTAAAATGCTTTTTCGTCCCTAACCTAACCGATGATCTGATAAAGTATCTTATTCGAAGGGTGTAGTTGGATGATGGGGCTCAAAAGCGATCCCAAAACAATTATAAACCAAAAACGTCATTCGATAGCTCATTAAAAAATTCCCATTTTCATCATGTTTTAACTTTGAATCTGCAAAGGCGATGGGCAGTGAGGTGTAAATTAAAAACTTCCCTTTTTGCTCATTTTTAAAAAAGGGGTGTCAGTGAAAAAGTCAAGCTCATCCTTTCTAGTCGTTTACTGGCGTGTTAAACTAATTTGTAGAACGAACTTTTATACATGATCGAATCCCATCACTCCCAATTTTTGTATCGTGTTAATTTTAAGTGCTAGCAGCACCGACGAGGTTCAAAATGTTGCAAAAAGTACTTGTTAATTAAGGAAGTAAATGCCTTCCAATACACTTGCTCTCTTACATTGATTATTGTATTCCATTTCATACAAATGATCGGAACATGAGAAACGAAACGACACTGTCTGTATGCAAAACTTCTTTATTTCTATCTTTGCAATTCTAAAGTATTTCCGTTGCTCGTACATCCGGTGATTCGACAAGAATGTCGTCTCTGCGTCACGTTGCCGGCCACGCTGGGCCACGCTGGACCACGCGCCCGTCTGTTTGTAGTTTTCCGACACCGCCAAACGTAGATAGGGACAGTTGATAAAGAAAGAGGGAGTAAAGGTGAAGACATTTTTGAATGATTGAATGCCATATGACGATGAGGCAGCACTAGTGCAGCGAAGACATTTTTACAACTTTGACGTATTGTAAATAAAAATGTCAGTACCGTATTGCTAATATTTTGCCAAGTAAAATGAGACCAAACACGAAACCAATCGGGTTATATTTTGTTACTAATTAAAACTTTGTAAAGTATCGAATCGAGAAGGTATAAAGGATGGTAGCTAAGGTTAACTGACGACACGTGTCTACTCTCTCAAATTCGATATATAAGGTTGGGGAAAAAGAAATCCATTATTTTTACGCGAAATTTAAGACTTTATTTCACATACTTTGGATTGGCCGATTTAGGTCAAATAGGCACCGTTTTGTTCAATAATTTGTTGCCATTTTAATGGTAACTTTATAATGCCTTTCTCGTAGAAGTTTTGGTCCTTATTGGCGAAAAACTCTAACAATCGATTTTCGCAATCTTCTCTTGATTCCAATTTTTTTTCGCACAGGAAGTTTTGCAATGCGAGAAAAAGGTGGTAATCGCTTGGTGCCAGGTCCGGACTATATGGTGGGTGCATTAAAATTTCCCAACCAAGCTCCAACAGTTTTTGGCGAGTCACTACAGACGTGTGTGGCCTGGCGTTGTCCTGATGGAACACAACACCTCTTCTGTTGGCCAATCCTGGCCGTTTTTGGTCAATCGCTAGCTTCAAACGGTCCAGTTGTTGACAGTAGATATCTGAATTTAGTGTTTGGCCATACGGAAGCAACTCATAATAAATGACTCCTTTCCAGTCCCACCAAATACACAGTAGAACCTTCCTGGCCGTTAGTCCTCGTCTGGCCACCGTTTGAGCTGCTTCACCCCGCTTTGACCACGATCGTTTTCGGACAATTGTGTCGTATGTGACCCATTTCTCATCCCCAGTCACCATCCGTTTAAGAAATGGGTCGATTTCATTCCGTTTCGCCAGGGCTTCGCAGATGGAAATTCGATCCAATATGTTTTTCGGTGTTAATTGGTGTGGCACCCAAACATCGAGCTTCTTTTTGAATCCAACTTTGCGCAAATGGTTTAAAACTGTTTTATGGTCAATCTTTAGCTCCTGGGCGATGCTACGACTACTAACATGCCGGTCAACTTTGATCATTTCTGTTATTTGGTTGACATTTTCGACGACGGGCCTGCCTGTGCGAGGTGCATCTTTAACATCAAAAATGCCTGAACGGAATCGACGAAACCAAAATTGCACGTAATTGGCGGTTACAGTATCGGCACCATAAACACCATTCACATTTTCAGCCGCCTGGCTTGCATTTTCGCCTTTATCAAAGAAAAACTGTAAAATGTACCGAATTTTCTCTTTGTTCACTTCCATTTTTAACAGCCTGTAACTCACAACTGAATGGACGAAACAAAAAACAACAATAGAGTTTTTTTTAGTGTGAAATGTCACCTTGACAACGAGCATAAACTTGAAATTGTTTGAACGATACTTTACGAGATATCGTTCACTACAGCCATCTACCGAAAAAATAATGGATTTCTTTTTCCCCAACCTTATATTTCTGCCCCTCCGGGCTATATGGCAAAAGACGATCGCCGGCCAACAATCGCCGATCGCGCAGGTCTTCTCCATCGCTCCCCGCGATCCGAGAGCCTATCGTGAACGTGGGTCCCTGCGACGGCCGCTGCTGACGTCATCAGGTGCCGCTATTGCCGCCACCGGCTCGTATCTCCTTACACTCGGCCAACCTGACGGCGATGTCTGTCCTCAGACCTTGTCTAAACATAGAATTAACGCAAATGTTAATTAGCGCACATATCATCTACGAACGCGTCTCGACTACCGCTCGCGGCGTACGTCATAGTACAGCGCCTTTCAGACGCCCGTGAGCGGTACGCCCGAGGTCCACCTGTAAATAGCTAGTAACCCCGGGTGCCGCGCACCTTGAGGCCCCGCTTGCGGGCTGCCGGCCACGACCCTGGTCACGCCGCCCCGTTCTGATCAGTCAGCAGGCAATGAGTCGTAGATCGCGTCTCACGCACTCACCCCGCCCGACTACTCTTGCAGACTGCTAGACACTAGTGGTGTCGGACCCATGCCACTCTGGTGTGTCTACGGGCCATAAGCCGTGGCAACGACCACGCGGTTATGCCGCTCGATCCAAACGCAGGCCATAAGCCGTGGCTACGACCACGCGGTTATGCCGCTCAATCCAGACGCAGGCCATAAGCCGTGGCTACGACCACGCGGTTATGCCGCTCAATCCAGACGCCGTCCCCTATTGATATGCATGGTAAATGCCTAGTCCTCTGCTTGGATCGAAATCCAATTTTTCATCTGGTCCGCTGCTAGCACCGTGCGTGCCGACTTGCGCCCCTCCCGCAAGTCCTCGATCAAGTACCGATCATTGGACAGCACACGCATCACTCGTAGCGGACCCTTGTACTTGGGGTTCAGCTTCCGGCAGGATCCTGTCGCTGGGTCACTAGTGATCCGCGCCATCACTAGTTCGCCTTCCTTGTAGGTCATAGCTCCTCGCCTGTCAGCGTCGTACCTCTCCTTCTGCTGCCTCTGCTGATCTGCAATGTGCACAGCGACCCCTTCCCGCAACCGCTTAAGATCCGCTCTCTGCATGTCCGCTTGCACCTCGCTCAGGAGACGCGACTCGGTAATGGGCCTACCCCCACACCCGATCAGCGCGTTCAGCGGTGTCGTACCGATGCCCTGAATGTGCGTCATATTCAACGCTCCCTGGATCGGCTTTACGTGCTTGTCCCATGCAGAGGGTGACTGACCAGCCACCGCGGTAGCCAGCGAACTCAGTATCGTACGGTTGTACCTCTCGCATTGACCATTGGCCCGTGGCGTGGCCACTGCGTAAAGATATGTTTAATACCGTACGTCTCGCAGAAGAACCGGAACGTGCGTGCCGTGAACGCCGTCCCTCGGTCGCTAGTAATCCTGGTAGGCGCCCTGAACAGATGCATAAGGTCCATCAGGATCTTCACCGCCGTTTAGGCACGTGTATTTCGGACCGCCTCAATGAAAATAAACTTCGTGAACGCATCCACTACAACGAACACGTACTTCTTCCCGCTATCGCTTGTCTCAAACGGTCCCATGTGGTCTATGTGTAGCGTATGGAACGGTACAGGCTCCTTGCGTATCGGGTTCAGATAGCACTGACTCTGGTTGGGCTTCCGTTTGTAGTAGGCGCACTGCAAACATGCATCTACATACTTTTTCACAAAACGTCTCATACCTGCGAACCAGTAATTGGTTTGAATCCGTCGCAACGTTTTGTCCAATCCCAGATGGCCTGCGTCGTCATGACATAGACGACAAATTTGCATCCTCGCCATCTTCGGTACTGCCCATCGTTCCGTGCCGTCGTCCAGCCGCCGGTACACCTTTCCTCCCTTAAGTCTATACTGGTCAAAGTACTGCTTAGTGTCCGCCGTGCGCCTCCCGGTTTCGAGCAGTCTCCGGATTCGACCCAGCTGTTCATCTTGTAGCTGTACCGCCGTTATCCAGTCGGCCTCCGTCAGGTCGCACTGATAGCAACTACCCTCCGCTACCGGATTCCTACTAAGAGCGTCAGCGTGTGCCATCCGGCTGCCCGCACGATACTCTACCTCAAAGTCAAATTCCTGGATCTCCAACCACCATCGTCCAATTCGTGGCAAGAGATCCCCCTTCGAGAAGGTCGTGCGTAAGGCGTTGCAGTCGGTCACCGCTTTAAATCTTCTGCCCAACAAGTACGTGCGGAATGCCGCACGGCCAAGACTACGGCCATTGCTTCCAATTCGTACGAGTGGTAGTGGCGTTGATCCGTGGTGGTCTGTTTACTGTAGTATGCCACTACCCGTTTCTCTCCGTCGGTACCGGACTGCAACAAGATCGCCCACACTCTTAACGAGCTAGCGTCGGTGTGTAGCTCCGTTTCCTTTGAGGGGTCAAACACCGCCAAGATAAGCCTAGACGTGAGAATTTCTTTTACTTCCCTGAATGCTGTCTGCTGCACGGCCGTCCATTCCCAACGCGTGTCCTTCCGCGTCAGCCTTGTCAGCGGTGCGACGATCGTCGCATAGTTTTTCACAAACTTCCGGAAGTAGCTAGATAGTCCCAGAAACTGCCTAATCTGCTTCACGTTGCAGGGTGCCGGCATGCGCTGTACTGCCTCAATCTTGCCGATGCCTGGTCTTACCCCTTCGGCGCTTATCTCTCGACCCAAGAATTCTATTTTCGTCTGGAATAAATTGCACTTCTTGGGTTTTACGGTTAACCCATGAAGTCGTAATCTCTGCAATACCTGTTCTAACCGGTCGAGGCCCTCGTCGAACGTCTTCGACGGGATAATTATGTCGTTCAAATACGGAAACGCGATGGTGTTCCGTAGGGGTCCTAAGGTTCGGTCCATCAATCGTTGAAAGACTGCCGGCGCATTACATAGTCCGAATGGCATTCTCAAGAACTCGTAATGCCCGTCTGGAGTTACGAACGCTGTCTTGGGTACCGACTCTTTGTCCACCGGCACCTGGTAGTACCCCGACGCCAGGTCTAGCCCCGTGAAATATTTGTTGCCCCCGAGCCGATCGATGACATCCTCGATTAACGGGAGGGGGTACTTGTCTTTGACCGTAATAGCATTTACGCGCCTAAAATCTACGCACATGCGCGGGTCACCCGACTTCTTCGTCATTAACACTATTGGGCTTGCGTACGGCGACTCTGACGGCCGTATTATACCGTGGTCCAATAGCTCCTGCACTAGCTTGCGTACCACCTGCCTCTCGATGTCTGCTAGGCGGTAGGGACGGTACACTACCGGAACGTCCGTAGTGCATCTTATTACACTATGCAACAATGAATTTGCTGCTAGTTGAAATGAATGTGTGTATTATGTAATTGGGTGCGCTGATTCCGATTTTGCAATCAGAATTGTCGTAGCACGTCTGGATTTAAAGTTATAGCTAAAAACCATATTAATAATAAAGTCATAAGAGACTTCCGCTTCCGGGGCTAGACAGTGTGGACGGGTGTGACAAGTGTGTGAGGGAAAGGAGATGAAAAGAGGGGTGTAGTGAATAGGGAGGGCGAAAGAGAGGGGTGGAGAGTAGAGGATAAGGAGAGGGTGCGGTGGAAGCGTGGGCGGAACGGGAGAGGAAGAGGAGAAGACGTGGGAGAAGTGAGAAGTGAGAAGCGGAAAGCGAGGTTAGGAGGAAGCGTGGAGTTGAGCAAGAGAGGGAACGGAGGAAGCGACATCTGGAGGGAAGAGAAAGAGCGGTGAGAGAGTCGGTAAAGAAGAGAGAAGAAGGCAGGTTAAGGCGGAGAGAGTGTGGAAGATGGGGAGGACAAAAAAGGGAAAGGAGGGAAAAGTGGAGGAGTTATGGAGAAGGAAGGAAGAGGAAGGGGGGAAGTGTGGGGGAGGAGAAGAGGCTGAAACAGGAAAAGTAGAGAATAGGGATAAGAAGTCACAAGGGGGGGCGAGGGAGTAAGAGGAAGAGTTGAACTGGCAAAGGAAGAGGAAGCAGAAGGGGCTGAGGAGAGGATGGAAAAGTATGGAGAAATGGCAGAGACGATTATGAGGCTCCTGTGGGAGAGGTTGGACAGGAAGATGGACAGGGAGGTAGAGCGGTGGGAAAGGATGACGGAAACGGATTTTGAGAAGATGGAGAAAGCTGTTAAGGAGAATGTGAGGGAGTGGATGAAGGAGTTAATGAAGGAGGTGGGAAGAAAGGAGCGGGAGGTTGAGGTGATAAGAGGATTACTGGAGAGAGAGAGGAAAGAGAGAGAGAGGATGGAGGAGAGGTTAAGGAGAATTGAAGGGAGAACAAGGAAGATGGAGTCAGAGGAGAAGAGTGGAGAAGGGAGGATCGAGGAGAGGTCAGAGCAAGGCAAAGGAGGAAAAGGGAAACGGGAGACAGAGGAGAGGAAAGGAGAACGGTGGTTGGAGGAGAGGTCAGAGAGAAGCGAAGGAAGAAAAGGGAAGATGGTGACAGAAGGGAAGAAAGGAGAAGGGAGAGTAGAGGAGAGGACGGAGCAAGGCAAAGTTGGAAAACAGAAGCTGGAGACAGAGGAGGAGAAGAAAGGAGAACGCAGGATGGAGGAGGGGACTGAGCGAGGTGAACAAGGAAAAGGGAAGCTGGAGACAGAGGAGAGGAAAGGAGAAGGGAGAAGGGAGAAGAAGACAGAGAGAGGTGAGGAAAGAAAAGGAAAGCTGGAGAAAGGGGAGAGGAATGGAGAGAAGAGGTTGGAAGAAGAGATGGCGGAGAGGTTGAGGAAGATAGAAATATGGAAGGAGCAGAAGGAGAGAGAAGGAAGAAGGAGGAACATGATTGTGAAGGGGCTGAGGAGTGGAGCAGAGAAGAGGAGGGAGGAGATACGGGAATTGATGGGAGAATTGGGGGTGGAAGGGGAGGTGGAGGAAATCAGGGAACTGGGAAGGAGAGGAAGGGAAGGGGGAGAGGAAAGGGGCATGGTGGTGGTAAGGATGAAGAGTGTGGCGGGTAAAGTAGAAGTGATGGAGAGGAGACGGAAAGCGAGAGGGAGAGGAGTAAGGATAGAAGAGGATCGTACATGGGAAGAAAGAAGGATGAGGTGGAGGGTAGTGGAAAAGGTGTGGGAGGAAAGGAGGAAGGGGAAGAGGGTGTGGATGGGAGAGGGAAGGATCAAGATAGAGGGGACATGGTGGAGGTGGGAGGGAGAGACGAGGGAGTGGCGGGAGGAGGAAAGGGGTGATAAGGGGGAGGAGAGAGAGGAGAAGGAAGGGCCTGGGGAGGGAGAGGAGTAGGGGAAGGGGAAGATGGGGGGGGGGGCGAATTGGCGAGAAGGAAGGAGGTAGAGGAGGAAGAGCAGGCGGGGGGGAAGTGGGAGTCCGGGGGGAGCCGGAGGACAGTGGGACGCAGGTGTTGGAGTGTTGTTGTTAGATTTGTAAGTTAGGATAAGAGAGAGAGGAGGTGTATAAGTATGTAACCCGTAAGGGAATCATAAATAAAGAATATATAATAAAGTCATAAGATGATCATTAAAACCTTCTACATGCGTTATTGTATAGCTGCATCAATCAGCCGTATTATTTGGTATAACGTACGAATGTGTGTGTGTAATCTCAAGGTTACTCTGCTTTATGCGTCTGTAAAAAAAAAAGTTGCAGTGGTAAAAACAAATAGGCAGACTTTGACAAGTTCTAACTTGCGCTCGAGCTAGAGCATGCGGGCAGGATTCAACATGTTTTATAAAATTAGTGTGGGATCTTATACGGAAAATAAACGAAGGTGTCAATAAACGTAAAGATGGTTTATTTAAGGAGTGATGATTTGAATAAGCAGGTACGACTGTTGTCAAACAAATGTCCATCGAGTCTCGTGAGGCGACGCCGCAGCCCCACTTCCAAATCGGACAAACAAAACGCTTTCATATAAGAAGATTCGGTGATTCGGTATATGGTGATTCAGTAAACGAAAGATGAATAGGCGCATTTTTAAACCAAGGTATTGCCAATGTTAGTGTAACTAGGGGCCTCTGACTCATTTCAGAGGCAAATAAACATTTATAATTAATTTATTAATTATAATATTTAGCATTTTCATCCCAAAGTACGCACATTAATTGCCCCAAAATTTCTCACATTCGCAATTCAACGTAGTTAATAGCATTATCCTCGGAAAGGTTTATACGTACATAACTTTTTTTCCTGACGTGCCAGAGCAAATCTGATTGCATTTCTGTATTCAGCGCATATGAATTACTATAAGGAACCTATTTTCAACCTAGTAGCAGAGAAAAAATTTTATTTTGTTGCGTAGTGTTATTAGCGACGTCGCTTCCGTCTTTCCCAGATCGCGCAACGACGTCGAGACGCAATCAGAGTACTTCAGGAGGAGAGCTCCACACTTCCCCCTCTCTGTTGCACTCAGGTGGTGTAGCGATTCGGTCATCGCACACCCCCTCTCCCTCTCTTCGATCGCGGTAACCGCGTTAACGCCCAACATCGGCAATCGGCGTACGTTAAGCTGGCATCTACTCTGCGTCACTACTATATCGGGTTGCAAAAGAAAATCGCGCCCCACCGTGAGGTCATGCGGTACGTGCTCGCCCGATACAATTAGGATGCGCGTCTCTACGGTCGCCTCCATAACTTGGACGTCGCCGATCGCGAATTCGGTACACGTGATGACGTCACCGCTGTATACGTGCAACCCGACCATCGTGCAATTCGCTACTTCCAAGCGACACGCTTGTACCTTGTCCCGACGTAGTAACGTATTCGAACTTACCGTGTCGATCAGACACGCTAGCCGCGTCCCATTCACGCGCGCAACGCACTGATAACAGTGATGCTCACCTGCTCCTTCCACTGCCAAGACGTCCTTGCCGAACGGACACTTATCTTGTTTGTGCCCGAACCGCTTACATTTCCGGCACTCCAGCTTCGGCTTCGTGCAGTCCCGCGCCCGATGGCCCGGCAATCCACAGTTGAAACATTTGCCATCCCTCAATGGCTTTCCGCTGTTGGTCCGGGGTAGCGCCGACGGTCCTGCCTGCGGCTTCTCGCCCTCCGGCGCGTGCCGCCGCGCCGCTCGCGTAGCCTGCGTGCTCGATGGTCCCGCTTCCGCTTTTGCACTCGGCATGCTGGCGAGGCTATTCATGTATACATACAGCGTATGCGCGTCCGTATGCCGGGCAGAGCGGACGGTACGCGCGATGCTTTCGTCCGCGATCCTCCTATCACCGCGTCGATGAGGTACTCATTCGGTACCTCTACGTTGAGTGCCCTGAACTTGGCCAGTTTCTGGAAACAATAGTCTCCCAATTTTTGGCCGGACCTCGCTTCGTAGTTGGCCGCATCCTTCAGTAGCTTTGAGAAAGGCACCGACCGGTGAAACTGGCGCCTGATCATTTTTTTCATTTCCGACCATTCCAGGTCGTAATGGTTCTGCTCGTCGTACCGGTATCGACGCCCGATGCGGTCGACGCGCTTCACCCAATCCTCCACCATCACGGTGTCCTTTCCCGGGTCGTACTCGGGGATGAGATATTCGTCGCTCGCTCGTATCACGGTCGAGCTTGGCGTCTTGCGCAGACGCTTCACCTCTTGTTGCAATCGCCTGAGTTGCGGCCGCACGTCTTCCTCGTCCGACGACGTGCTTCGCGAACGACGCCTCTGCTTGCGTTGATCACGCGGCGACGGCGAACGGTCGTCGCTCGATCTCGAATCGCGAGCACTGCGGTCACGGCTTTTACCCATCTTTATGACCTTTAAAGTTCCACTTATTAATGCACCTACAACACTATCGCGATTGCACTCGCAGCTACGGGGTATATCCAACTTCTGACATGTAAAGTAACCAAAAACGAGAAGGTATAATTCGTGGGAGTTTAGGATAGTTTAACGACATGTGTATACGCTTTCGCATTCGATATATTTATATCGATAACCCTCCGGGCTATACAGCAAAAGACGATCGCCGGCCAACAATTGCCGATCGCGCTACCCATCTCCTCCACCGCTCCCCGCGATCCGAGAGGCTATCGTGCACGTGGGTCCCTGCGACGGCCGCTGCTGACGTCATCAGGTGCCGCTATTGCCGCCACCGGCTCGTATCTCCTTACAGGAGTTTGAATCGTAACCATTGGATCCTGAGGCCGGCCAGTTACATTTACTATTAGACATTTTGCATATATATTGATGTTTTTCTTGTACAAATACATTGTAAGAAGAAAAACATAAAAATGCACGTAAAGAATACGTCGAAAATATGACAATCGGCAAGAATATGACAATCACATGAAGGAGGGGTGTCCCTATGCCTAGTGAACTTGAGAGTAGAAGAAGCTGGCTTTAATGTCTAATTGAATATAACTTAACCTAAATATTATGTTAACTTATCTCTAAGAAAAAGAAATATAATGGATAAAATACAGAGAGATTAAGCTGCACACAAAAAGAAGAAAAAGAAAGAAACGACAAAATAATAATAATAAACTAAAGGAAAAAATAATAAAGAGAGTAGTACTGAGAAAAAAGACGTTTTGCCGTTGTGCAACCGATAATATTAGCGGAACTAGAAATATTTTAGGATCTAACAAGCGCCATTACTACATATTCTCCTTGTTTTAGCAGTTTTCTCATCTCCTATATTTGTTTATGTAGTTATCTTATAAAGTTTGCTTGAAAATTTGTTCTATAAATTAATTTTAACACGCCAGAAACGGCCAGAAAGGAGGTTCTTGATTTTTTCACGGAGACCCCTTTTTTAGAAATGAGCAAAAACGAAAGTTT
The DNA here is from genome assembly GCA_914767735.1 of Anoplius nigerrimus. Taxonomy (NCBI): domain Eukaryota; kingdom Metazoa; phylum Arthropoda; class Insecta; order Hymenoptera; family Pompilidae; genus Anoplius; species Anoplius nigerrimus. The sequence goes on from CAJZBX010000625.1 coordinate 174,497, forward strand.
TTAATTTACAACCTACTGCCCCTTGCCCTTCCAGATTGAAAGTTAAAACGTGATGAAAATGGGTATTTTTTAATAAGCTATCGAATTACGTTTTCGATTTATAATTGTTTTGGGAACACTCTTGACCCCATCATCCAGCTACACTCTTCGAATAAGATACTTTATCAGATCATCGGTTAGGTTTGGGACAAAAAAGCATTTTAATACCGCTGGCTTACGTCAAAGGAAACACTTGCATGCGATCGTGCCGGAGAAGAGTCAGAGCCATGGCTCATTCTTTGACTCCATTCGATACATAGTAGACGACTCGCTGACTGACGGCACACATCTGAACTTTCCCCCACCACGACCGTCACGGCAGTGGTTCTTCGCAATTCTTCGTAACTTGGTGTAAAAAGTGGAATCACTGAGTTCGTTGCGTTGCCTTGAGTTTCGTGATTCGGCCGCAGTATATGCCGAGAGGCCGTCCCAGTACGGCTCAATTTTCGTGCATCACAAAGTCCCATAAGGTGAGCGATCTTTAAGTATATCTCGTCGGTGCCGACACCTCGAGCTGACGCTTTTATGAGTTCGGCAATCGGCAGGACTCCCCTCGATTCCGCAAGTTGGATGCGCGCGCAAAGAAAGTGCCGTATAATTAGGGATCTGGTCCCTATGTAATCGGAACGGTTACAGAGTTTTGATTGCATTATTGTTACATGTTGACATAACGACAAAAACGGTTTGGTTCATATATGGCCTTTCATGCAGCTCAGGTTCGGTATTGGGAAGCTGCTTATTATTGTTTCTTCGTAGGAAAATGTGATGTTCTGTTCTCTAATACCACAATTACCTTTCCGTGTACTTTTCCGTTGCAGATTTTAACTATTTATTACTTCTCTGTAGTGAAAATCAGAAATTGTTTGAAAAGTCTGTTGCGACTTATTTATATGTTCCGAACCGTATTATCCACTCATTCCGAACCATCGTCCTAATCCTTTCTTACTCTCTCAATCGTCATCACAGTACATTTTCACATCATATGCACTTTTGTCAAATTCGTGCTAAATCTCCGCCTCAAGTTCCGCAATAATCATTTCCTGCAATCAAACTGCACATGTCCACATTGCAGGGGCATGTCTTTATTTGCGTCCCTTTCAGGTTTGCAACTTATACGCATTCACAATAGAACAACAAACACAACAAACAACAACAAAAACAGCAATCATCTCCAACGCCGTCCCACTCTCCTCAGGCTCTCCTTGGACTTCCGCATTCCCTCTGCTTGCATTTCTTCCTTTGCTTCCTTCCTTCTCGCCATTCGCCCCCTTCCCTCACCCCGTCCCCTAAACCCCTCTCTCCCCCGGCCTTCTCCTCTCTTCACTCAACCCCCCCCCCCCCCCGCCACTCCCTCTTCTCTTCCTCCTACCTCCACCATGTCCCCTCTATCTTGATCCTTCCATCTCCCATCCACACCCTCTTCCCCATCCTCCTTTCCTCCCACGCCTTTTCCACTACCCTCCACCTCATCCTCCTTTCTTCCCATGTACGATCCTCCTCTATCCTTACTCCTCTCCCCCTCACTTTCCATCTCCTTGCCATCACTTTTGCCTTACCCGCCACACTCTTCATCCTTACTACCACCATTCCCCTATCATCTCCCCCTTCCCTTCCTCTCCTTCTCAGTTCCCTGAATTCCTCCACCTCCCCTTCTACCCCCATTTCCCCCATCAATTCCCGTATCTCCTCCCTCCTCTTCTCTGCTCCTCTCCTCAGCCCCTTCACAATCATGTTCCTCCTTCTTCCTTCTCTTTCCTTCTGCTCCTTCCATATTTCTATCTTCCTCAACCTCTCGGCCATCTCTTCTTCCAACCTCTTCTCTCCATTCCTCTCCCCTTTCTCCAGCTTTCCTTTTCTTTCCTCACCTCGCTCTGTTCTCTTCTCCCTCCTCCTTTCTTCTCCTCTGACTCCAGCTTCCCTTTTCCTTGTTCACCTCGCTCAGTCCGCTCCACCCTCCTCCGTTCTCCTTTCTCCTCCTCCTCTGTCTCCAGCTTCCGTTTTCCTTCTTTGCCTTGCTCCGTCCTCTCCTCTAACCTCCCTTCTCCTTTCTTCCCCTCTGTCACAATCTTCCCTTTTCTTCCTTCGCCTCTCTCTGCCCTCTCCTCCAACCACCGTTCTCCTTTCCTCTCCTCTGTCTCCAGCTTCCCTTCTCCTTCTTCACCTCGCTCTGTCCTCTCCTCTATTCTCCCTTCCCCTGTCTTCTCCTCTGACTCCAGCTTTCTCGCACTCCCTTCAATTCTCCTTAACCTCTCCTTCATCCTCTCTCGCTCTTTCCTCTCTCCCTCCAGTATTCCTCTCAGCTCCTCGACCTCCCGCTCCTTTCTTCCTACCTCCTCCACTATCTCCTTCATCCACTTCGTCACCATCTCAATAACAGCTTTCCCCATCCGCTCTAACTCCCTGTCCATCTGCCTGTCCCTCTGCTCTATCTCCTTGCCGATCTCTCTGTCCATCCTCTTCAGCACGAACCTCATAATCGCCTCTGCCATTTCTCCATGCTTTTCCTTCATCTCCTCAGCCCCTTCTGCTTCCTCCTCCTTCTCCAGTCCATCTCTTCGTCTTACTCCCTCGTCCTCCCCTTGTGACTTCTTATCCCTTTTCCCTGCTTTCCCTGTTTCATCCTCCTCTCCTCTCCCACACTTCCCTCCTTCCTCTTCCTTCCTTCTACATAACTCCTCCACTTTTCCCTCCCTTCCCTTTTTTGTCCGCCCATCTCCCTCACTCTCTTCGCCGTAACCTGCCTTCTTCTCTCTTCTTTACCGACCCTTTCACCGCTCTTTTATTTTCCCTCCAGGTGTCGCTTCCTCCGTTCCCTCTCTTGCTCGGCTCCACGCTTCCTCCTAACCTCGCATTCTGCTTCTCGCTTCTCACTCCTCCTACCTCTTCTCCTCTTCCTCTCCCGTTCCGCCCACGCTTCCACCGCACCCTCTCCTTATCCTCCACCCTCCACCTCTCTCTTTCGCCCTCCCTATTCACCACACACCTCTTTTCATCTCCTTTCCCTTGCACACCTGTCACACACGTCCACACTGTCTCGCCCCGGAAGCGGAAGTCCCATTGCAGGGGTATGTTAGAAATATATTAAAATACCTCAGCAATTGTAGACTGTCACACACGAAAGTTCTGGGGTAAGTGCTGTGTCCTTCGACACAGTCCTCTTTCCAGAGAGCATCAGCTCCCCCCACTCCGTGGCCAGATCCTTCATTCTAATGGTTATGACGTTGCATACGTAAACGAAGTATCGATGACGTCGGGTCATCGGCTTCGAGTACTCGCCTCCTTAGAGCAATCAGCTGTCTCCTCAAAAGAATAACGCGTTGCCTCGGTGACATGCAACAAGGTGTCGGACCATTTGTTATCACTTCGACAACTACACAATTATTTATTATCTTAGTTACTTATTCCTCTATTATTTATTTATTGATTTTTTATCTGGCGCTAACAGGTACGTTCTTTGTGCATTGTGTAAAGTGTAAGGTACCATTGTAGTTGAATTAATTGTAAGATAGAAACTGCTTTTTCTTAATTGGTACCACTTGTAGGACAAACACCCCTACTGACATTCACTTTTTTTTTCGATGGGGAATCTTGAAAAAGACGCCAACAGAAACGGGGGCGATCTGCTGCTTGTGTCAGGTTTCACTGACTAAACCACCACCGGTACTGTCTACTGGGTGATAAGGGCTGGCACGATAACTCACGTTAACATTGGCTCGCAGCAGCCCTCACCCGTGGCGCAGGAAAAACGAAGAAAAAAGACCGCGCCCGAATCGTCAGTGAGCAAGAAGCTCAGGCTGACGATATCTCGTCCAATCGCCGTCCCCGTAGAAGGAGTCGGCGTGATAGCAAATGAGGGCAATATGATGACTCCCCTAAGATAGGGATGGTCTTGGACCGACGAGCATACTATGGTATATACGGATAAACGGATAAACCAAACCGCGAAACACGGGGTACACATGTTCCGCTTCATTCACCGTAATGACGTGTGCGTTGATTCCAGGAGCCCCCGCTTCTTTCCTCCGCCATTTTGTCGTCGAGACGTCACTGAGCGCAGTGGCATCACGACGCTAGGCGCTTACCCGGTGGTAACCCGCTCTCACACTCTTTCACGCTATTACTGTACAAAAAATCGTGCATACATCTCTTCCCCGTCACGGGGCACACCCGTATAGTCCATCCCGTGACGCAGCAGCATATAGAACTTATTGATAACGCGATGCGGTTGCCGCTTGCTACGGCGGCCGCCGCTCCCATCCCGCGAATCGCAGGTTATTCCTACTCCGGTTCAGGAAGTTGCGTGCCGAGAGAGGGTCTCTAACCGTTTCTCTTTCCGCCTCCTCCTTTCTGGACATCACATCCTCGCAGAAAGCCGCGAAAGCATCCCAGCCATCTCTCCGCGATGTCATTGCAGCAACAATGGCCGGCAGAGAGATGTCCTGCCCGATTACCCCGCGTAGCGTTGCGCGCTGCTCCTCACAAGCCAGACAGTGGACAAGCACATGCTCCGAGTCTTCGAGGGTGCAGTCACACTCTAGGCACTCCTCCGATGGCTCTTTGCCTATCCGATAGAGGTAGTGGCCAAACGAGCCATGACCGGTCATGATCTGTGTTACCCGGAAAGTTAGCGTTCCCTTATTTCCACCCATCCACGAATCAAAGACGGGGAGGATTGCTTCCGCTACTCTACGGCCCGATTCCGTGGTACTATGGGCAAGGATGTTCGACCAAGCCCGGAACGCCCCAGCTTGAAGGCGACGTCGCCACGCGCGTATTACTTCACCGGGCGGTCGAGATCCATCCTGGCCAATGCTGCGTTTGTAATAAAACCATTGTTCCGATACCGTTCTGTATCCGCGTATGACTCGCAGCGCGACCTGTCTCTGCCCTACAATTGACATTCACTTCCCTCTTTCTTTATTCAAATACACGCAATACTATAATTTCACAATGCTAAGTTTCTCTCTCTCTACTACGCTTCACGGCTCACCCAAGAATGCCTGTCTTCTCCTCGTTTCTACCTGTTCCTACTCGGCGTTCCTACCTGGGCTCACCGTGTTTTGTTTCACCTTCTCCATGCCTCTCGTCAATTGTCCTAGGCTTACGTCATCCCGGTGCGTACACGAGATCTTACTCAAACGCGTTGCAATCGGCCCTTTTCTGGTAGCCGTGGACAAAAATAACTCGGCGCGATACGAACCTCCCGTACTTTCCCTACACACTTTATGAAACTGTTGAAAAAAACTACACTGTACTCTGACATCCATAAATGCATGGTGGGCCACATATGGGCGAAGCTAATTTTTGAGTGTTATTATGTAAAATAAAGTTATTTTTTTCAAACGTGCTAGCTTTTCTTGACCATTCGCATCAAGAAAAACATATATTTTTTTCAACTGTTTATAAAAATTCATGCATGAAGTTGTTAAGCAAATAATCAGCATCAGTTTTAAAAGGTTTTGTTTTTTAACACGTTGACGCCGGCGCCGATATTCAGGTTTTTCCCCTGAGGCGGCGCTCGAATTAATGCCCGCTTTATGACCCACCGGTGGGTCACGCCGCCCCATGGAACAGACAAGCATGACCCACCGTTGGGTCACGCCGGCGTCAACGTGTTAAGATTTGTAGGCGGTCTCGAAGTGCTCCATCATAAGCTTTATTCCAACGCTCGCAACTATACAGGGTGAGTCTAAATTGGAGGGAAAAAGTTGGTGGGGTGATAGAACGCAGCTACACAAGCAATTTTTGTAATACAATGTATCAGCAGAACACAAGGGTTGAAAATTTACAGAGTAGTTTTCCACCGTTACATTTAACGCGCTGACTGCCACGCGCGTCGTCGATGCCTGGCATCGTGGTTAACGTGTTAAAGAACTATCACAAGAATGAGAGGAGATATTTCAGAAAACATTTTATTAACAAGAATGTTATTGATTTATATGTTTCGAATACCAGTCGCGGTAAAGTCGCTGCGCCTCATACGCCTTCCCGTCCGCCGCACTGTACACTAACTATATATGTATGTTTTTATTCTCTGGTCCCCTTACGGGTTTCCAGCCTTTTCCAACATATAAAAATATCTTACAATTATCTTAACCTATCATAATTTATTCTTCTCCAAGGTCATCGTCCTTCGTCTCTTCCTCCATCCTCTCCACACTCGCCTCCCTTGCCTCGCTCGTATACCTCTCCCTCTCCCTCTTCCTAATTCCTTCCCCTTCCGCCCGCTCAACCGGTCTCCCACACTTGTACATCCTTCACCCTCGAAGTCCTCCTCCCACTCCCCTCGGACGTCCGTTTCCTTTTCACACTCCATTCCTTCCCATTTATTCCTCCATTCTCCGCATTCTCTTTCTGTTCTCCCACTCCTCTCCCCCCCCCCCCTCTCTCTCTCTCTCTCTGCTCCCTCCGACTCCCATTCCCTTGTTCATTCCAATCCTTTTCATTCATCTCCTCTTTCATGCCCTTCACCCTCTCCCCTCCCCTGCCCTCTCCCTCCTCTACCCTTTTTCCCTGACCCTTTCCTCTCCCCCCTCCCTATTATCTCGTTTCCCCTCCCCTTTCTCATCTTCCCAGTTCCCTGATTTCCTCCACCACCCCTTCGGCCCCCTATTCTTGCGTCAACTCTTTTATGTCTTGTTTCCTCTTTTTTGCCCCTCTCCTTAATCCTTTTATAATTAAATTCTTTCTTCTCTTTCCCTCTGCTCCTGCAACTTCTCTATCCTGTTCATCCTCTCATCCATCTCTTCTTCCAGCCTCCCCTCTCCTTTCTTCTCCCCTGTCTCCAGCTTCCCTGTTCTCTCTTCTACTCGCTTTATCCTCTCCTCCATCCTCTCTCTCTTTCTTTCCTCCCTCTCTCCTGTTTTTCTCACATCTCCTTGACCTGCCATTTCATTTTGCTCACCTCCTCCGTTATCTGTTTCATTAACTCTTTCACAATCTCCCTGAATGCATCTTTTATCTCCTCTATTCCCTTTTCCATCTTCTCCCACAAGGGCTTCATCATTTCTCACTCTCACTCATTTCACCCTCTCTGTTATTCCCCCGTACTTTTCCTTTACCTGCTCTGCCCCTCTTGCTTTCTCTTCTACCTTCAGCCCTTCCGCTCGTTCTCCTCCTCCCTCATTTTCCTTTTGTAGCTTCTGCCCCCTTTTCTCTGTTTTACATATCCCAATCTCCTCTCCTCCCCCACTCTTTCCTCCTGTCACCCATTTCCTTCTCCATAGCTCTTCTAGTTTTCCTTCATTTCCTCTTTTTGTCCTCCCCATGTCCCTCACTTTCTCTACCTTATCCCGTCTTCTTCTCTCTTTCCTACCGACTTTCCTTCTTCTCTCACCTCTGCTTTCTCTTTTCCCTCCAAGCGGCGCTTCCTTCGTCCCTCTTTCTCCCGCCCCATTCTTGTTCTTCCTACTTCTCCTTCCCTACCTCGTCCGATCCACCCACACTTCCGCAGTACCCTCTCCTTTTCCTTCACCCCACACCGTTTTCCGTCCCTCACTTATTAATTCGCTCATCGTTCACAGCGCCTCTCTCTCGTCCACCCGTCACCCACGTCCACCCACTCGTTCCGGAAACGCGACCCCTGTACACTAAGTGCATATCTGCCATTTCGTTGTTCGAATAACTGACCATCCTCTCGGCAATCCATGGTAGAAATTCCGTTGAGTGTTAGGACCAATCGTTTTATACCATTTAATCATTTATGTAAGCCGATTTTGTTAATTTGGCCAATTTCAATAAAGTTTTATCTTGCGGCCCAAACGATAACCAAGCAAAACAGGATTGGTGCTTATCGTCTTGAATGAATGTCCATTAGCATTTTATTCTAAACGTAATAATCTTCTGCTACGATGAGACACAATGGTCCTAATATGTTTAGACATCTGCGTCCAGTAAGTTTTCAACCTAATGGTTGATTTTAATACTTGTACGTTGGCTTTATCATTGGGGTTCTCATTAAATAGATAAGACATGTAAAATTTGATATCTAATGCTTAACGACGTTGCCTAATGCAAGTATTGATTCCAGGACTATTATATTACGTTTTATGTTTATTGAAAAGCTGTTTTATCGCACAATTGAGTAAACTTGACTGTTTTGCGGCATCGTATTTATCACGTTGTTACATTGATTTCGTGTTATTAAATAGTTTGCTTTTATTGAGAGTTGTGCCTAATTTAAATATAAAGTGTTTACGTGTGTTAGAAGGATTAATTGCGAATTAGATGTAGTGCCATGTCCCATGATCTCAGAAAAAATTCCGTTAGGGTTCCCCTTGGTTTAATGGTAGCTGATGTTGCAGCCGTTATGTCATGACATCGAAGAAGGAAAGAGACCGAATAAGAGATCATTTGGTTAATTGTTTGAAAAACATCATTTCAGGAAGTTAAAATGGTATTTGCGAATGTTGGTTCCTATCTGACTCTCCATGTTGTTATTCGGACTTATTTGTATTTACAAGGGGAGGACCAGGGTTGTGGGTCACCGATTTTGTTCGAATTTTGCACAGACCTTCTTTAGCCGAAAATATTGGACACGTTTTTTCTTTTTTAAATCGTTTATTGAAATAACCCTACATTTTACAAGAAATAATGTTTGGCTCAATAAACACAGCCATATCATTACAATTAGACTTTGTGACTATGGCTCATTACTCCGATAGCACTCGTACACTTATCAATTACATATAAAATATATTCAATATAAATTAAAGTTCCTGGCCTTAGTGTAGGGAATTTCCTACTGACCTTACATTGTTAATATTAAATAATATGCCAGAAAAGAGTAATTAAATAAATGGGAACCAAAGAAAAAAAAAACTGGCTTACATGATACTTAAGACTAACTTAACCTAGCCGATATAAGTCAAACAAAGAGAAAAATTATTAAAATAACGAAAAATGAAATACATTGTTATTGTCATAAAGTAAAACTAAAAGAAAAAGAAAAACATAAAGAAAAGGAAGAGAGATCATTAAACGGAAAAAAAGAAAAGAAAATTAAGTTTGTATTAGCTGGAGTTTAGTCTTCATTTAGCCACCAGCATAACTTTTTAATATAATTACTATTGAGCTCTCTGTCCTTTTTGGTAAGCGTAATGCTGTAGATTAATTCATTATTATTTACAGCACAACTATTAGGTTCATATGAAAAATCTACTCGCATACGTTTTCTTTTTACATGGTAGATTATAGGAATGAGACTATCATTAAATATATATTTATTTTTGTCTAAATAAATAAACATTTCGGGAGGTATAAAATTAGAACTTAATAATGTCCTATGGTAATTATCTAGTGGGATAGTAGCACTGGATATTAAACTGTTAGAAGTTATTTGACGTGCCTTGGCAAAGTGGCACCGTACTAATTTTAAAATAAAATAATCGATTCTAGGTATTTTTGCGTCGTTATAAATTATTTTGTTTGAGATATATTTTTTTATCTCATTGGTGAAAATACGGTATTTGGACAAACAGGCTCTAAGGCACTTCCGTTCAAACATTCTTAGCTTCTCCATCACATGAGCATTTACATTATACCAGATGGGGCATCCGTAGGTTAGTATGGGTCTGACAAAAACCATATAAGCCAGAACTTTGATTCCAGCTTCTATGTTCTTATGGTAAAATATTCTACTCTTACTCATAAAGGATTTTCTTGCTTTGTTAACCCCTTCCCGTGCCATTTAGCTCGACGAAACTCGGGCTCAAGCGGTAGGCATCGACGCGACGACTCGCGATATTCATGTTTGGGCCAAAATCGTCATCGCGAGTCAGACTCGCTAAAGTACGGGAAGGGGTTAATTGCTGTTTCTGTATGCTGATTAAATTTTAAGTTGTGTGATAGATGAATTCCAAGATATTTTACGCACATTTTATGAGGTACTGGTGTATTGTCCAGACCCTTAATTTCAAAGTTTTTGTAATGTTGTTTGACATCTCTCCGTGCCATATATAAGGGCAATCGAAAGAGAATTGTTTCGCATTTATTTATATTAATTTTTAATTTCCAAACAGTTAGATGTGATTCTATCGAGTTGAAAAGTTTTTGAAGATTGATTTTAACTTGTGATGTTTTCTTATCAGCAATATAAATGATTAGGTCATCTGCGAATGTTATAGAGTATGAATTTAAACTTTTGTTCATGCCATAGAGTTGTAGAATGTCGCTGAACATTAGGTTGAATAATGTTGGAGAATTCACCGTGCCTTGTTGAAGACCGTTTTTAATCTCGAAAATATCAGAATCTGTGTTATTGAAATTGTGGATTTGGAATTTTTTGTTATTAATCATGGAAACGATTCTTTTTAATAAATCTTTGTGAATATGCTTCTTAATTAGTTTGAATATCAGTCCCTCCGTCCACACTGTATCAAACGCTTTTTCGAGATCAATCAGAACCGCACCGACGCACTTGTTATCATTTAAATGCCAACATACATCAGAAGTAAGTTTGTTGATAGCGTGAATTGTAGAGTGACGTCTTCGAAAGCCGAACTGTTGTTCCGGAAGCAGATTATTTTGTTGGATAATGTTCGTAAGACGAATGTTAATTATCGATTCATAAATTTTACTAAGGTTGCAAGTTAAACTAATAGGCCTATAACTTTCAGGAAATTTTGGGTCTTTGTCTTTTTTTAATAGTGGGATTACTTTAGCAATTCTCCAGCGCCTAGGAAAATAAGCTATATTAATACAATTGTTAAATATAATTGTTAGATTACGGATCATATTGAAAGGAATGTGTTTCAGGGCAATATTAGGAATTTTATCAGGACCAGAAGATTTTTTTCTATTTAATTAAATATTGGACACGTTTTTTACCAAAAGTGGCAACGCTCCCCCATTTTTGAAAAAACCGAAGACAAAAATCAAAGTTTTTCGTTCGGGCTGAAATTTTGCACGCGCGTTTAAAATTGCCTCCTAAAAGATACTTACACATTTATTTTGCAAATAAACAATGTTTAAAGATATGCATTATCGATAAGTTCCATAAAAGTTACTTGATTTTCATCGAAGCGGCGTAGCAGAGTGAGTATGGTACTAGCGTGGTAACTCAAGGTCTAGGGTTCAAGTCTCCTTACGGTTTTGCGTTTTGCAATTTTTTTTTCTAGTGCGAATTTTCCTTTTCCAAGCGCGGTTTCAATACTTTAACCCTTTGCACTCGGTTGTCCCCTCTGAGGGGACAACGTAAGTCTGGCATATCACTCGGTTGTCCCCTCTGAGACATGAAAGTTTATTACCGATTTCGGAGAATTAAGTTATTCCACCGCAATTTTTTAAGAAACATATGTTTTCCTGTATTTTTTCTATTAAAATGGCACAAAAAACAAATCAAAATATGATAAAATTATCAAGATGCATGATAAATAAATCAAACGGTTTTACACGTCGAAAGAGAACGTGCGCAGTGCGTTCACGACGGACTATACAATTCTCTAATCCGTTGAGCAATATGTAGAATTAGTGGAACAAAGGTGCACGTGTATGGGTCAATGATATAGGGAAACTTTATAGAAGAAATTTTATAGATAGTGAGAGCGATACAAGTAGTGTAAATGAAAACATCTCAGTAGAAGACGTATCAATTTACCATACTGTAGAAAAATTATAGAAAACAAATTTTGATTTTTCTTTGTAAATATGTGTTCTTCAATGTCCACAAATACATATAAACCAAATTTCATTACAATGCCTTACTTTGTTCTAGAATATTGTGCTATAGAATATCACGATTCCAGGGTGTACGTTTTCGCGAAAAAGTAGCGTCGAGTTGCTGGTAGGTAACGTCCGAAACGGTGCCGAGTGCAAAGGGTTAATATACTTAAAAGCGATTACATTTTATTACATTCCGTCATTTTCCCGACGTTTTTATAGCGGTGTCTACAAGAACATATTACAGTAAAAGTCCGTTATAAGTCCGCTGAAGTTAGTATCCGATATAAGTCGCTGTGCCGCCATCTTGTTGGGGGGATCCGCCTCGCATCCGGCCACTGAGTCGCACGACATTGCCACACAATTTGTTTGATGCCGCCAACGGCAAACCGAGACCTATCGGTGTGTAAGAAATCGAACGTAATCACTGTAGGCGCTTGGAATCTTTTGGAAAATGTGTCAACGTATACTTTATTCGCAAGTGGTAATATAATCAACTATAACTGCTCGCCCGCAATGCTCGCTCAGGAATGATCGCCTGCGCGATTCCCTGTGTCGGCAGCGTCACCGTTTCCTTGCTCGTCTTTTGTCCGTCGCTATCTGAAACCCTTCGCCTGGCAACACCTCTCCTTCGGACAGGGGAGGTACATAATCCTTACTGTACCGTTGCCCAATACTTCCCGCGTGCGGGTTTTCTTACAGGTGAGACACTAACACCAACGACAAACAATTTAAAAAGTTTATTTGCGATATTTCGTTAAAAAAATGTTTACTAGTATATAGGAGACATTTTTCTGATAAAAATGAAACCAAACACGATATTGTTACGACACTTGGTTGCCTTGTTTCGGCTTGTCAATCTGACTGTTGGCAAAACTTTCAAGCAACACAGCAAAATGTAGGAACGCTTCATTTATAAGTCGCAACACCTTCTCTTCCTTCCTTTATAAGTCGCAACACATTCTGTTCCTTCCTTTATAAGTCGCAACACATTCTGTTCCTTCCTTTATAAGTCGCAACACATTCTGTTCCTTCCTTTATAGGTCGCATTTGCGGCTTTCCTTTGATCATATATAGGAACCATTCCACCATTTTCGCACCTCATCAAGCGGCTAAAACTGTTTCAATTTGCTTGACTCACTCTCTGCTACATCTGTCTTCCTCTTTCCTACCACCACATCGCATTGCTACATATCCTCTCCACAAATGACCGCATTTTACATTGTATGTATATGTATGTATTTATGTATGTTTGTACGTATCTATGTATGTATGTATGCATGTATGTATTATATAATATGGATGAATGTAGAACTTTTAATTCGTAAGTAAATATAAACCGATTGGTACCGTGTTTGGTCTCATTTTATTCGGAAAAATATTAGCAATAGGATAATGACATTTTTATTCACAAAAACACAAATTGTAGTGGAAGTTTTTTGTAGGAAGGTGTGGAATTAACAGGAGGTTGGATTCTGTGAGAAAATGTCAAGGATTTATTAATTTTGATGGTTTCACAGGAAATTGGTTCGGTTGTCGGTAAGGTAGGAATTGGATCTACTCGTAATGACCGATCTCTTTTATAACAGAGCCCGCTCGTCTCAAACTCTCGATGGTATAACGCTTGATTTGACAATATTGAATTCAACTATTAGGGAATGTCACGTAATTTTCTAGAAGGTGACCAGCGGTGAGTCCTGCCGATCTATCCTCTGGCGGGCGACTTAAGGTCTTGGTCCGCAAGTGACTCTACTGGGCAGTTTTTCTGTACTCTCCCCTCCTGGAGGCGGCCGGTAGCATAGTCCTACCGTCTTCTCCTCCAGGGGGTGACCCAGAAGATGGTCCACGGCTCTGCTGGGCGACCGTGGTATTACCTCGTTCTTCCCAGCAGGAAAATAAGAGATTGTACGGCCTAAGACACGTCGCGACCAACGTCGCGAATCTTCTAGAACCTTCTCGATCCTTCTAGATGTTTCTGGATCCTTCTTGACTCTTCCCAGTCCGTTGCCTTGGTAACGTGTTTGGTACTGCCAGTGGGAGGAGGATAGCGAGCAGTGGGTCTCACTCACTCCCATGTCGCGAAAAATTGTTGTGGGTGTTGCTGGATGTTACAAAATTAAAAAAATTTTCTTTGTTGCATTAGTATTTGCCTCGCCGATATTTGGGCATTCTGTCTTTCCGAGTGTAGGAAAACACCCCTACTCACACTATCTTTGCTCTCTCTTTATTCAAATATACACAATACTACAAATCTCGTAACACTCAGTCTATTTCGCTACCACGTTTCACTGCTCTCACAAGAATGCCCGTCTCCTCTTCGGGCCTGCCCGGCGTTCCCGCCCGGGCTCACCGTGTTTTGTCTCCTCTACCCCATGCCTCTCGTCAATAGGCCTGGTGCGTACACGAGGTCTAGGCCTACGTCATCCCGGTGCGTACACGAGGTCTTACTCATACGCGTTGCAATCAGCCCTTCTCAGGTATCTGCGGACAGAAATAACGCGGCGCGATACGAACCTCCCGTACTTTCCCTACACGAGCGTATTTTTTTCTCAGTCCCTCTCTTTTCCTTATCTGCTGTCCCGTTCTGAGCCCCTCCGTGTCGGCAAAATACAAAGAGCTGAGAATCGACTACCTCTGTCCCGTATAAGTCCGTTTGCGGTCCCGAATTTCGGACTTATAAAGGACTTCTACTGTACTTACATATAGGATTATCCAGATTTGAAGAAAACAGTAGAAAGGACCAATAACCCAAACCTGATTAATTTATTGATGTAATGAAATAACGGTCCCGTGGATGGAAGCGGTATATCCAGGAATCATTCGGAATGATAATAGACTATCTGTATTTCTTGCTAATAACTGTCAGTCATGACGTATAATACCTCATGGTGTTGATCGTGGTTTATATGGATTGCGAGTTCGGTTTGATGAAGGTGACGAATTACAACATGAGAGCGATATAGTGAGTGATGAAAATCAAGAAAATGTAATGTTAGAACAAGTACACGAGTCAACTCCTGTCTCAACTATTGAATCTTACTCTACGTTACAGGTAAAGAAAGGGTTCCACATAAAAAGAAACACCAAATTTATAGAGGAGAGGAAGAAATACTCACGGGTAGGACAAATTGTGATAAATATGCTAACATCGAACAGTGGACTCGTAATCGTTTGATTGAAGAAAGAGATATTCGTTCTTTTATGTCAACTTGTGTAAAGTATTTCTGTGTTTGTGAGAACCAAGTGGACGTTTTAATCCCAGGATTACGGATCACATATAAAAAATGCCAGCTGAACGGAAAAAATTTCATCTAATGTGCAACCCAAAGAAAAAGTTTGCTTCGACAAAACAGATTGTCACCTTACGCGTGTCGCTACCAACGATCTTTGGTTGATCTTCAATTTTTCAGAACATAAGGCATACATTGTGACATCGATTTCTTCCATTTATTTAGTTTTCTTGCATTATTACGACTGTGCAATGTAATCAATAACATTAAACATTACATGAAATAGTTATGTGACAAAAATTGAACCAAAGTTTACCTCATACGTTGTTCTGACACCCAAAAACTGACGAAAAAACGGGTTTTTTATTTTTCCGACGCTGTTGCCGGTGAGCAAAAATTATAAAAAAAATCAGAGAGATGTTGATTGTAATACTACATTACAGAAAAAAACAGCATCACTGATCCGGACCTCCTTCGGTATTAAATAAATGTTTTTCTGATTAACTTTTCGGTTTTTATTTTTTTACCAATAGGATTTTTTATGTAAAAATCTGAAAAATATGTGGAATATGCGCGCCATTGCTAGATATGGCTCTGATTTTTTTCGAATTTTTTTATGCACTAGATTCCGAGGAAATGGTGGGAGAAGCGGACAGTACATTTTACACCCCCCCCGCCCCCCACGGTCGAGATACAAAGTTGAAAATTCATAAAAATGTTTCTTTTTTCATAAGCTATCGAATGGCCCATTCAGAATTTCGATCGGTTTTGGGGCACATTTCACTGTCTTACCCGGCTATGCCCTTTAAGCGGATGGCACGTTGCGAAGGGGGCACGTACAGTTAAATATTTGCCGGCAGGGGACGAGGAGAGAAAGTACAACGCGGCAGATTGGCAGTTCTTCGTATAACAACAAGATAGGAAGTAAAAATATTTATATTAAGCGCTTTATTTCGAATCCTTCATCAAACTTTACAATCGATGATTTGACCAATATTAAGAAATACGCACATTTGCTTACAAAATTGCACCGTAATATCCAACATTACCTGGAACAATTTTTTGCCGTATGGGACTGGGCATGAGAAACTACTAGCCATCCACGTTACACTAACGGTGCCAAATACATCACCATGGCAACAGAGCAAGAAGCGTCGGGGAGCAACGCGATTATTGACGAGCTCGCTTGCCTAGTTACAAGAGGGTATAAAGGATGGTGTCTCGTGTCAAACAGTCTCTTATTTTCCTGCTGGGAAGAATAATGTAATACCATGGTCGCCTAGCAGAGTCGGGGGCCATCGACTGGGTCACCTCCTGCAGGAGGAGGACGGCAGGACTCGTCACCGACCGCCTCAACTAGAGGAGAGAACAGGAAAACTACTTGTCATTAGTAGCGTTTGCGGGCCAAGACGTTAGGCTGCACGCTGGAAGAGAGAACAGCAGGGCTCACCGCCGGTCATCTTCCAGAGAGTAGATAATGATACTTAAAGCCAGACGCTACAGCGTCGAACATTTGAAAGGAGTTGGCTTCGTTATAAAAAATCGGACTTTGCGAGTTGAGCAATTCCCTGGAATACCCACGAACCAATCCATACACCTGCAAATCTCTCAAAATAAATAAATCCTTGACGTTCTCCAACAGAAACATGACGCCTGTAATTTTCCACAATCCTTAAAAAAAATCTCACTACAAAGTTAACTTTGCTGTCTGTATGGAGTTATAGTAATGGCATTGATCTTCACAGCAACAGGAATAGTACTAGAAACATGAACAAAATCTTGATTTTAAAACTACTTGAGTTATGAACGTCACAGTTCTCTAATAAGCATGCTTATATTATCTTGGTATGATTCGTACATGCCAATATAAAAAGCAAACACTAATGTTACGTAAAATTACAACATATGTGTACCTAATTGAAAATGCGGTTAATATTGTATCCAATTTCTTATAATTCAACTACTCATTTGGCACATGCTTAGAAAACGTTTGTTCCATGGTTTCAATTAGTAAAAAACGATGGTGTCATCTGTCGAGTATTAACATTCCACTGGTTTCTTTGTTATAGGCAACACCATTTCTCATATTGCAGCTGATAACTGGCGTGGTCTGGAAAATTCTCTGCAAACACTGCGCTTGGGTCGTAATGCGATTGATAAGCTTCCAGCTGACGCATTCGCTGGTTTATCATTTCTGGAAGTTCTTGACATTAGGGAGAACAGCCTTAAGGAAATTGATCCATCAGTTTTCCGTGATGGCATGGCTCATTTGACGCAATTATATTTGAACGATAATCAACTAACGAACATTCCGTACGGCCAGCTATCCTCATTGAAACGGCTAAAAGTTCTCGACTTAAGTTACAATAGAATTTCGAAAATGTTACATCCTTTGTACGAATCTGAAATACGAGGCTTGCAAATGTCACTGGACGTTTTGCAGTTGGATTACAATCAAATTGGAATGCTACTGCCAGGAGATTTCCAGCACTTTTTCAAAGTTAACAGAACGTATCTAAACGGCAACCCTTTGACCATTGTTCAGGTAAATTAAATGGGCATCCAATATGTCTTGCCATTAATAGAGTTGTAAAGTTGTAAGTTCTTTACAATGATGTACTATAAATATTGGGTTGGATATACAAAAAGGAGATTATGATGACATTTACAAAAAGTGTTTTGGATGAAAAACCAATCACGCTCTTTTATCATGAAAATAGTTTTACGTCGTTATTATAACTTACAAAATATCTGTTCTTGTTGTTGAGGTGCCAAGACTGATTTGATGTTTAAAAATATATTCGTACAGGAAGGAGCATTTAAGGACTCGAAAATTCGTGAATTGTATTTTACCGACTGTGACCTTCTTGAAGTCAGTTCGGACGATTTTACCGGTTTGGAATCGTCATTGGAGCTATTAGATTTGTCAGGAAACAATATTACCGGCCTTCCCAGTCACATTTTTCAAGAATTCGATTTCCTACGGACACTTAATTTTCATCAAAATCGAATCGAAGCATTCACACCAGGTAAAATGTCCGTCCTGTGTCCCGGATGATTCTTCTACTGTGTCCCTAAAACATGTCTATTTTCCCTATTATTAGCTGATGCTTTCAACGGATTCCAATATTCCCTGTATAACTTGGATTTAAGTGGAAAGCAAAACGCCGCTATATCGTTACAAGATTTGCGACAAATGAGAAATCTACGGTTTCTTTCGATTTCGCGAATGCCGCAGTCAACACTGGCACCAGACGATTTCCTGGAATTTGGTATGGATATTAAAGAATTGCATATCGTCCAGGGGAATTTGAATACCATCAAAAGTCACGCATTTATGCATGTACGAGGCATAAAGTATCTCGATTTTTCGGAAAATTCAATTTCCACGATTGAAGATGACGCCTTTGCTGAGGTAATGTTGGCCATCATTAATGCCTAAATGACGGCCTAGTCAAAATCGCTTCTTTTCCATGTGGTTCTATATTATTTTATAAATAATTTAAAATACAATATTTTTTTGGTGTTAAAGATCACAAGTAGCTTTATGTACAAGGTACATTACTTATTCTAGGTCGGTCACTCCTTGCTAACCCTTAGAATTTCTCATGGCTTGTCACCATCTATTTCTGAATTACCAAGCAAAGTATTTAAATCTTTATCAAATTTGGTGCATCTCGATTTTAGTAATAACAAAATACGCACGATGCTAGATACGTCATTCCATTTCCTAAAAAGAATTAAACGTATCGAACTCCAAGATAATGAAATTGACAGCATAAGGAAAGGTACATTTCAGGTCGGTAAAGGAACGAGAAGTAATTTAAAATGTTATGTATTCACTTGGGTTGATTAATCGTTCAATGCCGGACAGGGTGATATACATTCGAAACTGGAAGAGGTAAATTTCGCATTCAATCAGATCAAGAGCATTCCCACCCACACCTTCGTTGATTTATCGTCATTAACAACTATTAATCTGGAAGATAATGCGGTCGAGAAAATTGAAAGACGTGCCTTTATGAATATGAATCGTCTGAAATATATAAACCTCAGAGGAAACAAAATAAGGGACATTACTGATGAAGCATTCCAGGTATTTTTAAAAAGTTTAAAATACATAGTTTATAACTGTGATTGCTACTTGCAAAGATGGATTTTTACCCAATCATTATCATTGTTTTAATTTGTTATTTCAGTTTTTGGATTTTACCATACAGTTATATAGAGTGGTCACGATTCGGTGGTACAACCGAAAAGGAAGTAAATCTGCATGCAAAAATAAGTCGAAAAAAACGAATGACCATTTTTTTTTAAACACTCCGTTTTCGAGTAAATCGACTTTGAATTTTCTCCAGGTGCAAGCACCCTGAATCATGGCATTGTATATCTATATCCTTCGACCATATAGTATATGGACCGCTCAAGCTATAGTGTAGTCTATAACCAACATCTCTCATGCCAAAGTTACGAGTAAGCAGTAATGCGCAAGCGCTACAAACAATGGACAATAGCAGTGGGGAATAGCGCGAATTCGAATTTCGATAGGATGCCGAACTTCTGCGATCAGTAGCTTTAGAGATTTGTATCCTATCGAAATCCGAATTCGCGCTTTTCCCCACTGCTGTTGCCCATTATTTGTAGCGCTTGCGCATTACTGCTTACTCGTAACTTTGGCATGAGAGATGTTGGTTACGGACTACACTATAGCTTGAGCGGTCCATATACTATATGGTCGAAGGTTGTCATAGCCTGTCACCACCTGTCATCCAGACGGAATTTTGCTATAGTTTTCGAATTCGACGCATGCGCATTAGTGTCAACTCTGACTTTCGGTACGGAGATGTTGGTTACGCTCCGCTCAGTGTATAAAGAGTAGGCTTGAGCGGTCCATGTACTATATGGTCGAAAATTGCTTCGCGTCGTCTGCAAGTACGTTCAGGACAGTTCAGGAAGCTATGACGTCACGATAGGCCGCTTCGGTCTCACTGTCGCATATACCGGGTGTCCCTGCTGGGCCTGTTCCGATGCCACGCAATGAGATAAACCATCGCGTCGCGACCAAGCGACCTACAGCGACACCCGTTACATCGCGCCGCGCTCGTGTGCGCTTGCACTTTGCGACCATTCAGAGTCGATTTTCTCGAAAACGGAGCGTTTAAAAAAAAAATTATCATACGTTTTTTTCGATTTATTTTTGCATGTAGATTCAGCTGCTTTTCGGTTGTACCACCGGTTCGCGACCACTCTGTATATTCACCCACAACACGTGTCATGCGATTTTAACTTTTATTCTATAAGGCAGCATAACAATTTGGTTTAATACCTATTATAGCAATCACAATATTGCCTTAATTTATTTTCGGATACATTAAAGCTTATTTGTAATCTAAAGTAAATATGGAGAATACCGTAGGGTGGCAAGTGTTATCATTAATTACCATATTTTAAGAATCTACCTGATTTGGAATTCCTTGATCTCGCTTATAATGACCTCAGTGAGTTCGATTTCACATCATTTGATCAAGTGGGAACCCTATCTTCTTTCAAAGTCAACGTTAGCCACAATAAGATACCAAAACTATGGATCAATAGCACTACTTTTACACCCCCAACGACAAGTAAGTGTATGACGTTGATAAATCCGCATGAGTCTGCCGCAATAAAAGCTTAAGTTTTATTCAAGATAATATGTATCGCAAGTTGATTTAATTGTGGACAGCGACTATGGCACATATAACGAATAACAGTAACAAATTAATATGCATAATTAGATTGTTATATGTAATTGTTGCACATAAAATTTCGATATCACAATAAAAAAAGGTAGTGCAACTTAAATTCGGCATATCATACATCGTATGAAATATCATTTACATTTTTCGCAAAGTTATGAACATTTTAATAAAAAACCAAATTTTGAAAAAATTCATATTCATCATTTATTATAAGTATTGAAATAATTATTCTATTGTATTATACTTTGATATTACTATGTTGCATTAATTGATCACAACTTACATGTATTACGGGGACTAGAAAGTAATGTCGTTTCCTATCATCCAAGTTCAAACGAATACATTTTTAACGAGTTTTAATTTTTAATCAATCCTGTGATCACCTTCATAATCGACAATCTTGTCATAAAGTGTGCAAATTTTCAATGCTAAATCGATAAAAATTAATCAGTTTTTAAGCATAATATCTGGAGATATCAGTTTGGACATCATTTAAATAAGGTGCAGTCGGGCAAAACCGGACCATAAATCGTAAAGTTTACTTTAAACTGATATATTTTCTATCTATTTCACTACAATTTAATATTCTTAGTGTTTTTATTTAGCGCATGGTTTATTCTTTAAGTTGCATTAATTTGGATTAAAAATATCTTATGAAACTTATGATTTTCTTAATAAATTCAAAACAGTGCTGCTACGGCGGCCTTGCCCCGGGACTGGGGCAACACCGTACCTCACGTGAAAGTACGGTGTTTCTTCCTCGGGATTCACTTTTTTGTGCAATTTTTCCTCGGATTCGGTCACTAATTGTGCTTATTGGTATTTTATAGTACTTACTAGCTGTATAAATATTCATTTGGCCAGCTTTAATTTCTGCCAATGCTTCAGCCAACATTTGCTTTGCATAGTGTTGTTTTTTTTATATAATTTCGGACCATTGTGGGGTTGCGAAAGTATTATTTACTTATCTGTAAGAGATAACGCGGCACAAGAAAAGAATATGAGTGGAAAGAGTTCGTATAAGGGCTTGGGTAGCTTAGTGGTTAGAGCAACCGACCGGCAATCGGAAGACTCGGGTTCGAATCCCGGCCCACTCGAGTCCGAATTTTTTTCCGTTTTCCGTCTCCTATATATCAGTCTAAAAAATTCAATATTAAACGCCTACCAAGAAGGGAATTTAATGAAACAGTTGAGTAAGTAAAGTATTAAAATGTAACATTGGGTAAATTCGTACTATAGTGCGGTTTTGCCCCGATGGATAGTCCGGATTTGCCCCGTGCTCAAATATTTCCACGGGTTAGGTTACACTATTATTTTATCAAAAAATTTTAAATATTTGATATATTTTATTATTATAAAGGAAACTTACCTTACTATACATTGTGTCTATCGAAGATAAACATATAGATTTGTAAACTATTTGCTTAAATTATCGTTTTATAATGTTTAACCCTTTGCGCTCGACGACTTCTTCGGCAGGACGAGGTAGCGACTTGAGACTAATGTCGGATACATGTTACGTATAAAATAACTTACGAAAACGTTATATTATAATATTTTATCTATATATATACCTTGAAGAATAAAACTTTGCAAAATTTTGGTTTGTATTTTACTTTCGTATGATAATTTTCCAAACATTGACGAAGATGCATCTTGATTTATCTGGACACGTATCACAATACTTATTAGGTTGTTTCGCGTCTCCCATCTAGGTTGTTTCGATAAGAATAAACTTTACAAACCATATGTATGCGTGCGAGACTCATTTGGAGTTTTCCAATTAACGTATTTTATTAGAAATGGAGATCGACGTTGAAGCTCGAACTCGCGGCTGTGAACAATTTCTTTCAACTTAAACGATTTCCGTTAAGATGAATCATTTTACACTTCCTACGAACGAACATCAACAACTGAGGAACCTTTCCACAAATCAATAGTGCGCTCCTATCAATTGGAGGTAACCAAAACTAACGAAAATTAACAAAAACGCCGTGGTGCCTGAGAGGCACCGCTCGAGCGCGAAGGGTTAACTCAATCTTTGCTCTGTATGTACCTGGAAACACGATGAACTTTGTCGAACGAGTTAAACGGGGGAATTACAGAATAATTGGCGGCCACCTATGTTGATCATTGAATACTAAACAAAGGAAGAATTCTACCTTACAGTTGGTACAATAGAACGTATATTCGAATAAATAAGGGCCTAGTCCGGATTTGCCCCGTGTACGGATTTACCCCACTGCACCTTATTCCAATTTTTTGTTATTTAAAAAGTGGTGCAGCGATCGGAAAAAGGGAAATGTGATGGTGCAATGTCGGGCGAGAATGGTGGGTGAAGCAGAACCTTCCACTCATTCCATCCCAATTCATTAATTTTTTAGAGGGTTCGTTTTGCACAGTGCAATTTTGCATTATCGTGTTACAAAATAACGCCTTTTCTGTTGACAATCGCTGCACACTTTTCAATTAAAGATTGATTTATTCAATCAAATTGTTCACAGTGAAGGTTTGCATTCATAATTGGTCCAGGTTTCAGCACTCAAAAATTGCTTTTTGCGTTTTGAATTATCATAGAGGACCCATTTTTCATATACAGTGATCAAACGATCAACAAACGCTTCTCTATTGTGGCGTTGAAGCAATAAGTTTATGTGGCGGATCGGTTAGCTTTGTTTTCTTCAGATAGATTATGCAGGACCCAAAAACCTGCCCTGCTTACTTTAACAATGTGCTGCAAACGTTATTGGACGATCAATCAGAGTTGCTTAAGTGTGTTTTACCATTCCACCACTGTCTGATACGTATATGCTTCCATTTCCGCACTGAAAACGTCATTGTCTAAAATTGTCGGTCTTCCTCATCGATGCAAGTAAAAAAGATCAAACTTACTGGATCTCCAATTAGAAAACGACCCTTGGCATTTGCGAAAGTTTAATGGACTTAGATGAACATTCCAAAAGTTTTTGGTAGCCACTGTTGCGTTTCTAACTTTGCGAAACTCAAAAAGCATATAATGCCGAATATGTACCTCTTCTGCTATTCGGCTGGCCGTTTCACTCAAAATCGCGGAAAAAATTAAAGATTGAATTATTTACAAGTAAACAAGTTACTTCGACATTAAAATGTCTTTGGCACGACCTTGAAGTATACAATGAGATGGCAAATGATAATGAAATATTGATATGTACAGAAACAACATTACTTTCCGGTGCCCCTAATATTTGCGTATTGCCGATATTATACATAATACAGGGTCTACCATTTAACACGCGCCGCCGGAGACAGTGCGCCGGCGCTACCGACACTCTTGAGCGTATCGAGTCTAGCGTTGTTGCCATTTAGCGTTTTCTCGCAAGCGAGCGTTCCGCGTTAAATGGTAGACCCTGTATATATGTATTTGAACCTTTTAATTTTATTTGGGAGAAAACTATTTTGAAAGTGTTATATACAGGGTGAGCCAGAATTCGAGGGAGAAAAATTGGGGGGCGGTGGAACACATGAATACAAGCACTTTTTGTCAAATTATATACGGGTCACAACTCAACGGATAAAAAGTGACAGGGCATTTTTGCACCGTCACATTTAACGCGCTGACTGACCTGGCGGCGAACGTGTTAAAGAATTATCACAAGAATGAGAGCAGATATGTTACAAAACACTATATTAACTCTAATATTATTGATTTATATGCTCAAAAATAAAAAGTTTAAGGGTAACACGCTAACTGCTATGCGAATTTATGTGAAAACAACCGTCAGCCACGCGCGCTGCTCAGAACTGCGCTGGTTTTGTGGAATAGCAATGCCAAGCGTACTTCTAAGATTAAAACTTCCTCAATGCAGTTTTATACCATTTATCATTTGTATAAGCCAATTTTGCTGATTTGGCCTATTTCAGAAAAGTATTATGTAGCGGGCCAAACGATAACCAAGACAAAGCAGGATTGGTGCTTATCGTCTTTAATAAATGTCTTAAATGATAGGACACAATGGTCCTGATACTATTACACATCTGCATTGAGTAAGTTTTAATCTTAGAAGTACGCTTTGCATTGCTATCTCACAAAACCAACGCAGTTCTGAGCGGCGGGCGTGGCTGGCGGTTGTTTCCTCATAAATTCGCGTAGCAGTTAGCGTCTTATCCTTAAACTTTTTATTTTTGAGCATATAAATCAATAATATTAATGGTAATAAAGTGTTTTGTGAAATATCTGCTCTCATTCTTGTGATAATTCTTTAACACGTTTGCCGCCCGGTCAGTCAGCGCATTAAATGTGACGGTGCAAAAATGCCCTGTAACTTTTTATCCGTTGAGTTGCGCACCATAGATTATTTGACAAAAAGTGCTTGTATTCATATGATCTACCACCCCCAATTTTTCTCCCTCGAATTCTGGCTCACCCTGTATACCTCCATATTGTTATATATTTTTCGTAGTCGACTAAAATTGCGATGGAATAATAAAATTAGCACCGCATCTATCAGAATAAGATTTAATGATACATAAGTTGACTTCAATTTCAATATTAATTGCTAATAAATTGTATTTGATTCATAGTAGGTGGCAATGTCCAAGCAAATATCAAAGTTCTGGATTTGAGCTACAACAATATTTCAGATATAATGAAATATTACTTCAAGCCCGTGGAGTATTCATTGACACATCTCCATCTATCATACAATCAAATGAGCAATGTGACTCAAGGTGTCTTTGGCAATATGCCGCATTTGCAATGGCTTGACTTAAGCCAAAATGACTTGATTGAAGTGGATTTTGACTGCTTTAGAAATACGAAAAATCTGCAAGTTCTTCTGCTATCTTGGAATGATATAATAGATATTCCAGCAGAAGCATTTAGGCCACTGAAGAAACTTCGCATCGTAGATCTTTCTCACAATAAACTCCGAAGCTTGCCGGATAACTTATTTAATGATGCACACATTGAAAGTCTTGATCTTTCACATAACCAATTTATGAGGTTACCGACAAAATCCATGTCTATTTCTGCCGCTGGAAGTCTCTCCGTTTTAGACATGTCATGGAATATTCTCTCTGGCGTCCATACAACCGATGCTATTTTTAGATTACGGGTACGTTGTTTCTGGATTATTAACACGATATTGGGTTAGTATACTTATTAACCCTTTGCGGTCGTCAGAGTTCACTGCTGAGAGAACAAGCAGGTCGGCGCAAGTTTAGCGTTCCACAGTTACTTTTCCGTACGAAATTTAAAGTCAATGAATGAGTATTAGAACACACAGAATTTCTTGAAATTTGTACAATTGCGATGTAACAGATATCTGTCAGTTGATTTAAACATTTGAATCTGGCATCAGGAGGATAGTATTCTTTCGGTAAAAATAGCCCCGTTCGCTGTGCCGCGCGCCAGGTGATCATGCCGCCACAGCGGCGGCACCGATTTTTACGACCATTTGCGAATGCTGCCGCTGTGGCGCCATCGACCGCAAAGGGTTAAACGTCTCTTGCTATACTTAAAGTGATATTTTAAACGCATTAAATATGTGTTCCACCGTGTTGTGTCTAATGCATATTTAACATATAATATGATTAGATTTTTAACATCTTAATCAGGGCTTAACGTGGTTGGATCTTACCTATAACAGAATTGTAAGACTAGATGACGGAGTCTTTTCTGATTTGTCACAATTATCTTATTTGGACTTGAGTCACAATAAGCAGCTCATCCTAGAATCTCGTGGACGAACATTCAGCGGTATAGAGGACACACTGCTGTATCTAGGTCTTAGTAACATTTCACTTTTGAGTGTAAGTCCATCTTATAAGAAAAATTGTGTCAACAATTCATTTGTACGATTACTGTTAAAAGCCGTATAATAAAAATAGTATTTCAGCTTGTCTTATTTTCTAGTTTCCGGAACTACCTCTGCCGCACCTACGAACACTATATTTAGCACACAATGAACTAGCATCAATACCACCTGAAATGGCGTCAAATTTAACGTCACTCCATAACATAGATCTAAGTAACAATGATCTGACTGTAGTTCCATTGATAACGCACACCTTACCCGCATTGAAAATCTTCAATTTGGCAAACAATCCGATTACATCTATTTCAAATACCAGTTTCTTGGGCTTGGCGGATAGTCTTGAGGAATTGGATATTCGAAGGCTTTCGCTAGCATCATTCGAAGTAAGTTTTTAAATGTTATCGTGACAAGTATAATATTTGTTTATCTGCCGTGTATTGAATTTTAATCAAAGGGTAACTAATTGTTTACAGGCCGGAGCGTTATGTAAAGCCGCCAAGCTGGGAAAATTATACATAACGGCGTATACAGGCACAAAGAATTTTAATTTGCCTAATATTCTTGAGTATAATCATGGATTAAAAGAATTACTTATTGACGTACGTATTAAGGATCATAATTGAATACCCCTAGCGTTATCTTGGTAACAATTACTTACATATTCTGAGAACATTCTGTTTCAGCATGGTTCAGTATACTTTATTATAACTGTATGATCATAATTCAATATTCACAAAACTCTTATTTGGTCCACCAATTGCTACTGCATCCTTATTTCATAGAAATGTAGTAAATTAATAAAAATATACTCCCCATTATTGATGCTTAATAATAACGTAAGTAACAGTTTCATGTTCTGATAATATAGGTGGGAAACGAAACTAATTTGGAAAAGGAAATGAAGGGAAAATTCCCATTTAAATTATTTAATATTACACTAACTGGCAGAGGTCTCAAAACCATAGATAATGGTATCCTCAGGGTATGTATCTCTGTTATTGAAGCAACTCAATTCAGTTTGTTATGCATACAGTCGTTGCTTTCCTAATCATGTAGTAAATGTTCCGAGGAATTTTATATAAACGTAATATTTTCAGCTTTTAAATGAGTCAAAATGACTGTACGAGGGACTAACCAAAAGTAACCGGAATCGAACTCCCACGCAGCATGTACTTGGAGTACGAGGTTGCGCCGCTAGGCGGATGTAGATGCACCTCTTTTGAGTCATTGAGTCATTGTGCCAAGTGGCGCCCCCCATGACAACCTATATGGTCTTTATGGCAGTTCTTTGACCGTGTATGTAGTAAAGTTTTACGCGGAAACATCACTGGTACTTACAAATAACGTATGGCTGTCAAGTTTGGTTTTTACTCGGAAAGATGGAAATGAGAATTGTTGTTTTGTTTTGGGACCGTATCCATGACACCATGGCTCGTCGCCCGTTATAATTTTGCTAAAAAAAATTGTGAATTGTGTGCGAATGCCTCCTTCATAGCGCGGCTGGCTTCCACGCGACATTCCCTTTACTCCCCGGCGAGGAGTCTGGGCACAAAAGCGGCCACTCATCCGATTCCCACAGTGCTGTGCAAAATACGCTGAACAATGCTCCAGGACAATCCGGGTAATTGTTCTAATTGGTCGATCTTTTTCCAACGATCATATCGCGGATTTTGTTGACGTTGCCCTCGGTTAGCGCACTTGATGGACGACAGGAACGGGCCGACCGCCAATCGTCATTTCCCCTCTTTTCACCCTCGAACTACCGAACTGAGCCTGGCGCCTGTGTCACTTTCGGCCGCTCACAGACAGTTCACTAATACCAATCCGTGACGGCTCGAGCGAGCTGCTCGCCGGATGCCGTCGGCCCACGTCAAAAGATCTTTTATGCGTTATCGCTTTGAGAACAATTGACGAACGCCGCGCCGGTGACACCGGCCCAAGTAGCGAACGTCTTGTTAGAATGTGTGCGTTTCCGCAGCCAAGTCATCCCGGTACCTTGATCCAGGCACGGTAGTCGGAGGGTTAAATGTAGAAAACCACTCGTATACCTGTATTTTGTTTAGGCGATGTTCATCGTAAGTTGATTGCATCATTAGAAAAGTTCCGGCTGTGTTCTTCCCAATAAAAAGCAAAACTTTACAGCCGCACGTTGTTCGTAATATCCCGCTGTGTTTTTCTGTTAAACTTTTACTACGTACACTGTCAAAGAACTGCCATAAAAGCCATATCCGTCGACATCCGGGAGCGTCACTTGGCACAATAGCTCAAAAGAAGTCCATCTACTTCCCCCTAGCGACGCACCCTCGTACTCCAAGTACATGCTGCGTGGGAGTACGATACCGGCTACTTTTGGATACCCCCTAGTATACATACATATAACACGTTTAAGGTTAATGAAAGAAAACATCGTTTTATGATTTATTCTCACATGAACCAAAAATTAATGGAATTTACGAATTTTAGGGTATACGAAACCCTCATTTGCATTTTGGTATGTATAATACCAGTGTCAGCATAATACAGAGAGATTTATTTAACAATGCAGAATGGGTAAGAAATATAACTATAGACATTCATAAGAGTGACGTCCGCACCCTTCATAATCCATCTTCGGGGCATAAGCCAGGTGTACCAGGAAAGAGATTTTTAATGAAACTTAGAATGGCTGGCAGTTACTTAAATTGCGACTGTGACAATGGGTAATATGTCTTTTTTGTTATTACATAAAAGTAATCTTTTCATTACTTTACAGTTCTGTAATATGTTTTTATACTTTTCAACTTCAGTTATATAATAATGGGAATAAAGCAGAAAAACTACCTGTCTGGTACATGAATAGATGTCGTAAAAGAATTTTTAATGTAGAAGTTCTATCTAACATCAGTATGTTGTTTGCGATTCTTTTACTGAATCGAAGAATTGGAGAGGGAAAAGTATTTAGTTGAAAGTTGTTAAAATTGTGATAAAGTATACAGCTTTTACATCAGAAAACGTGCCGTATGTCTTACTTCATCCTTCTTGATGTGTACGGTATAAGCAAACAATCTGTTATGTTTGGTTTATGACTCCAATTTAAGAGGGATGTATAAATTGTTGGGTTTTTCTTAAGTTCAATTATCGCACCGCAGATGTAAAAATTTGATGAAGGTAGTTCCATTAAAAAAAAAATTAATTTATAAGCCATTTGCCTTGGTCTAGTCAAACCAATGTCTTTTCGGTCATTTCATTGTAATAATAAAAGCAACATAGATATTTAAGGCGCTATTCTTAAGTCAAACACCCTATACAGGGTGAATCTAAATTCGAGGGAGAAAACTTAAGGGGTGGAAAACTACCCTATAACTTGTTCCCGCTTGCGCTCCGCTCATACATTGTATTGCAAAAATTGCTTGTATAGATGTGTTCTATCACCCCTTAAATTTTCTCCCCCGAATTAAGATTTACCCTGTATATGGGGCATTTTATACCGAATCGGCCACTTTTTTAGGTTACTCCTTTAGATTTTTTCGGAATTTTATACGTTTTTGAGACCTATGAAAAGTGCTTTCAAGAATTTTTTCAAACTTATTTGACCACCCGTTGTTGAAATATGAATTTTTTCAACGTTTGATGTTTTTTTTTTAATGTTTTAACTTTGTCAAAAATGCACCAATTGGATCGTTGCTTTTTCGTATTGGAAAATGTTTTTTTTTTCAATGTTCTTTCAAGACAAAAATATGAATTTAATTTAAATTATTGCCGTCATCGTATAGTTTTAGTTTAATGCAAAAAAGTTTTGTTTTAAATTAGTCCGATCGTGGGTAAAAGTTTAGTCCAAATTTTTTTCTTTTAGCGAACATTTTTTTTTAAACCTTTGTTCCGACTCAATTTTTCTCAGAACCTAGCGGATAAAAAGATTTGAAAAAAAATCAGAGAT
The DNA here is from genome assembly GCA_914767735.1 of Anoplius nigerrimus. Taxonomy (NCBI): domain Eukaryota; kingdom Metazoa; phylum Arthropoda; class Insecta; order Hymenoptera; family Pompilidae; genus Anoplius; species Anoplius nigerrimus. Next base: position 204,873 of record CAJZBX010000625.1, read on the forward strand.
GTTTTTTATAACATCTCATCTCAGCAAAAAGCGGCATTACTGATCTGCTTCATTTTTTGATTTTTATTCTTTTAACCGTTAGATTTTTTATGTAAAATTTCAATCGGTTTAGGGGCACTTTCGACCACCTTATTTGGCTATGCTCTTTATCCGTGGAAGAAATAATTTAACTTTCAGTGACAATTTTGTATTAAAAAGCCTAAATTACTACAACTTTAATTTAAAAATGCTTAAAAAATAAATATAACCAAATAACATAGCTGAAAGAAAATTTTATTCATTGTGTAATTAAAAGATGGCCATAAAATGATAAAACAGAAATGGCCCGTTTATTGACAAAAATGAATGAATTCTCTTCTCAATAAAATAATAAATTAATAAGAATATTGATATAATAACTTTTTCATGAAAAAGAATAATCATTCAAGTATACACTTAATAAAAACTGAACTAGTACATACGATTTGACAGAATAGACATTTTTGAATTAAGAAAGAATGTTTGAATTAAGAAATAGAACTAAATGTTTACCCGCGATCAAACAAATTAAAAAAATTCTTATATCCGTATAAGTATTTCTGAAAATTTTGTCAAAAAAATCAGAGGGGGTATTTATCCCAAAGCAACGCTTTTTTTTTGTATTAAACTAAAACCAAACAATGACGGCAATAATTTAGATTAAAATCATATTTTTTCATGAGAGAGCATTCGAAAATAAAACGATTCAATTGGTGCATTTTTTACAAAGTTATGAGCATTTAAAAAAAAAACATTAAATTTTGAAAAATCCTATTTTAAAAACGGATAGTCAAGAAAATTTTAGATAAATTTCGTGGGCGGGTTTTTAATCAGTCTCTTTTGACATATAAAATTTTGAAAAACAATCGAAAGGGTAAACTAAAAAAGTGACCGTTTTTATATATCATAGAATGGCACATATACACTTGTCAATAAATAATCGCAGGCTTAAGGTAGTACCTCCGCGACAATCCACGTAAAAAGTTTTGATTCAGTATGCACATTATACATATGAGCAGAATCAGTCTGTAGATTGTGTTTTTTTTTTACGAGATTGTACCTCTTACACTATTATATTTTCTATACGAATACACATACTATGAAATATTATTCTGTGTGAAATTGTGACAACGTCACATATTTTTTCGGGTGGCATAACGTGGCCGACGATCAAAACCTTCGACCATATAATATATGGACCGCTCAAGCCTACTCTTTATACACTGAGCGGAGCGTAACCAACATCTCCGTACCAAAAGTGAGAGTTGACACTAATGCGCATGCGTCGAATTCGAAAACTATAGCAAAATTCCGTCTGGATGACAGGTGGTGACAGGCTATGACAACACGGCTGACGGCATGTGTCGACACAGCCATAACCTATTCTAATGCGTTGTTCGAAAAATTAAGTTATATTATACAGTTATAAAGTTACAAATGCTGTTAGATACACGAAAGCTTGATAACAAATTTACCAAACTTATTCTTCATATGCATCAATAATGTATTTCTACGAAAAAAAAGTTTTTTTGTAATTCTGATATTACGTATGATATTATTATTTAATAGGATATTATTTAGTAGAGATAGGATTAATACAACTAAAAGTAATAAGTACCCTGAAATATAACAATTTTTATATTACGGACAACTGTTTTGAATTAAAAGAAATAATTTCCTTTTTCTATGTCAACAAATCTCTAAAGCTACTGATCGCAGTAGTTCGGCATCCTATCGAAATTCGAATTCGCGCTTTTCCTCACTGCTATTGTCCATTGTTTGTAGCGCTTGCGCATTACTGCTTACTCGTGACTGGCATGAGAGATGTTGGTTATGGACTACACTATAGCTTGAGCGGTCCATATACTATATGGTCGAAGATCAAAACACACGCACACTTGCGCAGCGCCGACACGCATCGTTGCCGCATCGTTTTCACGCGACTACTCTGATATCCCCTTGACAAAAAATAATCGTCTAACTATGTTATTCTTTCTAATGTTTCATTAAAACTACGTGGTAAACAATTTCCATTTTTTTTGTAAGATATTCCATATGTATTACTCTAACAAATATTAGTTTTTTTCACCAAGATGGCACAAATAAATCCTTCAATGCAAATAAAATAAAAAATATGTAATTTTGCCATGCTTCTCCTATGCTGTATGTACAAAACATGTCATTTTGAATTGCAATTATCTCATGTTTGGTGTGGTCAACCGTCACCAAATTTTAACATCGGTGTGTTATGCATTTAACCACTTACACTCCAAATTTTGAAGCCCTCTGCCAATGTTGCAAATGCGGAGGTACTACCTTAAGCACATACGAGAAGAGTAACAGAAGACAAACAGTTAATTCAAAATTAATATTGCGGATAATAATAGCGTTTTGGAGAGATCGATGTATTCACTTTTTCTCCAGCGTGATTTATATTTGTTCACTGCAGATGGATCGAAATGTGGCAGAGAAAGCACAGGCAATATCAAGAAGACCGTTGTACTTCTTACGGAGACTTTAACAATATCGAGAAAGAAGAAGGTGATGAATTTAATTGCTGGGACAACGGTTTTGACGATGACCTGCGTGAAACATTTTGTGTAAATAAGAATAACATGTCACTGTCAGATTCTTTAAAGAAGGATCTTGAATGTGGTTGGGGTGCAGCGTGTCAATCATGCATGTCAAACTCACTTATCTTTGTCAGTATTACTGCGTTCTTACTAACAATATATTGAGTTATTCTTAGAATGTTCCACATCCCAGTATATCATATTTTATAAGCTATAGAATAGTATATTTAAGGCATTATTTTATGACTTGTACACATTATGTTTACGAAACTTTATTCCTTATTTATAAAAAGGTGCAGTGTCGGCGACGTAATGACACGAACCAACCAATGGTTTAAATATATTTTAGTCATCCTCGGTATTTCAGCCTGAACAGCGCTATTGAAATTAATGAGACTGTCGAACTATATTTGTTCAGTGTTTGGTACAAAGAGAGCAGTTGTGAATTATATAAATTGTCTTGTTGCGTACCTTTTCTTTTTCACTTAACTGTAGCTCGTTGTTATAAATGGTAGAAGACAAGAATATGTTATTTTGCTCATGTGTTGTTGTCGATGACCTCCGATATTTGTATATAAGTTACATCGTTACTGATGAATAATCATATTGTTTAACAGCAGCAGACATTTTACATTTGGCGGTCAGTGGACAATTAGAGCGTTAATGACAATAAACATACAAATTTGACTTTCGAGGTGGCACTATATTTATTTTACACCTAATCAATTAGGTTTATTTCGTGACAAATAGTATATCCGATATTTTTGATTATGCTATAGTATTGTCATGAATGAAAAAATTCACAAAAAACGTGGAACGATAATGATTTTGTATTAGAAGTGCACTGTACGTGCGATACCATATATATTATATAAATACTTCATATTTATATTATTGCCATAGATTTTTGAATATGCATTACTGTACCTCTCTAAACATTATTTAGTACAGAACTGAATACGAGTACAATATTAGGTGTATGCACACGAGCAATACAGGCATGCCTCCAATTATGTGCACTCAATATATTTTTCGTCGCAATAGAAAATTAGCGAAATATAAATGCTCACTTCTCAAAAGTCCTCTCATATGTCGGTGTAGTATGAAGATGGGGTTTGTTGCCGCTATTCGAAATATTTAAAAACTTTTTCCAAAGCGCTGTTTCTGTTGCAAAATATGTACTAAGTTTTTATTAAATTTTTCTTTAATGTAATAAATATAAAATAATATAAGTACAAAAAGTAAAAGTAACGGTTCACGTATACATATCAACATCTGCAAACTGTTAAAAATGCCCAAAGTATACTTAGTTATATAACAAAATCTTTGCTATTATATCCAAAAGCATGTCCAGAATTGGCAGCAAAATAAAGCCAAATATGAACATGAGACACGCATATACGCCAGTCAGTTGTACGGCGAATGTAAGATATTTAATAATGGATTGATGGAAGTTGTCCGAATTTTGTATATTGATCGCCTTGTCTAGCAAAAACCGTAGTATGTATAGGAATACCTGAAATGTTTATTTATTATGAACATTGAGCAGTTATAGTAAATTATTATACTGTTCTTGATAATTCGTGATTTAGCACTCTGGCAAAAACCACGTGGATATAATATATTGTATTATACGAGTTTTGTTGAATTGGTTGACGTATGCAATATTTGTATGTTTTATAGTTCTTGTGTGTTATGATGAAATTAAGTGTCGTATAACGTACTGTATATTAAGTTGAGTATTACGTTTTAGAGTCGCAGGGAATTAACATGTCCATCTAAAGTAAGATGTCGCGGACGTGGTTTTGAATCTATTCAATCTATAAATATAGTCATTGCTTATCATTTTAACTATGCATTTTGACCACACCTTTACCGTGCGACTTTTATTACAAATCAATTTAATTTCACATCATTCAAGAGTATCATCTTATTGCTAATCGTAAAATACGTTACTTTGTTAGCGACAAAAACATGTACACAAAGAAAACAGTTTAAAACATTGAATTGTTTATGATAAGAAACTCAGGATGTTCACTAAATATCTATATCGTATTTAATAACATATTAGTATTTGATTTTCATATTAAATGTTTTTTTGAGATAATAAATTCCCCGCTATGTTAGATATATCAGCTATTATTATTAATTTGTCTCATAAAACTTCCTAATGATATTGAGCAGCGCAGGCTATATTAATTCATGCTCATCGTCATACAGCTACTTCATTATTGATTCTTTAAACCGTCTAGGATGTTAAGAGCCATCAATAGAACAAATATTGGCATTCGATTGTTCTATTTCAGTAAGAAATTATCTTTTTACTATAACTCACGAACAGACAATATTTTAAATTACCTCAGCGATTGGTGCCAAGTTGATGAGGATATAAAATAGTGCGAGAAGAGATTGTCCTGTTGCCTGACCCATTGCACAAACGAGGGCCGTAAAAGTATATTCCGTACGGGGGGTGCCATATATTTCCTGGTATTTTGCCAAATACTCCCGAATGTTCAGAAGAAAAGTATTTTTCTGTTCCGGTTTCAGTACCTGAGCGCGACGTACTTTTTCTAAAATATTTGCAATACTAAAAGCAGTTTAGTAGAAACAATAAAGTTATATTATGTCTACAAATATCAGTGAATTGTAATGTTTAATTTTCGTTAGCTTACTTTTTATAATTTATAAGAAACATTAATTAATCTTTTATAAACACGTAAACTCGTTCATGGATGTAATCTGTAATTAGTAGAAGTTGGGATATACTTTGAAAAAATTTACCCGTGGTATAATTATCAGGATGTGTTAAACGACGATTTGATTGATTACGGTTTAACAAATGATAAATATTTCTACGTTCCCAATGAGTAGTCATGACGGTAGATGTAACATCTTTTGAACCTCTTTGAATCAAGCATTGATCAATATTGTTCCATAAATCTGAAATATCTTTCTAATCCTTAAACTTTCTTCGCTTGTGCGCCATTTATTTATCACCCCATTAAACGTTTATTTGTTTCCGTTATACAAACCTATATTGCAAGATGCCGAATTTGTAGCAGATCCGTTTCTACTAAAATGGCGTTCGTCATTGTCTTCGTACTAGAGAAAAAAAATGTATGTGTTTGTTTAATTATGTATATAGTTTGTAGTAACAACGTGATGCACGATGTAATTAAAACATATTCATGAACATTAAATAGGCAGTTTGCTCAGCGCTAGTAATAATCATCATAGACCTCAGTAAATCAAATAGTTAATGTCTTTAGTCTATTAAGCTACTTAAAATGTTCAGTCACTATAAACAAATGAAACGAATACCACACAAGCATTTTTTTAATTTTTATCTTTGGAAAATGGGAAATCAAGGACTATATTTTCAAGTCGTATTAGTGCAACATTGGGGTGCATACATCTATTGACGATTGTGCTGTGCGAATACTGTTATCTAAAATGTAAATTTGTTTTTATAAAATATGATTTGTACGTACAGTGGAAAAATGACTATAATCAAATTATTAGTAGATGTAAAGAACATGTATTGTTATGACCGGTTATATTTTAGTGCAATGTACGATTAATCTTACGTGTAAATTGAATGTTGACAAAGATTTGTGTTTTAAGAGTTTTATGTGTAACTCTATTATTATAATGACCTTAAATTTAACGAAAAGTTTTGTCAAAACCTATTATAAACTATATTATTGGCAGGATAAAATAAGTATCGTTTGAGTGATTTATCCAGAAAGTTGCCAAATATGATTGGGGGGGCATCATACAAATTCAACTTATAGTCTACAGGTATCTCTCGTACAACGCGGTTTTGATGTTAGACAATTTACAATTCAAGAATTTGCAACATTAGGAGGTCATGCATGAGCGTCGCACTTTCCACATGAAAATTGGTTCACAACATTAATTATACACAAAAATAACATTTGGAGTGTCTCTCGTCATTTTTGGATAAGACGTGACCTTTGAATAACACTATTAGCTTAATGCGGAGTTTTGGTGTAACGTAAGTCCAATGTTACACGAGGTTTACCTTTCTTCAAAATATGCTTTCATTGCTAATAAAGTTAGTATACAGGGTGAATCAGAATTCGAGAGAGAAAATTTAAAGGGTGATAGAAGACGTCAATACAAGCAATTTTTGTAAAACAATATATGGGCGGAACGCGAGGCGTGAATACTGACAGGGTGTTCTGTCACCCCTTTAAATTTTCTCCCTCTGATTCACCCTGTATACATATATTATTACCATAAGATATAGGTACAGAAAATATATATGTAACCATTTCATAGATATTCAAGTAAATACCCGAAAAAAGTTTCATTAAATCATGATCGTTTAGTGCTAAAATTATATATTGCATTAAAATTACCTGTTGACTACAAATTAGATCCTTGCTTGTGTTGTGTAATTTATCCCAATGATGTTTATCGGATAGACAGCGGCGCAAATATTTCTGCTTCCACAGATTGTTCATTTTGAAGTAACGGTGGTCGTTATAAGGGAATTCTGTTGTCCGCGTCACGCAATAAAAAAGAATTTTCTTCACCAACTAGCATCTAGTAAATATTCAATGTAACGCTAATGGAGAGTACTATTAAAGAAATGAGAAAATGTTTGCTTATATCAATTTGCGATACACTGAAATCTGATTAAAAACATATGAACAGTTCCATTATTCTTCAGATGATCTGATCAACTAAGAACAAACTTTGAGCAGGTATTGGAAATATTTTACACTCGCTCGTAATTAATCGTGTCATATACTCGTACAATTCAAGTATCTATACAATTTATGTTTTTATATATTTTTATTGTTACTATGGCTAACAAGGAAGAAAGCCAACAACATGCAGCATTCTTGTAAATATAACTGCTTAATTATAAACGTTTATACAAATTTGCCTTCATTATTATGTTGCAAAGGCTACGGAGCGTAGTAAGGTGATGGAGTAGTACTGACATCAATGTTCATATAAAAGCGTGAGCACAAATTTTTAATTACAATATTATTTTGCTTTTTAGGTGGTAACATCCCACGACGCATCTTCACAAAACTGTTTAATAAAATTTAACGAAGGTTACGTTTAATTTTTCTACATTACACAAATTCTACCATTGCAACTAAACTATATGTATATTTATTTCTACAATTGTAATTGATTGTTCGGCATCGTCCTTTTCTTACACATTCATCATCACAGTTGCACATCTCACTAAAAGTTTACTTGTTGTCTCCCATTGCATCGTCCATGTTTTACATTCTCGTTATATTTGCAAAATTTAGTTTAGTACAAATGTAATTTTAAGTAGATTGATTTAAGACATTTGTATCCCACAAAGCATTGTACTTTATTGAACAGTCAAAATCTGTCTTTTTATTAACTCAGCAAATTAATTTTTTTGATATTTGATAAGAACTATTTGTTTGTGTAGTGCTGAGTTCTTGAGCTGTTAATGGAAGTGTAAAAAAATGATAAATTTCTTTGTCACTCTTGTGTTATAAGATATAGAACCTTATGGCAAAAACGAAACGGAATTGAAATGTCTGGAGCCGATTAAACTTTTCCGTTACGTTTTGCGTAAGTGCAAAGTTATCCGTTTCCGGGAGTTTCAAATATTACAATAAATAAATATTTTCAGTCAAGAAATAGTCGATTATGAAACTCTCCATGCGATTTTGTTTTCATTTCCACTAAACATGGTTCAGGAAGATGGATCATAATTTTGATATATATTCACAATATGCCGAAACCTTTTGAGTAATTAATTGCCTTTAGTAAACGATCTTGCAGTTTTTCAATAGTGCTATAATCTGGTAGCAATAAAACATTAAAGCACGTGTGTGCAATGGGCAACCTAAAAAGAAATATAGTATATTGATTATAACTTTTTGATTACATGTTTGTGATAGGTTATCAATAATACATTCGGTTAAACCTTCTAATAAATATCTAATAAGTGCCACAATTTATTTTACAATATTTCTTGGACAAGTCTTATAAATGTGTTGACATTCTCTGATAGAACCAACATTCTAATCTTATTTGAATTGCATACTTTGGAAATATTCTTATTACACATTGAGTAGCACTGGAATCGTCAATAAAAAGCTTAGATTCGTGCTAAAGTATTTTGCAAAGTTTTTAAAATCAAATCAGGTAAAACACTTTTCACATACAAACCAAGTCATATGTCTAAACCTTAATTAAAATTTACGAAGCGTACTCTGCACACATATTTCGTGAAATTTCATTTCTTGTTTGTAATAGTGTGTGCCTGCGGACTATTCTAAGTACAAGTTAGAAGGTAGATATTTTTCATCAAAAGTTTCTAAAGTTGTTCACAACAAAAGTAGGGCATTGCAAAAGTAAAAGGTGTTCCACAGTAATATCTATATTTTGCTATACCTGTCAGAATCAGGTCCATGGCGGGAAATAACCATTTTTAATCGGGAAAGGCCACCGACAGGCACACGATCACTTCCTGTCGTGAATTGCAGCAATCTTCGTTGACTCTCGGGTGGTAATGAATGAGCAACACGCCAAAAATTGCGTACAGCTTCACTATCAACTGTGTAACCACCATCATATTCAGTAGCAGCTTCTAATTCCGCAAAGTCAAAGATTTTACTACCGCATACAAGCTATGAAAACGTAATAAATGTAATACAGTTATTAGGTGATTTTCGTATTGGTGTACGGGAAATGAGCGGAAAAATACCTGTTCAATTTCTTCAGGCCTGAACAATAATGCAAGTGGACTTTCATCAGTAACCATTTGAAATCCACGCTTAAACGCTTTAAATTGGCGTTCAACTGATTTATTTAGTAAGAAATCAGCATAGAGATCTGCAAATTCATTTTTGTTTTCTTGTGTAACGTATAGTTCGTCTCCGTTTTCTCGAAGTTCGTGGAACGATATTGAACCGAATACGTCCCTGCAATAAGTAAAATGGTTTGCTTCATACACAATGATTGTTCATTCAGTTTTACATTATCCCTCAATATATGCTTTTTCGTTACTTACTTATATCCAACACGGAATGTCTGCATGAATGTTTCTGCCATGTCATCGTTTGTATAATCCATGAGTTCCTTCAGAGTACGGTATAGTGTCGGACTCCAGTCTTCCAGATCAACGAAACCTCCTTTCCGACCAAGTAATTTTCGGTACACAACCATAGGAAAGCGTACATCAAGGATTACATTATTGTATATTGCTAAACCAAGAACAACGCCGATCAAAGTAAATTGGGCATCACTCTCGAAAGACATCGGATTAAACCATGTCATTTGTGTGTCTTCCTGTGATAAAAATGTAAGGTTTCATTACACATGTCCATGTATAAATTCAAAAACTAGTTGAAAACATTGCAGAAGCACCATTGTTGTAAACATGCCGTAATCAGGATTAAAAATTTCTTCAACAACCAACTGGAAGAATTCTTTGGATACACCGCCTTCATCAACGCCCTGTTCGCCTTCAAACTCAACTACTAATTGTTTTTTAAGATCCGACGGATTTTCCATTGCTACCATTTCTAATTCCACTAGTGCGTCGTCTATCAAATGATCTCTGCGCACCTGTTTAAACAGAAGGAGTAGTTTCTGTTCCACAGACATTAAAGGTGTGGCTTTATAATTTTGTATACCTTCAACCTAAGATATGGATTTGTGGGTTGTCCAACTACAGTTTGTAAAAAACTCATTCGGCGTTCGCTATACATTCTGATTCGGTTATCATAATATAGGCCCAAAGTCTTTGTAGCAGGTGTAAGAATAAATGCGTAATTCATAAAACTAAATTTTTGTGGTTCCTCACTTTTGTAGTATGCAAAATCTTTATCCATTTCAATAGCATCGCTGAGCGGTTCGTTGTAGAAATCATTAAGTGGTATGAAAGGTCTCCGAGCATCCAGTACAGAAATTCCCAATTCTTTGGCCAAAGGATCCTATGTAGATGCATATGTCGTTACGGAGTCGAAAATTCTTTGCTATTTTTTTCCAGTACCTGCACAATCTGAGAGGTTATCGATCGTGAACTTGATTTGTCAATACTGCTTGAATCACCTTCTTCTTCAGGAATTAACTCTGGCCCATCTAAGTCACCAGCTAACATATTGGCGTAATACAGTATTTTCATCACTTTTGTTGGAGCCGTAATAGTGTCTGCATCCTGGACACAATAGTCGCGCGAAAAGGTTCCTCCTATTACCTGGTATTGATTAATACTCCATACGTTAAACAGCATTTTTATAATTATGAATACATACCAATACATCAAAAATGTGGGTTAAAGTACTTTTAGTACCTTCACAGTTATGAGCTGTTGCAGAGCCTGTAAGAGACTAGGTAGTCGGGATTTGCAATGTCTGGCCCATATACGTGCTAGTTTTGCTTGTGCAAGTATAGGAAAACAACTCACTGCCTTACACAGCATATGCAATGCAAGATCCAAATATTCGCTATTTCCAAGCATTGGAATTTCAAATACAATTAAGAACACATGTAATAAACTGTCCATGCTGTCCGATGGCATCATACCAAAAACTCTCAAATCTAATTCTATATTATCCGCTAAAGTGACTAGCGCATTAACCAGGGCTGATTCAAATACTTCTCCTGAACCGTCAAGAAAAAGGAAAATGACAGTTAGACTATCATAATTAAACATCAATGATAGGCTTTGAGGTGTAGAAGCAAGATCTTGTTGCTCTACATTTATTATACCTGGTAAAGACCAAAGTGCAGCAAAGGCTCTACGAACAGCTGGCAAATCAACACTTGTATCATCATTATTAGGAACTGTAGGGGATGGATCACTGCTGTCTTCTTCTTTATCTTCACCTTGGAGAGAACGAACTGCTTCCTTGCTTAAATCACCAGGTGGCCTTAAAAGAGTGTCTGGTGCTTTGTCAAGAAGAGCTGCCAGTGGTGAATCATTTTTTTCAACTCTTTGGAAGCTGCGGCTCAGTTCTTCTCCACACGAAAATACTTCTCCCAAAGTACGGATCAACAATGAATAAGATCCTTCCGCTTTACATTTTTCTATTATGTCCAGAAGCTTGGCTTCTGTAAGATAAGGGACTGATTTTCCTGAGCACACATAAAACAAAATGCTTTAAACTTTATTATTTAACAACATATATGCGAAAATAATGCAGTCTAATTACATACATTCTGTTTTTGTACAAACTCTTGTCATTACATGGACAGAAATTATGTTTTTAATAAAAATGCCACTTCCAACTAAATGTACATTCTATATTTGATTATAAATTGCATTTAGAGTAGACTCTCGTATAACGTAAGCTCATAGAACACATCAAAATATTTCGGCTATTGTTCTCTTACAATGAGTTGTACAATGATGTGTAGGAATTTCTTATACGAAAAAGTTAAATATATTTGCACCAAACACCATAATGTATTTATCAATATCAATAGTTTTTGCATCTATATTATTTACATGCAACAGTAAATAATTGTTTACTATTTTTAATAATACCGTACGAAAACTGTTGGTTAACAAAATTTGTGCGAAATCATAAAAAAAAAACGATATAATAATAAGTATTTGTTTTTATTTCCAAATTATTTTACATCATCTGGATTATACAAAGTAAATTCTCACACAATGAGGATTACTATAAATAAAAAAAAAATTATTTCTTACATCTAAAAATTTTCCACGTCATACATAAATTGTGCTATACGAGAGTGGACTCTTTTACCTATTTACAAAACGTTTGCGCTATACATTTTAATATTGAGTTTGTTCAATGTAAGAAGACACGATAATAGTTTTATAAATAAACTTGTCTATTTGTATACAGTATATGTAATATTTTATCAATTACTTTGAAAAACGTAATAGATGCATTTGACAACAGTTACACACATTTTTTACTATCTTTGTTGTGATACATTGGACATCTAAAAAGTAAGGTTGACTGCATGTTTGATTGGCAGAAATTTCAATTATCACACATTTTCAGCACAAGTGATGATTGGTTAAGTCAAACATGTGAAAAATTGGATTGCTTAGAGTAGTAGGAATAGCTTCCATCATGCCTATGATATCAAAATATTTTTGTGTTGAACTTGCAATTGTATGCACATTTGTACTATATCCCTGATCAGTTAATTAACATGAGTTACATTAACTTATTTACACTTCATAAACGTGAACTTATTTGTATAATATTATGGTATCACAGTTAATCATTCTACTGTTAGATATCTGACAGTATATTTGGCCATAAATTGAGAAAGGATTGATTGTTTACATTTAATATATTACCTTCATCTGAGCATGTAGGATTTACATTTTTGGCTGGTAAGCTTTTAGCTAAAGATGCTGGTCCTGGTTCTAGGGTTGTTCTAGCAACTTTACTTGGTTGTGTTCCATCACAAAGTCTTGCTTCTTGAGAGAACAACTGTATTGCCTGTGCTGCTGCTTGATTTGGCGTAAGATTTGTTACCTTGTCATACAATGATATAATATCAAAGGTTTGAAGAGTTTTTACTTTTGCATTCCCACCATGAAGTTCGTATTAAATATAAAAAAGTTACACAATATTACATACTTTGCCACTGGATGCACAATTCTGATTATCACATTGTGGATTTCCACATCCATCTGTGAGCTGATAGAAATAACGTTCAATAAGTTTTTTTGCAGCTGCTCGCTTCATTTCGCTGCAAGGGCTCTGTGCTCCTACCCTAATTATACAAAAAAAAATCAACATATTTGGAAGCAAAAAATGCTATTGCATGCGCATGTTATGTTTATATATGTATTCTTTGTATAGCATAGCTCCAACAACTATTTGTATCAAAACAGTTCAAAGATTCGTATCTATCCATATTAAATTAAATATCTGTATTTTCATATATCGTAATATTTCATCTTCCTTCTCTGTAATTGACCATTGAAGGTATATTGCATAATAACATTAGTTTCACTGCAGAAGTATTTAAATATAAATATATTATAAAAATACAATGGTGCCCTGTGATTGATAAATATGTTTACTGTAATACATATTGATATATATGCAATCCTTAAAAAATCAGGTGTTTACTACCTATAATTAGTTGTCTGTTTTACATTAAGTTATGACTTTGCAAGCAGAATATATAATAAACACATAAATAATGTCCACTAGAAAACAATAAATGCAACATGTATTTATGTCAAAGAAATGACTGTTTTCATAAGAACATATGGCCATAATCCAATTAAAAATGTTTGATACCAAATCAGCAAGAGTTCAGAGCAAAATGAGCTCTTGCAATAAAACAAAAACTTAAAAATTGACCATTTTACGATTTTGTGAAAGGTCGTAGAGCACTATATTATGCACACTTTATAAATAAATGGAACAAAACCTAGAATAAATAACACCGAAATGGGAAATGCGAGAACATTCGAAGGGAATCACACAAGACTGGTAATGGTATATCTAAGAAAGCAGATTGAGATTGGATTAGGGTGGGGGTGAGGATCATATCCGATGTATTATTACCAAAGTTTCTATTATCATTACCTGGAAGTGTGATCTTCTCCAGGGTCTCCTTGACCCTTGGCGCTCATAGACCGCAAATCGTCGAAATGTTGCTTTGTTCTTTGTTCCTTGTGACAAAAACTTTTACCAATCTAGTTGCCGTTTTGTTTTAGGGTAGTACAATGACAGTTGATTCGTGATCGTTCGATACAACGTAGTATAACTAAATTTAGAACTGTTAGTGCGCAACTTATCCACTGATGTTCGAAACTACGTTACAACCGTTTTATGCGTACTCTATACTCTTTGGTATTTCGTAACAATGACAAGAGAAGAGAACACTTAAAAAGGAGATAAATAAGAGAGTAGGACGGAAACAGAGGGGGAAAACGGGTGAATTAGATAGAAAGATGAGGAGCGGAAAGAAGGGCGGGGGCTGGTAGAAGAAGGAAACTATGGAAATTTGGCGATATATTTAGCGTCTATACTTTTTTGTATCGTGATGAAGTTATTTGAGGTTAGGAAAACACTATGTCTGTCGTTTATTTAACTGATCTGTAAATAATGCCGATTGTCAAAGTGCAATACTGTGTAAATTCGTTAAGCATAACATTAAAGTATTGAAAGACTGCAGCTTATTCACTTTTGGCGCGTAATATATCCAGCGTGGTAGAATTGCACAAGTACTACACTTTAAGTTTCGGTTAACCTTTCATCACAGATAACTGATAAACTGAAATACCGACTTGATTAAAACACAAGCATCCGAGCGCACTCTGCACCTGTGAATGATAGAAGTTAAGAGTATACACAAATAGCTCGTTGGCAAAGGCGTACACCATATGTAGTTGACTTTAGATACGTAAATGTTTATTTTATTGTGCTGCCTGCGATTTGATTGAGATTCAGTACAGACCAGTTTGACTGACTAGCATATAAAAGTATCAGAGTAAAGGTATACATCACATTTGCTGTGCCACAGTTGACATTCGCATCGTTCTGATATCTGAGACGAAATAAAGAATAGACAGTAAACCTTACCAGAATTTGTGTCACATAATCCGATGTACCGATAGCGCTAAAAATTACGCGTTAGAAGAGCACTGTGCGCGCTAACACGGTCAATTGTAGAACTACTGTTAATATTCAGATCGATAAAAATGTAGAAAAATGCGAAGGACATAGGCGAACAATCTTTTAGAATATAAGGCCACAGACGAGATAGGGATAGACTGGGATAGACTTCTCACCTTATGGGACTTCGTGTCCACGCTGAAAAATAACGACAGCGCAAAAATATCGCGCAATTCGGAGCGCACTCTATGCTTTATGACGGTCAATCATAAAACTATGCCGAGCGCCACATCATTTCTTTGGTCGCGTCGTATGTATGTACGGCTTGTCACGTGGCTGCGTGAATCTATTTTTATCGTAGCGAATGTAATATGTTTCGTGGTTTCGTTGACTGGAGATTTTCGATGGCCCAGCCCAGCGCCTTCAGGAGATTTGACAACGCACGCGCCGAAGCGAGCACAGGTGGATAGGGTGGTCAAAACTGCACCCAAGACAAATAAAATAGTAAAATAACCATTCGATAGATATGGAAAAATACTCATTTTTGGCATGCTTCAACCATATACAGCGACTAGGACGGTAGTGGGAGGAATTGAAAAAAAAAAACAGTAATTTCTCCTTGTTTTTTCGAAAATGAGGTGAAAAAATTTGGAAAAAATCAAGCGTGTGTCCAGATACGAAGTACATACCCTTAATTTTTTTCAGCTTTTAAAACTCAAACTCCGGTAATTGAAATATAAAAACAAGAAAAAAATTGGAAAATTTGCAATTTTGTATTAATGGACTTCTGGATGCATAACGAAAAGAAAACCCTGTATGACTGTAGTGATATGCCGTAGCCCTGTTTTTTTCCGATTTTTAAAAGGGGCGGGTGTTTGTAAAGAAAAAAGTACAAACCTGTTACATTAGATTTTCGATGAGTCTGATTTGAGCTACACGATATCTGTCCACGAATGGCCCCTTCCACAAAAGGGGGTCGCCGTCAGCCGAGCAGAGCGCGGTTGCTTGTTTCGCAGCGGCATATTTTGATGCTGACAATTGACAGTAAGAGTCTGTCGGTGAGATACTAACCCTAGTAAAGTAATGAAAAATTGTTAATTGCAATTTTTCGTTAAAAAGAAGTTTACTGGTATATTGGAGACATTTTTCCTATTAAAATGAGACTAAACACTATATGATTCGACACACGATTCACACGCAGTAGTTAATGTCCGAACGCCAAGTGCCATAAGAAGCCCGTCCTGCGTAACATTGTATTCGATTAATAAATATAGTCCGATTTATGTCGTGTTTGATGTCATTTTAATCAGAAAATTATAAATAGTACATTGGAAACGTTTTCATGTTTTCATGTATCAAAAATGAATGTCAGAAATGTTTAAACATAAGGATTTGATACACTGATCTATAATTCGCTGACGTTGCCGTGACTCACGCCATATCGCTTTCTTTTGTCCGTCCTCGGCATCTCTTTTCGGCAAACTACAAAGTAAGTTCCGAGTTACGAAAACATACTTACAATTAGTCTCCGATTCTGAAAATGTCCGGTTTCGAGTCCCAGAGAGAAGCTCGTGGAGGGACAGAAACAAGGGAAGATCAGAACAGAAAACGCGACCGCGATCTTCGATCTGCGATCTGCGATCCCCGAAACGCGGGGATGTAGGTGGCAACAGCATGACGCCAATTGTTGCATGCCGTATTTTCCGTACAAGATGTTCAATTGTGGTTCCGCTTCTTTTTTCGCAAAATATATTTCTCTTCTTTGCAACAACGGGCGTTGCTTCAGATGACGACAACAAAACGTTGCCATTGCTGCCGATTGCTTGTGCCGCCAAAGTAAATACAGTGAGTTCTGTAATTTTGCCCTAGGTCAGGTACATCAGGCTGGATTCGAAGTCAGGTGGTTGTAGAATCTAAAACACGCACTCACAGTGCGTAATTCACTTTGAATTTTGCCGATAGGAAGTGCCGACTACGAACGAAAGAAAGCGATAACGCCTGAACCACGGCGACCTTAGCGTACTAAAGAACAGTGTATCAAACGCTTATGTTTAAACCATTTCTGTATGATTTTTTTCTGCACAAAAATGTTTCCAATATATTGTTAATAATTTTCTGATCAAAATGAGATCAAACACGACATAAATCGGATTACATTTACTGGTATTGATTAAGGCATTTATTACAATTATTGCATAAAATAATTACAAAACTAAAACGATTAATAAAGCTCACAAAATATTTGTATATTTATCTGAATGATGTCCAGAGGTAACCTTTATTAATCGAATTTATAATAGTAATGTTACACAGGGCTGTCACACAACGGCACCCGGCCAAGATCACTCTTTACAGCATTCGGCCGGGGGGCCATCCGAAGAGTGTTGTCTGGATATATGTATTATCTGGTAATCGAATTCAGCCTTGCCGCGCGAGATATTGCTTGTTTAACGGTTGAATGTTAGGCAATAGATCGCACTTAGCGAACTTCTTTTATAGGAAACATATTCATATTGAATGGACAATATAAGCCAGAATGTAAAAAGTAACGATTTTGCAAAAGATAAAGTGTAACGGGCGTTGTTGGACAGGGTAAACATTTAAAAATTGCGCTGTTTTAAATATCATCGAATGAGGCGATTTACGGTCAATATCTAAGATATAGATTGGACCCAATTGGCGTCTTTGACGCCAAAGTATGCACAAATAATGAATAACTTGTATCGAAACGTAAAAAAATAGCGATGAGCTGTGAGAAGCGCGTCGCGAAGAACGGGCGATATCTTGAAACGTATACCGCGAATCGGTGTTCATCATACAAAATAAAAAAACATTGCATTTTCATTATACGATTTATATTTGTCTGACGAAATAAACACAATGATTAGTGTAATACGAATGACATCTATCATAAGCATAAATAAATATGGCCCGATTTATATCGTTTTTAGTCTAATTTCAATCGGGAAAGAGTCAGCAACGTGTTTTAGCAAATCAAAGGTTCGACTGCCGGCTCTTATAAAGGCAACCGCGCTTCACGCATCCCGAACGCGTTATAAAATAACATACAGTACAGGAATTGGAAACTGTAGGTTTTCCACTGACGGACTCGATCGGAATATATTAGGTTGGGGAAAAAGAAATCCATTATTTTTTCGGTACATGGCTGTAGTGAACGATATCTCGTAAAGTATCGTTCAAAAAATTTGAAATTTATGCTCGTTGTAAAGATGACATTTCACACTAAAAAAAATTCTTTTGTTGTTTTTTGTTTCGTCCATTCAGTTGTGAGTTACAGGGTGTTAAAAATGGAAGTCAACAAAGAGAACATTCGGTACATTTTACAGTTTTTCTTCGATAAAGGCGAAAATGCAAGCCAGGCGGCTGAAATTGTAAATGGTGTTTATGGTGCCGATACTGTAACAGCTAATTACGTGCAATTTTGGTTTCGTCGATTCCGTTCAGGCATTTTTGATGTTAAAGATGCACCTCGCACAGGCAGGCCCGTCGTCGAAAATGTCAACCAAATCACAGAAATAATCAAAATTGACCGGCATGTTAGTAGCCGTAGCATCGCTCAGGAGCTAAAGATCGACCATAAAACAGTTTTAAACCATTTGCGCAAAGTTGGATTCAAAAAGAAGCTCGATGTTTGGGTGCCACACTAATTAACACCGAAAAACATGTTGGATCGAATTTCCATCTGCGAAGCCTTGGCCAAACGCAATGAAATCGACCCATTTCTTAAACGGATGGTGACTGGGGATGAGAAATGGGTCACATACGACAATATTGTGCGAAAACGATCGTGGTCAAAGCGCGGTGAAGCAGCTCAAACGGTGGCCAAACGAGGACTAACGGCCAGGAAGGTTCTACTGTGTATTTGGTGGGACTGGAAAGGAATAATTTGTTATGAGTTGCTTCCGTATGGCCAAACACTAAATTCAGATCTCTACTGTCAACAACTGGACCGTTTGAAGCTAGCGATTGACCAGAAACGGCCAGAATTGGCCAACAGAAGAGGTGTTGTGTTCCATCAGGACAACGCCAGGCCACACACGTCTGTAGTGACTCGCCAAAAACTCTTGAAGCTTGGTTGGGAAATTTTAATGCATCCGCCATATAGTCCGGACCTGGCACCAAGCGATTACCACCTTTTTCTCGCATTGCAAAACATCCTGTGTGATAAGAAATTGGAATCAAGAGAAGATTGTGAAAATCGATTATTAGAGTTTTTCGCCAATAAGGACCAAAACTTCTATGAGAGAGGCATTATGAAATTACCTTTAAAATGGCAACAAATTATCCAACAAAATGGTCCATATTTGACCCAAATCGGACAATCCAAAGCATGTTAAATAAAGTCTTGAATTTCGCGCAAAAATAATGGATTTCTTTTTCCCCAACCTAATATATAAACTGTATTATACAATTACAGAATGTGCCAATTAATTTTGGTGGAAATATTAAGGAAAATTTGAATGTCATTGAGAAAATAAAGAAATATTGGATTGTCAGAGTAATCAATGAAAGTAAAAATTGGCCAGAACGTTGCCAGAATGTTGTTGGAAGAAGATTATTTCTTACCAACAACCAACAACAATTAACAAGAGAAAATATGGAAAACAATTGTGGTTTTTTATTATGACACGAACTACAACTACGTATGTTTGAGTTTTGTAAGAATTATAGTATTAACCTTCCGTATGCCAGGACGGAGTCACTTTGACTCGCAATGCGAGAGCGGTAACACATACACTCTCATAGCTGACGGCGTCGCCGAAAGACATCAGAGTGTGCGTATCACTTTCGCGCGGCGACGACATCCGGCTTAACGCTGCCCCACCACATTCTGAAACATGCGGTGTAGTGCACAAAACAAATTCAGTTCGCCACAGATCTGTGAACAGTGCGCACCTTTGGGCTATAGGGTCAACGGGAAGAATAATTCTAAAAAAATTCCACTGTACAAGTGTAACAACGTACGCGATATTCAGTTTGTCATGGAAGTAACAACCGTTACTCAACAACCTGTCATAAATGTACGAGATATGTGTGTGGGGTAAAGGTAAAGAAAGACGTGCTCATCACCGATTTGCATGAAACTTTGCAGAAACATCAATTTTTGCATAAAAATAAGATCTGTAAAAGCCAAAAAGCGCGCTCTCGTCTAATTAAAAAGTTATTAAGCGTCAAAGTTTATTGAAAAACCTGCCTTACCGGCACCGCGAACGACATCCGCGCATGCGCACTGATGTCTGCGCATGCGCACGGACAAGTTTGCAGGTAGAGTGCGCGTATTTGAAATGAAATAATATTGAATTGGCGAAGGCTAGGTGTGGGTAAGGCTTCCCCTTCATAATATTTAAGGGTTTTCAATCAGAAAATGGTTTGAGAGTTGGTTTAGGTCTAGATTTCTTTCAGCCAAATCTCACTTTTCGTTTTATTTCTATGGCTAGGTGTGGGCAAGGCTTCCCTTTCATAATGTTTAAGGGTTTTTAATCAAACAATGGTTTGAGAGTTGGTTTAGGTCTAGATTTCTTTCAGCCAAATCTTACTTTTTGTATTATTTAAGGGCTGGGTGTAGGCTAGGCTTCCCTTTTGTAGTGCTTTTGTCGATAGAAATGATGTTGCTGCACTTTTGCTATTAAAATATAACACGAACCTACTCTCAAACCATTGTTTAATTGAGAACTCTTAAACATTATGAAAGGGAAGCCTTGCCCACACCTAGCCATAGAAATAAAACGAAAAGTAAGATTTGGCTGAAAGAAATCTAGACCTAAACCAACTCTCAAACCATTGTTTGATTGAAAACCCTTAAACATTATGAAAGGGAAGCCTTGCCCACACCTAGCCATAGAAATAAAACGAAAAGTGAGATTTGGCTGAAAGAAATCTAGACCTAAACCAACTCTCAAACCATTGTTTGATTGAAAACCCTTAAACGTTATGAAAGGGAAGCCTTGCCCACACCTAGCCATAGAAATAAAACGAAAAGTGAGATTTGGCTGAAAGAAATCTAGACCTAAACCAACTCTCAAACCCCTGTTTGATTGAAAACCCTTAAATATTATGAAAGGGAAGCCTAGCCTACACCTAGCCTTCGCCAATTCAATATTATTTCATTTCAAATACGCGCACTTTACCTGCAAACTTGTCCGTGCGCATGCGCAGACATCAGTGCGCATGCGCAGGCATCAGCGCGCATGCGCAGATAGCGTTCGCGGTGCCGGTAAGGCAGGTTTTATAACAAAACTTTAACGCTTAATAACTTTTTAATTAGACGAGAGCGCGCTTTTTGGCTTTTGCAGATCTTATTTTTATGCAAAAATTTACCATTACACGAAGTTTCATGCAAATCGGTGATGAGCACGTCTTTCTTTACCTTTACCCAAATGCACTGCTCATTACAATAAAGATACAGAACACAGCTACTTGTCCAATTATTTATGCTTGCCTGTCACCAGACAAAACATCCTTTTCCGGGCTCAGCAATTTTACTAATACAGTCCAAACATCCCTGTTTTCATCATCACTCCTCCGCCATGACTTCTCTATCTTGACTTTCCCATATCGCACCCACACCCTCTTCCCTTTTCCCTCCACCTCATTCTCTTTTCCTCACACATAAGATCATCATCTATCGTAATTTTCTATTCCTTTAACTTCCTTCTTCCCCTCGTCACTTCTCCCTTTCGTGCCACCCTCTTCATTTTTACTAGCACCATTCCCTCTTGTCTCCGCCTTCCCTTTCTCTTGTTCCCAGTTCGCTGATTTCCTCCACCTCTCCTTCCGGCCCAAATTGTCCCACCAACTCTTCTATCTCTTCTTTCCTCTTATTAGTCCTTTTATAATTATGTTCTTTCTCCATTCTTCTCTTTCCTTCTGCTCTTGCCACTTTTCTGTCCTCCTCGTCCTCTCGTCTATCTTCTTCTTCCAGCCTCTACGTTTTCTCCGTAGTGCCTTACGACTCCGTATCGGACGTTCATGGAGCCGTTACTACCAGCGCCGCGATGCGGTGGCAAGCCCCCCCCCCCCCCCCTTGTATGCTCGATAGCGGGTCGCGCTTCCTCTCCGTTTCCTTAGCTTCTTTTTTTGCTGATGACGTCCTCGCAGAAGGCGGCCAACGCTTTCCAGCCCTTGCAGTTTCCAATCATAGTTCTAGACACCGCCGAAAGCGATATGTCCGCCCAACGACCCTGCGCAGCGCCGCTCTTTGCTCTGTCCATTCCGCACATTGTATGAGTACATGGTTCGCATTGTCTCTACCCCAACCGCAACGTAGGCACGCTTCGGAATGCTTCTTTCCTATCTTGTGCAGGTACTGACCGAAACATCCATGTCCCGTGATGATCTAGGTCATTCGGAACGGGAATTTGATTAGCCGCTGTCCTGCGTTAGTAATCGCTTGACAGCGCTAATCGCCCTGTATATCCTTTGCCCATATCGACACTCCGTATAGCGCTACGGAGTGTGCCGTGTTACAATAGAGCTGGCACACGATTCGGGATGGACCGCGTAGGTTCGGCAGCAATCTTCCGAGCGCAGCTGCCACCGATTCTATTCTCGGAGCCACGGATGCTTGTGGGACCCCGCAATTGACCATTTTCGTACAACGTCCTGTACTGTCACGGTAAACTAGCTTCCAATCGCGAAAATATCCTCTTACGGCTACAATAAGGTATGGTCGAATAGAATTGTTTTTCTCAAAGCAAAATGTCTTTCCACCTAACTGAATTGAAGGCATTGCGGACGTCTATGGCGACGATGCAAGTGCGATACGTCTATGACGACGTATTTTTCCACAATAATTTAGAGGTGCCTAAGCGCGTCCACCGTGGACCTGCTAGGGCGAAAACCGAATTATATGTTGGTGAAACCACCTCGTTATTCATATATTTCGCTGAACCTTTCCTGTATAAGACGCTCATAAAGTTTGGCGACTCTGTTGATAAGGCACAATAGCCTGTATGCTGAAGGGCGGTTTAAGGGCTTTTTCGGTTTAGTGATGAATACTAACATTTGCTGCTTCCAGCCTTTTGGAAAGTAGCCTTCCACGGCGCAGGTATTATAGACTCTTAAAAATCTAGCCGAACTTTGAAATCTAGTCCAGAAGTCCGCGCTGTGCCTGCAATTTCAGGCCCACTCGTGGAATACCTTATTATTCTCGATGAAAGAGTCGATTGCCTTATCCTTGTCTAAAGTGATTAAAATCCACCCGTCACGAACATAATTTACGGGTACCCTATTCCTACCTACTTTGCAGAGGACATACTGGTAGTCGCTCCCCATATAATATTCGTTTACTTTCCAGCTATTTGTCTTGTTCGCAAAGATCCCGTCCATAAACGTTATGTCGACTGCGGAGCCGGCGTTGTTCCGTCTAAACGTCCATGTGTTACCAGTGTTTGCGAATCTGAGGACCAACCGTGATACGGTGTCCATTAGCATGGAATCCCTCCGATCGTATTTAGTTTTACCCCATCCTAGATTTTTCGCGTTAAAGTCGCCGGCCACCAGTATGCCCTCATCCCGGTTCGTGCAAAATACCGCAAGTTCATCCAGGAATCGACCGAAGTCCGATAGGCTGGCGGTAGGTGAGAAGTAGCAGCTGTAAATTAAGGCATTATTTGCCTTGACCGTAATAAAATTCTCTCTTACGGTTGTGACCCTGTGCCTTATTGTTCTCTCGCAGATCCAGACAGCCGCGTTTCCGGACTTGCAGGTGTACCAGTTCTTCCCTACTTCATACGACTCTGAGACTATGACAACATCGATGTCATTCTCTCTAACGTAGTGCTATAAAATATCTTGCGCAGTTTTACAATGATTAAGTTTAATTTGTGCGCAATTCATTATCTGAGACGGTTGATATATTTAACCCGCGCGAACTCGCGCCTTCAATCCTCTCCCGAGAACTCGCGCATAGGCACTTTGCGCCGCATCTATTTTAATATACTTTTTAGCAGCATTTGCTTCATTTATGTAGCATATTCTCTAATTATACACAAATTTAGTACCATTAGACTAAGTGAAATTAATTATTTAAATATATGTTTTTCGCATTTTGCGAAGACATGCGAAGAATGAAAATACATATACGTGTGTATACGCGGTAACTCGCCGATTCTGCTGTTTTTCCAACTCTTCTCACTGCTTCTTCCGCTCTTCACGCTGCTTTTCTACACTACTGAATACGCGCACACATTTATTTGAACACACATGCGCGCTAGAAACACAGGAGGAGAACTAAGTATGGTGGGGGAAGCAGACTGTACGTGCGGAACGCTCACGATCATCATCGTTCAGGCTAGTAACTGGAGAAATGTCGTCCCTGGATTATAATAATAAATATAAATAAATAATTACGTTAAGGATAGGTACAAATGATAGTGAAGATTGTAAAACTCAGCCAGCTGGAACGCCAGTTTTCAGTCTTTTCTATTAATTGTGATATCTTAGATCCTGTCTCGGCGCGGCACAAAATTTCATAGTGCGAGTTCTCGGGGGTTAATGTAAGAACCACACGTAGTGCTACCAGCTATGTGCCTGGAGTCAACCCGCGCGCCCTCGCCTGCGCATACGGGGCACGTTAGTTCCTCCTGGCATTTTGTCGCTACATGGCCCTCATTGCCACATTTCTTGCGCAGCTTGGACCTATCTTTTCCCCGACATACTCCTGCCCTATGTTCTAGGCATCTAGGCATCTAGGCATCTAGGCATATAGGCTCTAGGCACCTAAAACATCTAGGAATAGACTGGCGGTGTATCGTCCTGCATACTGCTAATCTAATCTTTATATTTGCCTTTGAACATAATTTTCCTCCTAAGTCGGCCCGAAATTCGATAACGACGATCTTTGTGCCCGCATACGCATTCATAAGCAACCTTATGCGGACCTGGCTTTTGCAGTCCGTAATCGTGAGGCCCAAGTTCCTCGCTAGCCCTTCCTATATATGCTCTTCGCGCGCGCCACGGCGATATCGCGTATGACTACCTATATGGGTGAGCCGTTTGATTGCCGCCTTTCCCCCCATTAACTTCTGTGTCGCTTCCTGCACTCCTGTTATCGCGACCGCATCACAGTCCCGATCGAATTCTACCAGTATATCCCTAACCCTTGACTTCCAAACCGTCCTTATTTCGGTTCCTTCCGGTTCCTTCCGGTTTAACTTCCCTACAGAGGACTTCCAATGTGTCCCCATAGGTATATTTTTCATTTACCTTAATCATTATAGTCTCCGGTTTAGGTCGGCAGGGGGCTGTGGGTGGCTGCGGCCTCCCTGGTTGTCTTCCCGACCCCATCGTAACTTGGGTTCCTCTATAAGAATTTTGCTATCGTAACAATTGCATAACTTTATTCTTCCCTCATTTTCCGGGTATCTGTCCGCTGTGTTGACGAGGTTGAGGTGGCACAATCTCTGGTTCATGTTGTATAGGTTCCTGACTCCCAGGTCTCTGCTCCCAGCCTCGGTCAGCTGAGTCTGGAGTGAGCCTTTTACTTCTCTTGTTCAGTCCTTCCTTGATTGTGGGGGTAGTTTGAGTACTCTCATCCTCTATATTACCAGAACTCTTTCCGTGATCCCTGTTGGTTTAGCCTCGGGTTGTAAGTAACTTTCTTCGAACAGTTCTATTAACCTTCCGTTAGTCGCGGCCTCTATTTCTACACGAATGGTCGCGCGTATCTCCTAGATACGCTATTGTCAAAATCGAAGATTTGATAGTACAATTATTGAAATTTTGTTGCGTATAATATATTATGAATAATCACGCTTCATTTATGATAAAATTTATTTTTCAAAACATACACAAAGTATTATAAATCTATATATAAACATGCAGTCACATCACTGTCACGTAAAATCAAGTCTTCTATAGTATCAAAATCACTATGATCGTCCATCTTATTTTAACTGTTGTCTACCTCTCTTGAAAAAACAACAAGTGCAAGAAAACAAATTAGATACCACAAACCACAAAATTCGGGGAAAAAATCGACACAAAAAACGGATGATTAGAAACAGAATGAATGATGTGGGAAAGTCTTACCGGAACAGTCGCGTGTATTTCTCAGATACAAATGTCGATTTGCTGAAAATGTGTATTCGCTTTGAACTCTAAACTGATACCGGAAAGATGGTCTAGAAGAGAGGGAAGAATACCTGAAATGGGCTTATCGCAGCGGGATTAGGAAAAATGATATTATACAAAACATATCTGCAGTGTATCCTACAGATACGCGCGACCATCGGAAGGTTAATCTGTCCAGGACATTTAACCTGGTTTTCTTAAGCAAAGTAATCTTCTGAATGTGGGAGTTCGTAGCTTTTACCGCCTTCTTCATCGTCATGTTAGTGTTCCGCGATACCGAACTATTCATTATTAAAAACGGGGACTTAAGATCTCCTATAGGTACCTCTTTCTCACTGATCATTAGAAGCCTTGTTTTAAGCTCCTCGATTAGTTCAACGATATTGGCTTAGTTTTTCTGCCTCTATTTCGTCCACCTGTGGCGATTCTGGTATCGTGAACATTAATTTGTCCGACCCTTCCGGTTCTGCGGTCCCACGTTGGAGAGATTTGCACGTGCCCTCTTTTCAGCGGTTTTTCTCTGGGGTCCTTTCTGTAACATTTTACATTTCCGTAACACGTAACACCTCTGCCATCGGTGTCCCTACTCTGAACCTTATTTCCTGTTTCCTGGCTCCTGGGAATTTTAGTTTATCTTGTTGCGACATCATTTAGTAGACAGTATACATGTATGCTTATGACGGTTCGCCGATCGTCGGAGCCCAGGGTACAAGTGGGCATCTATCCCCGCGAAAGGAATTCCTACTTTGTTTAATTGGTGTGGAAACCGATTTGCAGTTTGTCGGCTGACCCTGGCCTATCCTCAATCGATGCATCTATTAAACCGTATCCATGCGACGTAAGCAGGATATCTCCCCCCCCCCCCCCTCTCTCGTAAACTGTCTTAGTACGTACGTTAGCCTCTGCTATACTTCCACTTTTATTTACTGTCCGTCCGTCAGTAGATTGTCTTACCGTGCATTCGTCATGGTTCCTAATCGCAATTCCCCGTCAACTGGCGGAGCGACAGAGGTCTGGTACTGACTTCCTTTCCGTGCTCGGTCGGGGATCTACTATTCTCCACCTTATCTAATCTGCGGGGATCAGCCGCATCCCATGCACTCACTACACATTCTTCCCAGACGAGCACAAGGGGAGGATTACACACGGCGTCTGTGCGCGGTCACTTATTCGTCAGCTTGCGTTGCTTATTTCATGACTACCCTTTCGTCTCTGGGCAGAATATGCCACAGGTGGTAGGGAACTTCGCCAATCCGCAGTCGTGGGGGCGCGCTGTGTCGGAATATGCCTCTCCCTAAAGCCTGTGAATTTTCCGTGGTTCATATACAGGGTGGTTTTGATCCAGTGGTACAACCGAAAAGGAGGTTAATCTACATGCAACAATAAGTTGAAAAAAACGTATGACAATTTTTTTTTAAACGCTCCGTTTTCGAGAAATTAACTTTGAATTTTTGTCAGATGCAAGCGCCCTAAAACATGGCACTGTATATCTATATCTACCGCTTTGCGTCGCTGCGTGTACGTTCGGGTAGCTATGACGTCACGATAGGTCGCTTCGGTCTCACTGTCGCGTTTCCCGGATGTCTCTCCTGAGCCTGCTTCGATGCTACGCAATGAGATAAGCCATCGCGCCGCGACCAAGATTCCTGGAGCGCACCCGATATATCGCTCCGCGCTCGGGTGCGCTTGCACTTTGCGAAAATGCAAAGTCGATTTCCTCGAAAACGGAGCGTATAAAAAAAATTGTCATACGTTTTTTTCGACTTATTCTTGCATATAGATTCACCTCCTTTTCGATTGTACTACCGGATCGAAACCACCCTGTATATCGTAGTTTGCGCCGCCATGCCACTCTTGGTATTCATGCAAACTCATTCATACAGCAAGGTGATGAACACACTCACGCTCTCGCAGTTCATGCGTGACCCGGCATCTTAAACAAACACTGACTGTCTAACTCACGACGTAATGAACGAACGAACGAACCGGTGCACGGGCGCCTAGTTACGCGAAGTCTTTCCACGCGTCGTCATCGAAGACCGAACGTTTGAGTTCCCTGAGGCTCACCGGAGACGGCCCTACCCAAAAATGTACGCTCTTAACGGAACTATTTACCATGTTTCGAGACGATTTGATCAAAAAACAGGTCAAACTATATCATGTTTACATGGTCTGTCCGGAAAGTAACGGGACTGGATTTTTCCTGGGCGAACAGGCGGAGGAGAGGCGGTCTGCGCTGGTAGGATCGGTGGAGGGTGGTATTGAGAAAGCTGGAAAAAATCGGCCGTTGGCGGTCGGCGGTCGGCTCCCGGCCGTAGAAAAAAGCACGTCGCTCATATTGTGATCACCTCTCGAAGCGCCTCGGTCGGGAATACTCCGGTCTACGCTCCGCATACTTTCGAACGCTCGGAGACGTCCTTACGAATATGCATTTATCTTCAACAAGATTTGCAAGATCAATTTGAAATTTTCAGAGAATATACTCAAATATATGTACATTCCGAAAATGCAACAAAAAAGTATCGATTTTTTGGAAATTTTAACTAGGTATAACCCTTTAACATATTTCTAACAAGTAGTTGTAGTATCAAAAAATATTTTAACTTTTATTATTTGTTGAATCATTTTTGCATTAAAAGTAATGTTGTAGTATATCTGTTGTAGTATCCACCTTTTCCTTACACTTAACCTTATTCTACTTATACATTAATCATCGCCTCAGCTTTACTTATTCCATTATGCCTGCTCGCTCTCTCTCCCGCTCGCACGCCCGCTCGCCGCAAGCCCACACTCACCCCACACACCCTCCTACCTGCTCCACCCCCTCTCGGACTTCCGTTTCCTCTCTCTCCCCCCACTCACTCCCCTCCATCTCATTCAACCACTCACTCCTCCATTCACTCACTCCCTCCCCTCGCCCCCACCGCCGCCCATCTCCTCTCCACCTCCTTAAACAAATCCCCCTTCCCCACACCTCCCACATGTGTTTCCAAGTCTCCCTCCACCCCCTGCACAGACTACACAACCTCTCCTTCTCGCTCCCCCAGTACCTCCCCCCCCCCCCTCAACCCACTGCCCAGCCTGAATTTTGCCACCATCTTCCACCTTTCCTCCCCCCAGCCCTTCTTCAAATATTCTGGAATTCCTTTGTCCTTGCACCCCCCATACTCCTTATTCCACTCCGACCTTCCTATCCTCTCCCACCTGTCCCTTTCCTGCTCCTCCCTCTCCTACCGTATTATCTCCTCCTCCCTTATTTCCCTCGCCTCCCTCCCCAACCTCTAACCCCTTCTTTCCCAAAACGCTCTCCTCTCTCCCTCCCATCCCCTTTCGCTCTCCCTCCTTCCCATTCTTTCCTTTATTTCCCTTAGGCACGCCTGAGCCAGTGCCCCTCCGCCTCCCTCCTCCACCCTTCTCTCAAACCCCCACGCCCTCAACGCCATCCTTCCCCTCATCATCTCCCTCTGCAATTCCTCCCTTATCATGTACCCAGGCGTACACCTCTCCACCCCCAAGACCCACCTCAAAAACCTTTCGTGGAGTGCCTCCACCTTCTCCCTCTCCCTCCACCCCCACACCTGCACCCCATAACTCACCACCGGCCATATTAATCTATCGTATAACCATAACCTCCTTCCCCAATCCCCCCCGAAAAGCCTTTTCCCTAACCCCCATACCTGCCCCAACACCGCCGCCACCCTCCGCACCCTATCCTCCACCTGCTCGTCCTGCCTCCCGTCCCTCTTCACCACATATCCCAGATATTTGAACCTCGCACTTCTTCAATATCCCTTCCCGCCCACCTTCAACTTACCCTCTTCCACCTCCCTCCCCCCTCCCTTCACCTCATTATCTTGGTCTTTCCCACATTCACCTCCAACTTCTTTTTCCTAAAATACTTCTCTAGTACCGCCAACACTGACCTCATCCCCCCTTCGTCCTCCGCCAACACCGCCACGTCGTCGGCGTATGCCAAGGACCTTATCACCCCCCCCCCCCCATCCCTCCCAAGTAATGTTGTTATATTCATTATTATTTAGTCTTCTCTAGTTTATGCATGCGGGAGAGATTTAACATAACTATGGTATGCAGGTGCTCTAGTATGTAAATAATCTTCATTTTAATATATTCGTTATTCTTGTACAGTTTTTTTTGCGATTTAATTTGCTACAAACACATTGTTACTCAATTGTTGAAAGTTACAAACGCGTATCCAGAGAACCGTATGAATCTGTTAGCGGATCGAAAGTGAATTTGAGGTTAAATTGTTTATAACAAATTCATTGCACATTGATAATTCAGCTGCTACTTTGGTAATTAAACATAAAGCTATGAACACATAAAATTTTATTTCATAATATTTCCCATATCTATTTTAACTCACAATGGTACTCACGCCACTTCAAAATAAACGGCTCATTTAAAGTCATTCATTCAACGTAGTCCCACAGGTGCGTTGTTCGTATGAAATTTGTTATAGCAACTTCAACCATCTAGGAAAAAGACTGTCATCGTTGTACATTGATCATACGACATATTTAGTTTTTCAATACAGTGATTATGTTCCTTCAGCTGCATCAGTGTCAATTGGTTCCCTATGTGTGACTAGAGCGATAGAAATAAGCGCGAAAGCAAGCTGTTAATCTATTGCATTGAATATAAAAGGTGAGACGCAACTATATTGTATTATATACGAACACAGACGTATAAACCGCCCACTTTATCGCAGAAAATCATATTATGTTTATTAATTTTGGCCAAATTAGACGGTGGAAAGTTCCCCTAAACTGATTGAAACTCTGAATGAGCCATTCGATTGCTTATGAAAAATGACATACTTTTGTGAATTTTTAACACTGTGTGTCGACCGTAGAGCGGAGGAGGGTAAAATGTACTGTCTGCTTCTCTTACAATTTTCTTGAAATCTAGGAGAGTAAAAACTATGAAAAATATCAGAGCAACATCTGGTAATAGTGCGCATATTTCAGATTTTTTTCACACTTTTACATGAAAAATACTGCTGGTAAAAAATTAAAAACCAAAAAACAAATCAGAAAAACATCGATTTGATATTGAAGAAGGCGCAGATCAGTGATGCCGCTTTTCCTAAGATGAGTTGTTGCAAATAACGTCTTTCTGACTTTTTTCGTATTTTTTGATTAGGTGCAATGGTGTCAGAAAAATCAAAAACCGCGTCTATAGTTCGATTTTGTATGTCAAAACACCAAATGAAATAAACTTTGGTTTACATTTTGTTACATAATTTGTAGGAAAAACACACCTACTCACACTAACTTCGCTCTTTCTTAATTTAAATACACACAATGCTATAGTCTCACCATGATCAGTCTCTTTCTCTACCACGCTTCACGGTTCTCCCAAGAATGCCCGTCTCCTCCTCGATCCTGCTCGGCGTTCCCGCCCGGGCTCACCGTGTTTTGTCTCATCTCCTCCATGCCTCTCGTCACTTGTCCTCAGCCTACGTCATCGCGGTGCGTACACGAGATCTTACTCATACGCGTTGCAATCGGCCCTTCTCAGGTAGCTGTGGACAGAAATAATGCAGCGCGATACGAACCTCCCGTACTTTCCCTACAAATTATTTTATAGGATATTTAATGTGGGTATGGGGTACAGTAAAAGTCCGCTATATGTCCGCTGAAGTTAATATCCGCTATGAGTCGCTGTGCCACCATCTTGTTGAGGGGATCCCCCTCGCAACCGTTCACTGATTGTGAGTCGCACGATATTGTCACACAATTTGTTTGATGCCGCCGACGGCAACCCGAGGCCTATCGGTGAGACACTAACACCATTTTCATCACGTTTTAACTTTCAATCTGGAAGGGCAAGGGGCAGTAGATTGTACATAAAAAACTTTCGTTTTTGCTCATTTCTAAAAAAGGGGTGTCCGTGAAAAAATCAAGAACCTCCTTTCTGGCCGTTTCTGACGTGTTAAAATTAATTTGTAGAACGATTTTTTAAGCATCCTTTATAAGATAAGTATATTATGCAATATTCAACGCTATGAGATGGGGTACAATAAACAAGTATAGTTGCTAAGAAAACTGCTAAAACAAGGAGAATATGTAATAATGGCGCTTGTTATTTTATGCTAAAATATTTGTAGTTCCGCTAATATTATCGGTTGCACAACGGCAAAACGTCTTTTTTCTCAGTACTACTCTCTTTATTATTTTTTCCTTTAGTTTATTATTATTATTATTTTGTCGTTTCTTTCTTTTTCTTCTTTTTGTGTGCAGCTGAATCTCTCTGTATTTTATCCTTCATTTTTCTTTTTCCCAATAATAAGTTAACATAATATTTAGGTTAAGTTATATTCAATTAGATATTAAAGCCAGCTTCTTTTTTTGACCCATGTTCTGTAGCCCCCCGCATAAAACGAATGCGGTGCATGCGCCGAATTATATTTCATGTAATGTTCAAGCGCATTTAATGTTAACCGTGTAACCGGTCGGTTACATACCGACGAGAATCCCCGATTACCGATGTCCCCAAATCACGCGGTGAGTGACCGCCTCGGCGCTCCTGGCAAATTAGGCAGGGAGGGGAATTATAAAAGCGGCGCGAGACCGAGAAAGACAACTATTAGGCTTGTTACGAAAGATATTGCGACTCTCATTACGATTATAAAGACCATTATTGTATAATAAACGGTGCGAGCTACATACAAGGATCCCGAAGACAAACCGATCTTCCCTCCCAAGAAGGCAAACCGTCCTTGGAGGAGCAGGAGTGGCCAAGGATCCCGAAGACAAACTGATCTTCCCTCCCTTGAAGGCAAACCGTCCCTGGAGGAGCCGGAGAGGCCATAATATCCGAAGAAGTCGCCACACCGTTTACAAGAGAGTCGCCGTTCCGTCAAACCAACGACCCGCCACCAACCACGCGACGGCTGTGTAGAACCGTACGAGTACAACGGAAGTTTGTAAATTGAGAAAATATAATTTATAATTCTTTGCTCAACATCGAGCCGACCATCCTTCCCCCTGTTTGTCTGTTGCCCAGTGCTCGCACCCACAGTCCGAGTTATATATTAACAATAAGAAAGTAACTACGGTTACAACCGGGCCGATTCAAACCTTCCCACTGCTGCGTTCCGGGAACACGTACACACTTCCATTTACACTTTCGGCATCTGCGCACGAATCCAATTCTCTCATGATCACTAGGCATAGGGTGGCATAGGAACACCCCACCTTCATGCGATTGTCATATCCTTGACGATTGTCATATTTTCGACGTGTTCTTTACGTGCATTTTTATGTTTTTCTTCTTACAATGTATCTGTACAAGAAAAACATTAATATATATGCGAAATGTCTAATAGTAAATGTAACTGGCCGGCCTCAGGATCCAATGGTTACGATTCAAACTCCTCACTTGAGTGTGAATTGTCCATTGACATGCGCCGGCTTGCGTATGTTACAGCAACGACTATGTACATACATATGTACGAACGTGTAATATGTAAACCTTTTAAAAAGTACAAATATAAACCGAGTTGTACTGTGTTTGGCTCATTTTACTCGGAATAATATTACTAATATGTTTTGTCGTCAGTCCGTCCATT
This sequence comes from Anoplius nigerrimus, assembly GCA_914767735.1. Lineage (NCBI taxonomy): Eukaryota > Metazoa > Arthropoda > Insecta > Hymenoptera > Pompilidae > Anoplius > Anoplius nigerrimus. The sequence goes on from CAJZBX010000625.1 coordinate 238,751, forward strand.
TTTCCTTTTCTGCCGTTTCTACTTCTGATCATCCGTATCGGCAAAAAGCAAACAATGGAGAATTCGACTACAGTAGATTTTCTATATGAGTCCGATTTGAGCTACACAATATCTGTCTACGGATGCCCCTTTCACAAACAGGGGTCGTCGTCGGCCGGGCGGTTCCCGGTCGCTTGTATCGCAGTGGCATTTTTTGATGCTGACAATTGAACAGCGACGCGGTCTATCGGTGAGACACTAACCCTAATTAAGAAATCAAAAATTGTTAATTGCAATTTTTCGTTAAAAACAAGTTTACTGGTATATTGGAGACATTTTTCTAATAAAAATAAGACCAAATACGAAATGGTTACGACACTTGGTTTCGCTATTCTGACTTGTCAAACACACTGTCGCCTAAACGTCGCGTGATCAATGTGGTGTGAAGAAGGAACTTCTATTCGATGTGAATCAAGCACCTGGCGGATGAATCGACGCTTACCGTGGAGCTGGATGAGAAACAAAGTTTTCTTGAGTGGAATGAATGTCTACCTATTCGTTATAAGCCCATTTGGCGGCATTTTTTTGCGTCTCTTACCGTGTAGGGACACCATTGGCAGGTGCCTCCTCACAAACTCACACAGGGATCCTGCTACAGTTTAGACGGCTTTAAACTCCTCATACGCAAATAAAGTGGCAAGCAATTTTATATGTAAATAGAAGTTTTAATTAGTAACAAAATATAACCTGATCGGTTTCGTCTTTGGTCTCATTTTACTTGGCAAAATATTAGCAATACGATACTGACATTTTTATTCATAAAAAGTCAAAGTTGTAAAAATTTCTTCGCTGCACTAGTGTTGCCTCATCGTCATGTGGCATTCAATCATTCAACAATGTCTTCACCTTCACTCCCTCTTTCTATATCAACTGTCCCTACGGTTGGCGGTGTCGGCAAATTACAAAGAGACGGGCGCGTGGCCCAGCGTGGCCGGCAAGGTGGCGCAGAGACGACATTCGTGTCAAATCACCGGATGTATGCACGAGCAACGGGAAACTTTAGAATTGCAAAGATAAAAATAAAGAAGTTTTGCATACAGACAGGGTCGTTTCGTTTCTCATGTTCCGATCATTTGTATGAAATGGAATACAATAATCAATTGTAAGAAAACCCGCACGCGGGAAGTATTGGGCAACGGTACAGTAAGGATTATGTACCTCCCCTGTCCGAAGGAGAGGTGTTGCCAGGCGAAGGGTTTCAGATAGCGACGGACAAAAGACGAGCAAGGAAACGGTGACGCTGCCGACACAGGAAATCGCGCAGGCGATCATTCTCGAGCGAGCAGTGCGAGCGACCAGTTAGATCTGATTTGTATTACTAGCTACGAATAAAATATACGTCAGCACACTTTCCAAAGTATTCAAACGCCTACCGTGATTACGTTCGATTTCTTACATATCAGAAGTGGGATAAACCACGGAAATCGCGAGTGGAATTGTGTGTGTGCGTCCAGTGAGTGAACAGTGAGACGTGGCAGAACAAGCGTCGCTGGACAATGTCGAAGGACGTGACGACGCCCGGCTCGAGCGTGTCGAACGTTTACTTAGCGAATTAGGAAGAGGGCGGAATCAAAATTCGCGGGCAGGCTCTCAATCGCGTTCGCGCTCGCGCTCTCAAACACCCTTGCGTGAAAGGGAAAGCGCGCGTTTGGAACGCTTGGAACGGCGTGTGAAAGCAGTGTGTAGCCGTTCAGGGTCACGCCCGAGATCGCCGTCGTACACCCGCCCGGAGGACGAACTGCTAATCCCCATTTTCGATCCTATGAAGGAAAATGTGATCGTGGAAAATTGGGTACGACACGTGGACGAGATGAGGAAACTGTACGAGTGGGACGACCGATCCGTAATGCGACTGGTCGCCACTCGCTTGCGGGGTCATGCCAGACAATGGAGGCAGCAAATTGCAAAGCTGCACCGAGGCAATCGTTAGGAGACTATTGCTTCCAGAAGCTCAACAAACTTCGGAAGCTCGATATCGTTATCCCCGACAAGTATTTGATAGAGATGGTCATCGGTGGGATACCGGATGCGTGCATCGCACGATCTGTTCGTTCTGCGTAGTATACAGATGCAAACGCACTACATGCCTATATGAGTAGCATGGGCGACATGCCTCAGTTAGGAGGGAAAATGACGCAGCCAAAGGATAACCAACGGACAGTGTGAGCGATATAATAGGACGATTGTAGACGCACTGGCCACAACCTCTGCAGGCAAGGACCCCGAGACTGGGACAAGGAGGTGAAAAGAATACAAAGTGCATTGAACACTATGCACAACAAGGCGATTGCCACGACGCCAGTATGGGCACTCATGGGCTGCGATGTCAGGGGCGTCGCCGAGGGACGAATTATGAGCGCAGCCCAGGGAGAGGTCGATCGCGTGGATTTGGTGGAATTACGGGATGGCATATCCAAACATATCAGCAACGAGCAACGGATGCAGAAAGAGCGTTACGATCGCATTCGTCGAGAGGCGCCAAGTACGCGGTCGCTGATTTGTTACTGGTACAGATCACCAGCGACTATGCGACGGGTGGTAGCAAAAAGTTATTACCACATTTTAAAGGGCCCTTTCGAGTACGGACGGTTCTATTCAATGATAGATACGAAGTCGAGAACCTACGGGAGGGGGCCGCGGAACGTGACGACGGTGGTAGCCGTGGATCGCGTGCAACCATGGATCTCAATCCAAGGGGACGGCATGGTTGATTGATGATGAAAATATGCCTGATATTTAACCTACATATTTTTCTTTGTATTTTTAGTTTGTACAGAAGCCAAAAGCAGAATGATTTAGCAACCAGGGTAAATTGCGACATCGTTGACGGACAAAGGTTCCTGTGTGGAACCGGATGGCGGCAAGCACGACACTTATTGTTAGAGACCTAAGTGATTAAAGCCATTGTTAAAACGCGTACCTGGTTGATAGAAAATGAACGATGGTTTTGGCTGGAACTGAGTGAGTACCTATTTGCCCCGCGAAGCAACCTAAAACGGGGGGGGGGGGGGGGGGTACGGAATATCGCTTGAAGTGCGGAGCTTAACCGATGGCCTGTGTGCCGCGGTTGTGAATTAGTGGACGGGAGGAGTACTGGGTACTCTCGAATCATTGCGAACTGACGTTTCAACTTGAAGTTCGTAGCTTAACCGATAGGCTGTGTGCCGCGGTTGTGAATTGGTGGGCGGGAGGAGTACTGGGTACCCTCGAATCATTGCGAACTGACGTTTCAACTTGAAGTTCGTAGCTTAACCGATAGGCTGTGTGCCGCGGTTGTGAAACAGTGGACGGGAGGAGTACTGGGTACTCCCGAATCATTGTGAACTGACGTTTGAACTTGAAGTTCGGAGCTTAACCGATAGGCTGTGTGCCGCGGTTGTGAGACAGTGGTGGGGAAGAGTACTGGGTATCCCCAAATCATTGTGAACTGATATTTGAACTTGAAGTTCGGAGCTTAACCGATAGGCTGTGTGCCGCGGTTGTGAGACAGTGGTGGGGAAGAGTACTGGGTATCCCCAAATCATTGTGAACTGATATTTGAACTTGAAGTTCGGAACTTAACCGATAGGCTGTGTGCCGCGGTTGTGAGACAGTGGTGGGGAAGAGTACTGGGTATCCCCAAATCATTGTAAACTGATATTTGAACTTGAAGTTCGGAACTTAACCGATAGGCTGTGTGCCGCGGTTGCGAGACTGTGGCCAGGAGGAATATTGGGTACACCCGTACCGTTGACAATCAACGCAGGAGCCTCAAAGTCATAGGAAACTGATGGACTGTGTGCCCCGATTAGACAAGGGCACTCGGAGGAGCTGAGAGGAGCACCATGTATCAGACTGGAGAAATTACAGGCAACAGGAGAATACTATGAGCTAAGTCGCACCTTGTTTAGGTATTGTACAATAATTGTAAATTAGTGATATTAAATCTGTTTCTGGTTACAGGATGTCTGAGGACAGACATTGTAGTCAGGTTGGCCGAATGTAAGAAAACCCGCACGCGGGAAGTATTGGGCAACGGTACAGTAAGGATTATGTACCTCCCCTGTCCGAAGGAGAGGTGTTGCCAGGCGAAGGGTTTCAGATAGCGACGGACAAAAGACGAGCAAGGAAACGGTGACGCTGCCGACACAGGGAATCGCGCAGGCGATCATTCTCGAGCGAGCAGTGCGAGCGACCAGTTAGATCTGATTTGTATTACTAGCTACGAATAAAATATACGTCAGCACACTTTCCAAAGTATTCAAACGCCTACCGTGATTACGTTCGATTTCTTACACAATGTAAGAGAGCAAATGTATTGGAAAGCATTTACTTCTTTAATTAACAAGTACTTTTTGCAACATTTTTAACCTCGTCGGTGCTGCTAGCACTTAAAATTATCGCGATACAAAAATTGGGAGTGATGGGATTCGATCATGTATAAAAGTTCGTTTTACAAATTAGTTTAACACGCCAGTAAACGACTAGAAAGGATGATCTTTAATTTTCACTGACACCCGTTTTTTAAAAATGAGCAAAAAGGGAAGTTTTTTATTTATACCTCACTGCCCATCGCCTTTGCAGATTCACAGTTAAAACATGATGAAAATAGGAATTTTTTAATGAGCTATCGAATGACGTTTTTGGTTTATAATTGTTTTGGGATCGCTTTTGAGCCCCATCATCCAACGACACCCTTCGAACAAGATATTTTATCAGATCATCGGTTAGGTTAGGGACGAAAAAGCATTTTAATACCGCTGGTTTATGCCAAAGGAAACACTTGTACGCAATCGTGTCGGAGAGTAGTCGGAGCCGTAGCTCATTTCTTGTCTCCGTTCGGTACGTAGCAGACGACTCGCTGACTGAAAGCACGTATACACCTTAATGAGGGTGATGGAATCATGCACCTCCTGTTCGAATACAATTATGGGTGGAATATTAATCGCACCCGGTTTGGCAAGCTCACTCATCGGCTTACTCGATCTTATTTGTTCTTCTCCTTTCGCATTGTCCCTTGCTGGCGACCTTTGTCCTCTGGCTGTGTTTTTGTTTTGGATTTTGGTTACCGGGGCGGTTAGGCTCACGTCCTGCTCGTCCGTTTGCTCGGTATCCAGGCTTCCTTCTTGTAAAAAGTGAAATTTATTCTTGAGGATAATTTTATCCTGCGCCATTTTTGATGATGTGGGTCCTCGATTGGTTAGGTTTTTTGGCTTCTTTGCTGTTGGTTAAGGTGATCCGGGGCTGACCTCCATGGGTTCGCGGGCTGCGCTTCCTTGTCCGAGAGCAGCTAGCTTCTCTTTTAGTATTTTAATTTCATTTTGCAAAGCCGATATGATATCTTGCTCTGCGGATTTAGATGACGCGGTTTCTGGTCTGGCGGACATCCCTTTGCTTTCACCGGATGCTGCTGTTGCTTTTGGAGCTATGGGGGGGTCTTTGGGCTTGGTGCTCGAAGAAGGAGTCGGCTCCACTGATATATTGGTATTAGGATTCTTTTTCGCGTTTAGGATGGGCTTAGGCGCCATCCCAATACGCTTTGGTGAGAGCGTTTTCCTCTCAGCAAATTTTCGAATGAGTTTATTCACTTGCCTTTCGGATAAATGTTTGAAGGTGTCCTGTTCTGTAGGCCGCACCTCCCCTTTTTTAGATGCCGTTTCGCCAGTGCTTTGAGTTCCAGATTTTTCATCCAACCCCCCCGATTGACTTAGTATGGTTTTTTGAGACTCCTCATTGTTGAGGAGGTCCTTTCCTTGAGATGTCAGCACGTTTGGATTAACTTCCACTGTACATTAAAATGAGCTAGTATAGCTATAAGTGATAATAAGTTGGACACTATACAGGGTGGTCCCGATCCGATGGTACAACCGAAAAGGAGGTGAATCTACATGCAAAAATAAGTCGAAAAAACGTATGACAAGTTTTTTTAAACGCTTAGTTTTCGAAAAAATCGACTTTGAATTTTCGTCAGGTGCAAGCGCCCTAAAGCATGGCATTGTGGCGATTCTGGTATCGTGAACATTAATTTGTCCGACCCTTCCGGTTCTGCGGTCCCACGTTGGAGAGATTTGCACGTGCCCTCTTTTCAGCGGTTTTTCTCTGGGGTCCTTTCTGTAACATTTTACATTTCCGTAACACGTAACACCTCTGCCATCGGTGTCCCTACTCTGAACCTTATTTCCTGTTTCCTGGCTCCTGGGAATTTTAGTTTATCTTGTTGCGACATCATTTAGTAGACAGTATACATGTATGCTTATGACGGTTCGCCGATCGTCGGAGCCCAGGGTACAAGTGGGCATCTATCCCCGCGAAAGGAATTCCTACTTTGTTTAATTGGTGTGGAAACCGATTTGCAGTTTGTCGGCTGACCCTGGCCTATCCTCAATCGATGCATCTATTAAACCGTATCCATGCGACGTAAGCAGGATATCTCCCCCCCCCCCCCCCCTCTCTCGTAAACTGTCTTAGTACGTACGTTAGCCTCTGCTATACTTCCACTTTTATTTACTGTCCGTCCGTCAGTAGATTGTCTTACCGTGCATTCGTCATGGTTCCTAATCGCAATTCCCCGTCAACTGGCGGAGCGACAGAGGTCTGGTACTGACTTCCTTTCCGTGCTCGGTCGGGGATCTACTATTCTCCACCTTATCTAATCTGCGGGGATCAGCCGCATCCCATGCACTCACTACACATTCTTCCCAGACGAGCACAAGGGGAGGATTACACACGGCGTCTGTGCGCGGTCACTTATTCGTCAGCTTGCGTTGCTTATTTCATGACTACCCTTTCGTCTCTGGGCAGAATATGCCACAGGTGGTAGGGAACTTCGCCAATCCGCAGTCGTGGGGGCGCGCTGTGTCGGAATATGCCTCTCCCTAAAGCCTGTGAATTTTCCGTGGTTCATATACAGGGTGGTTTTGATCCAGTGGTACAACCGAAAAGGAGGTTAATCTACATGCAACAATAAGTTGAAAAAAACGTATGACAATTTTTTTTTAAACGCTCCGTTTTCGAGAAATTAACTTTGAATTTTTGTCAGATGCAAGCGCCCTAAAACATGGCACTGTATATCTATATCTACCGCTTTGCGTCGCTGCGTGTACGTTCGGGTAGCTATGACGTCACGATAGGTCGCTTCGGTCTCACTGTCGCGTTTCCCGGATGTCTCTCCTGAGCCTGCTTCGATGCTACGCAATGAGATAAGCCATCGCGCCGCGACCAAGATTCCTGGAGCGCACCCGATATATCGCTCCGCGCTCGGGTGCGCTTGCACTTTGCGAAAATGCAAAGTCGATTTCCTCGAAAACGGAGCGTATAAAAAAAATTGTCATACGTTTTTTTCGACTTATTCTTGCATATAGATTCACCTCCTTTTCGATTGTACTACCGGATCGAAACCACCCTGTATATCGTAGTTTGCGCCGCCATGCCACTCTTGGTATTCATGCAAACTCATTCATACAGCAAGGTGATGAACACACTCACGCTCTCGCAGTTCATGCGTGACCCGGCATCTTAAACAAACACTGACTGTCTAACTCACGACGTAATGAACGAACGAACGAACCGGTGCACGGGCGCCTAGTTACGCGAAGTCTTTCCACGCGTCGTCATCGAAGACCGAACGTTTGAGTTCCCTGAGGCTCACCGGAGACGGCCCTACCCAAAAATGTACGCTCTTAACGGAACTATTTACCATGTTTCGAGACGATTTGATCAAAAAACAGGTCAAACTATATCATGTTTACATGGTCTGTCCGGAAAGTAACGGGACTGGATTTTTCCTGGGCGAACAGGCGGAGGAGAGGCGGTCTGCGCTGGTAGGATCGGTGGAGGGTGGTATTGAGAAAGCTGGAAAAAATCGGCCGTTGGCGGTCGGCGGTCGGCTCCCGGCCGTAGAAAAAAGCACGTCGCTCATATTGTGATCACCTCTCGAAGCGCCTCGGTCGGGAATACTCCGGTCTACGCTCCGCATACTTTCGAACGCTCGGAGACGTCCTTACGAATATGCATTTATCTTCAACAAGATTTGCAAGATCAATTTGAAATTTTCAGAGAATATACTCAAATATATGTACATTCCGAAAATGCAACAAAAAAGTATCGATTTTTTGGAAATTTTAACTAGGTATAACCCTTTAACATATTTCTAACAAGTAGTTGTAGTATCAAAAAATATTTTAACTTTTATTATTTGTTGAATCATTTTTGCATTAAAAGTAATGTTGTAGTATATCTGTTGTAGTATCCACCTTTTCCTTACACTTAACCTTATTCTACTTATACATTAATCATCGCCTCAGCTTTACTTATTCCATTATGCCTGCTCGCTCTCTCTCCCGCTCGCACGCCCGCTCGCCGCAAGCCCACACTCACCCCACACACCCTCCTACCTGCTCCACCCCCTCTCGGACTTCCGTTTCCTCTCTCTCCCCCCACTCACTCCCCTCCATCTCATTCAACCACTCACTCCTCCATTCACTCACTCCCTCCCCTCGCCCCCACCGCCGCCCATCTCCTCTCCACCTCCTTAAACAAATCCCCCTTCCCCACACCTCCCACATGTGTTTCCAAGTCTCCCTCCACCCCCTGCACAGACTACACAACCTCTCCTTCTCGCTCCCCCAGTACCTCCCCCCCCCCCCCTCAACCCACTGCCCAGCCTGAATTTTGCCACCATCTTCCACCTTTCCTCCCCCCAGCCCTTCTTCAAATATTCTGGAATTCCTTTGTCCTTGCACCCCCCATACTCCTTATTCCACTCCGACCTTCCTATCCTCTCCCACCTGTCCCTTTCCTGCTCCTCCCTCTCCTACCGTATTATCTCCTCCTCCCTTATTTCCCTCGCCTCCCTCCCCAACCTCTAACCCCTTCTTTCCCAAAACGCTCTCCTCTCTCCCTCCCATCCCCTTTCGCTCTCCCTCCTTCCCATTCTTTCCTTTATTTCCCTTAGGCACGCCTGAGCCAGTGCCCCTCCGCCTCCCTCCTCCACCCTTCTCTCAAACCCCCACGCCCTCAACGCCATCCTTCCCCTCATCATCTCCCTCTGCAATTCCTCCCTTATCATGTACCCAGGCGTACACCTCTCCACCCCCAAGACCCACCTCAAAAACCTTTCGTGGAGTGCCTCCACCTTCTCCCTCTCCCTCCACCCCCACACCTCCACCCCATAACTCACCACCGGCCATATTAATCTATCGTATAACCATAACCTCCTTCCCCAATCCCCCCCGAAAAGCCTTTTCCCTAACCCCCATACCTGCCCCAACACCGCCGCCACCCTCCGCACCCTATCCTCCACCTGCTCGTCCTGCCTCCCGTCCCTCTTCACCACATATCCCAGATATTTGAACCTCGCACTTCTTCAATATCCCTTCCCGCCCACCTTCAACTTACCCTCTTCCACCTCCCTCCCCCCTCCCTTCACCTCATTATCTTGGTCTTTCCCACATTCACCTCCAACTTCTTTTTCCTAAAATACTTCTCTAGTACCGCCAACACTGACCTCATCCCCCCTTCGTCCTCCGCCAACACCGCCACGTCGTCGGCGTATGCCAAGGACCTTATCACCCCCCCCCCCATCCCTCCCAAGTAATGTTGTTATATTCATTATTATTTAGTCTTCTCTAGTTTATGCATGCGGGAGAGATTTAACATAACTATGGTATGCAGGTGCTCTAGTATGTAAATAATCTTCATTTTAATATATTCGTTATTCTTGTACAGTTTTTTTTGCGATTTAATTTGCTACAAACACATTGTTACTCAATTGTTGAAAGTTACAAACGCGTATCCAGAGAACCGTATGAATCTGTTAGCGGATCGAAAGTGAATTTGAGGTTAAATTGTTTATAACAAATTCATTGCACATTGATAATTCAGCTGCTACTTTGGTAATTAAACATAAAGCTATGAACACATAAAATTTTATTTCATAATATTTCCCATATCTATTTTAACTCACAATGGTACTCACGCCACTTCAAAATAAACGGCTCATTTAAAGTCATTCATTCAACGTAGTCCCACAGGTGCGTTGTTCGTATGAAATTTGTTATAGCAACTTCAACCATCTAGGAAAAAGACTGTCATCGTTGTACATTGATCATACGACATATTTAGTTTTTCAATACAGTGATTATGTTCCTTCAGCTGCATCAGTGTCAATTGGTTCCCTATGTGTGACTAGAGCGATAGAAATAAGCGCGAAAGCAAGCTGTTAATCTATTGCATTGAATATAAAAGGTGAGACGCAACTATATTGTATTATATACGAACACAGACGTATAAACCGCCCACTTTATCGCAGAAAATCATATTATGTTTATTAATTTTCGCCAAATTAGACGGTGGAAAGTTCCCCTAAACTGATTGAAACTCTGAATGAGCCATTCGATTGCTTATGAAAAATGACATACTTTTGTGAATTTTTAACACTGTGTGTCGACCGTAGAGCGGAGGAGGGTAAAATGTACTGTCTGCTTCTCTTACAATTTTCTTGAAATCTAGGAGAGTAAAAACTATGAAAAATATCAGAGCAACATCTGGTAATAGTGCGCATATTTCAGATTTTTTTCACACTTTTACATGAAAAATACTGCTGGTAAAAAATTAAAAACCAAAAAACAAATCAGAAAAACATCGATTTGATATTGAAGAAGGCGCAGATCAGTGATGCCGCTTTTCCTAAGATGAGTTGTTGCAAATAACGTCTTTCTGACTTTTTTCGTATTTTTTGATTAGGTGCAATGGTGTCAGAAAAATCAAAAACCGCGTCTATAGTTCGATTTTGTATGTCAAAACACCAAATGAAATAAACTTTGGTTTACATTTTGTTACATAATTTGTAGGAAAAACACACCTACTCACACTAACTTCGCTCTTTCTTAATTTAAATACACACAATGCTATAGTCTCACCATGATCAGTCTCTTTCTCTACCACGCTTCACGGTTCTCCCAAGAATGCCCGTCTCCTCCTCGATCCTGCTCGGCGTTCCCGCCCGGGCTCACCGTGTTTTGTCTCATCTCCTCCATGCCTCTCGTCACTTGTCCTCAGCCTACGTCATCGCGGTGCGTACACGAGATCTTACTCATACGCGTTGCAATCGGCCCTTCTCAGGTAGCTGTGGACAGAAATAATGCAGCGCGATACGAACCTCCCGTACTTTCCCTACAAATTATTTTATAGGATATTTAATGTGGGTATGGGGTACAGTAAAAGTCCGCTATATGTCCGCTGAAGTTAATATCCGCTATGAGTCGCTGTGCCACCATCTTGTTGAGGGGATCCCCCTCGCAACCGTTCACTGATTGTGAGTCGCACGATATTGTCACACAATTTGTTTGATGCCGCCGACGGCAACCCGAGGCCTATCGGTGAGACACTAACACCATTTTCATCACGTTTTAACTTTCAATCTGGAAGGGCAAGGGGCAGTAGATTGTACATAAAAAACTTTCGTTTTTGCTCATTTCTAAAAAAGGGGTGTCCGTGAAAAAATCAAGAACCTCCTTTCTGGCCGTTTCTGACGTGTTAAAATTAATTTGTAGAACGATTTTTTAAGCATCCTTTATAAGATAAGTATATTATGCAATATTCAACGCTATGAGATGGGGTACAATAAACAAGTATAGTTGCTAAGAAAACTGCTAAAACAAGGAGAATATGTAATAATGGCGCTTGTTATTTTATGCTAAAATATTTGTAGTTCCGCTAATATTATCGGTTGCACAACGGCAAAACGTCTTTTTTCTCAGTACTACTCTCTTTATTATTTTTTCCTTTAGTTTATTATTATTATTATTTTGTCGTTTCTTTCTTTTTCTTCTTTTTGTGTGCAGCTGAATCTCTCTGTATTTTATCCTTCATTTTTCTTTTTCCCAATAATAAGTTAACATAATATTTAGGTTAAGTTATATTCAATTAGATATTAAAGCCAGCTTCTTTTTTTGACCCATGTTCTGTAGCCCCCCGCATAAAACGAATGCGGTGCATGCGCCGAATTATATTTCATGTAATGTTCAAGCGCATTTAATGTTAACCGTGTAACCGGTCGGTTACATACCGACGAGAATCCCCGATTACCGATGTCCCCAAATCACGCGGTGAGTGACCGCCTCGGCGCTCCTGGCAAATTAGGCAGGGAGGGGAATTATAAAAGCGGCGCGAGACCGAGAAAGACAACTATTAGGCTTGTTACGAAAGATATTGCGACTCTCATTACGATTATAAAGACCATTATTGTATAATAAACGGTGCGAGCTACATACAAGGATCCCGAAGACAAACCGATCTTCCCTCCCAAGAAGGCAAACCGTCCTTGGAGGAGCAGGAGTGGCCAAGGATCCCGAAGACAAACTGATCTTCCCTCCCTTGAAGGCAAACCGTCCCTGGAGGAGCCGGAGAGGCCATAATATCCGAAGAAGTCGCCACACCGTTTACAAGAGAGTCGCCGTTCCGTCAAACCAACGACCCGCCACCAACCACGCGACGGCTGTGTAGAACCGTACGAGTACAACGGAAGTTTGTAAATTGAGAAAATATAATTTATAATTCTTTGCTCAACATCGAGCCGACCATCCTTCCCCCTGTTTGTCTGTTGCCCAGTGCTCGCACCCACAGTCCGAGTTATATATTAACAATAAGAAAGTAACTACGGTTACAACCGGGCCGATTCAAACCTTCCCACTGCTGCGTTCCGGGAACACGTACACACTTCCATTTACACTTTCGGCATCTGCGCACGAATCCAATTCTCTCATGATCACTAGGCATAGGGTGGCATAGGAACACCCCACCTTCATGCGATTGTCATATCCTTGACGATTGTCATATTTTCGACGTGTTCTTTACGTGCATTTTTATGTTTTTCTTCTTACAATGTATCTGTACAAGAAAAACATTAATATATATGCGAAATGTCTAATAGTAAATGTAACTGGCCGGCCTCAGGATCCAATGGTTACGATTCAAACTCCTCACTTGAGTGTGAATTGTCCATTGACATGCGCCGGCTTGCGTATGTTACAGCAACGACTATGTACATACATATGTACGAACGTGTAATATGTAAACCTTTTAAAAAGTACAAATATAAACCGAGTTGTACTGTGTTTGGCTCATTTTACTCGGAATAATATTACTAATATGTTTTGTCGTCAGTCCGTCCATTTTTCCTTTTCTGCCGTTTCTACTTCTGATCATCCGTATCGGCAAAAAGCAAACAATGGAGAATTCGACTACAGTAGATTTTCTATATGAGTCCGATTTGAGCTACACAATATCTGTCTACGGATGCCCCTTTCACAAACAGGGGTCGTCGTCGGCCGGGCGGTTCCCGGTCGCTTGTATCGCAGTGGCATTTTTTGATGCTGACAATTGAACAGCGACGCGGTCTATCGGTGAGACACTAACCCTAATTAAGAAATCAAAAATTGTTAATTGCAATTTTTCGTTAAAAACAAGTTTACTGGTATATTGGAGACATTTTTCTAATAAAAATAAGACCAAATACGAAATGGTTACGACACTTGGTTTCGCTATTCTGACTTGTCAAACACACTGTCGCCTAAACGTCGCGTGATCAATGTGGTGTGAAGAAGGAACTTCTATTCGATGTGAATCAAGCACCTGGCGGATGAATCGACGCTTACCGTGGAGCTGGATGAGAAACAAAGTTTTCTTGAGTGGAATGAATGTCTACCTATTCGTTATAAGCCCATTTGGCGGCATTTTTTTGCGTCTCTTACCGTGTAGGGACACCATTGGCAGGTGCCTCCTCACAAACTCACACAGGGATCCTGCTACAGTTTAGACGGCTTTAAACTCCTCATACGCAAATAAAGTGGCAAGCAATTTTATATGTAAATAGAAGTTTTAATTAGTAACAAAATATAACCTGATCGGTTTCGTCTTTGGTCTCATTTTACTTGGCAAAATATTAGCAATACGATACTGACATTTTTATTCATAAAAAGTCAAAGTTGTAAAAATTTCTTCGCTGCACTAGTGTTGCCTCATCGTCATGTGGCATTCAATCATTCAACAATGTCTTCACCTTCACTCCCTCTTTCTATATCAACTGTCCCTACGGTTGGCGGTGTCGGCAAATTACAAAGAGACGGGCGCGTGGCCCAGCGTGGCCGGCAAGGTGGCGCAGAGACGACATTCGTGTCAAATCACCGGATGTATGCACGAGCAACGGGAAACTTTAGAATTGCAAAGATAAAAATAAAGAAGTTTTGCATACAGACAGGGTCGTTTCGTTTCTCATGTTCCGATCATTTGTATGAAATGGAATACAATAATCAATTGTAAGAAAACCCGCACGCGGGAAGTATTGGGCAACGGTACAGTAAGGATTATGTACCTCCCCTGTCCGAAGGAGAGGTGTTGCCAGGCGAAGGGTTTCAGATAGCGACGGACAAAAGACGAGCAAGGAAACGGTGACGCTGCCGACACAGGAAATCGCGCAGGCGATCATTCTCGAGCGAGCAGTGCGAGCGACCAGTTAGATCTGATTTGTATTACTAGCTACGAATAAAATATACGTCAGCACACTTTCCAAAGTATTCAAACGCCTACCGTGATTACGTTCGATTTCTTACATATCAGAAGTGGGATAAACCACGGAAATCGCGAGTGGAATTGTGTGTGTGCGTCCAGTGAGTGAACAGTGAGACGTGGCAGAACAAGCGTCGCTGGACAATGTCGAAGGACGTGACGACGCCCGGCTCGAGCGTGTCGAACGTTTACTTAGCGAATTAGGAAGAGGGCGGAATCAAAATTCGCGGGCAGGCTCTCAATCGCGTTCGCGCTCGCGCTCTCAAACACCCTTGCGTGAAAGGGAAAGCGCGCGTTTGGAACGCTTGGAACGGCGTGTGAAAGCAGTGTGTAGCCGTTCAGGGTCACGCCCGAGATCGCCGTCGTACACCCGCCCGGAGGACGAACTGCTAATCCCCATTTTCGATCCTATGAAGGAAAATGTGATCGTGGAAAATTGGGTACGACACGTGGACGAGATGAGGAAACTGTACGAGTGGGACGACCGATCCGTAATGCGACTGGTCGCCACTCGCTTGCGGGGTCATGCCAGACAATGGAGGCAGCAAATTGCAAAGCTGCACCGAGGCAATCGTTAGGAGACTATTGCTTCCAGAAGCTCAACAAACTTCGGAAGCTCGATATCGTTATCCCCGACAAGTATTTGATAGAGATGGTCATCGGTGGGATACCGGATGCGTGCATCGCACGATCTGTTCGTTCTGCGTAGTATACAGATGCAAACGCACTACATGCCTATATGAGTAGCATGGGCGACATGCCTCAGTTAGGAGGGAAAATGACGCAGCCAAAGGATAACCAACGGACAGTGTGAGCGATATAATAGGACGATTGTAGACGCACTGGCCACAACCTCTGCAGGCAAGGACCCCGAGACTGGGACAAGGAGGTGAAAAGAATACAAAGTGCATTGAACACTATGCACAACAAGGCGATTGCCACGACGCCAGTATGGGCACTCATGGGCTGCGATGTCAGGGGCGTCGCCGAGGGACGAATTATGAGCGCAGCCCAGGGAGAGGTCGATCGCGTGGATTTGGTGGAATTACGGGATGGCATATCCAAACATATCAGCAACGAGCAACGGATGCAGAAAGAGCGTTACGATCGCATTCGTCGAGAGGCGCCAAGTACGCGGTCGCTGATTTGTTACTGGTACAGATCACCAGCGACTATGCGACGGGTGGTAGCAAAAAGTTATTACCACATTTTAAAGGGCCCTTTCGAGTACGGACGGTTCTATTCAATGATAGATACGAAGTCGAGAACCTACGGGAGGGGGCCGCGGAACGTGACGACGGTGGTAGCCGTGGATCGCGTGCAACCATGGATCTCAATCCAAGGGGACGGCATGGTTGATTGATGATGAAAATATGCCTGATATTTAACCTACATATTTTTCTTTGTATTTTTAGTTTGTACAGAAGCCAAAAGCAGAATGATTTAGCAACCAGGGTAAATTGCGACATCGTTGACGGACAAAGGTTCCTGTGTGGAACCGGATGGCGGCAAGCACGACACTTATTGTTAGAGACCTAAGTGATTAAAGCCATTGTTAAAACGCGTACCTGGTTGATAGAAAATGAACGATGGTTTTGGCTGGAACTGAGTGAGTACCTATTTGCCCCGCGAAGCAACCTAAAACGGGGGGGGGGGGGGGGGGGGTACGGAATATCGCTTGAAGTGCGGAGCTTAACCGATGGCCTGTGTGCCGCGGTTGTGAATTAGTGGACGGGAGGAGTACTGGGTACTCTCGAATCATTGCGAACTGACGTTTCAACTTGAAGTTCGTAGCTTAACCGATAGGCTGTGTGCCGCGGTTGTGAATTGGTGGGCGGGAGGAGTACTGGGTACCCTCGAATCATTGCGAACTGACGTTTCAACTTGAAGTTCGTAGCTTAACCGATAGGCTGTGTGCCGCGGTTGTGAAACAGTGGACGGGAGGAGTACTGGGTACTCCCGAATCATTGTGAACTGACGTTTGAACTTGAAGTTCGGAGCTTAACCGATAGGCTGTGTGCCGCGGTTGTGAGACAGTGGTGGGGAAGAGTACTGGGTATCCCCAAATCATTGTGAACTGATATTTGAACTTGAAGTTCGGAGCTTAACCGATAGGCTGTGTGCCGCGGTTGTGAGACAGTGGTGGGGAAGAGTACTGGGTATCCCCAAATCATTGTGAACTGATATTTGAACTTGAAGTTCGGAACTTAACCGATAGGCTGTGTGCCGCGGTTGTGAGACAGTGGTGGGGAAGAGTACTGGGTATCCCCAAATCATTGTAAACTGATATTTGAACTTGAAGTTCGGAACTTAACCGATAGGCTGTGTGCCGCGGTTGCGAGACTGTGGCCAGGAGGAATATTGGGTACACCCGTACCGTTGACAATCAACGCAGGAGCCTCAAAGTCATAGGAAACTGATGGACTGTGTGCCCCGATTAGACAAGGGCACTCGGAGGAGCTGAGAGGAGCACCATGTATCAGACTGGAGAAATTACAGGCAACAGGAGAATACTATGAGCTAAGTCGCACCTTGTTTAGGTATTGTACAATAATTGTAAATTAGTGATATTAAATCTGTTTCTGGTTACAGGATGTCTGAGGACAGACATTGTAGTCAGGTTGGCCGAATGTAAGAAAACCCGCACGCGGGAAGTATTGGGCAACGGTACAGTAAGGATTATGTACCTCCCCTGTCCGAAGGAGAGGTGTTGCCAGGCGAAGGGTTTCAGATAGCGACGGACAAAAGACGAGCAAGGAAACGGTGACGCTGCCGACACAGGGAATCGCGCAGGCGATCATTCTCGAGCGAGCAGTGCGAGCGACCAGTTAGATCTGATTTGTATTACTAGCTACGAATAAAATATACGTCAGCACACTTTCCAAAGTATTCAAACGCCTACCGTGATTACGTTCGATTTCTTACACAATGTAAGAGAGCAAATGTATTGGAAAGCATTTACTTCTTTAATTAACAAGTACTTTTTGCAACATTTTTAACCTCGTCGGTGCTGCTAGCACTTAAAATTATCGCGATACAAAAATTGGGAGTGATGGGATTCGATCATGTATAAAAGTTCGTTTTACAAATTAGTTTAACACGCCAGTAAACGACTAGAAAGGATGATCTTTAATTTTCACTGACACCCGTTTTTTAAAAATGAGCAAAAAGGGAAGTTTTTTATTTATACCTCACTGCCCATCGCCTTTGCAGATTCACAGTTAAAACATGATGAAAATAGGAATTTTTTAATGAGCTATCGAATGACGTTTTTGGTTTATAATTGTTTTGGGATCGCTTTTGAGCCCCATCATCCAACGACACCCTTCGAACAAGATATTTTATCAGATCATCGGTTAGGTTAGGGACGAAAAAGCATTTTAATACCGCTGGTTTATGCCAAAGGAAACACTTGTACGCAATCGTGTCGGAGAGTAGTCGGAGCCGTAGCTCATTTCTTGTCTCCGTTCGGTACGTAGCAGACGACTCGCTGACTGAAAGCACGTATACACCTTAATGAGGGTGATGGAATCATGCACCTCCTGTTCGAATACAATTATGGGTGGAATATTAATCGCACCCGGTTTGGCAAGCTCACTCATCGGCTTACTCGATCTTATTTGTTCTTCTCCTTTCGCATTGTCCCTTGCTGGCGACCTTTGTCCTCTGGCTGTGTTTTTGTTTTGGATTTTGGTTACCGGGGCGGTTAGGCTCACGTCCTGCTCGTCCGTTTGCTCGGTATCCAGGCTTCCTTCTTGTAAAAAGTGAAATTTATTCTTGAGGATAATTTTATCCTGCGCCATTTTTGATGATGTGGGTCCTCGATTGGTTAGGTTTTTTGGCTTCTTTGCTGTTGGTTAAGGTGATCCGGGGCTGACCTCCATGGGTTCGCGGGCTGCGCTTCCTTGTCCGAGAGCAGCTAGCTTCTCTTTTAGTATTTTAATTTCATTTTGCAAAGCCGATATGATATCTTGCTCTGCGGATTTAGATGACGCGGTTTCTGGTCTGGCGGACATCCCTTTGCTTTCACCGGATGCTGCTGTTGCTTTTGGAGCTATGGGGGGGTCTTTGGGCTTGGTGCTCGAAGAAGGAGTCGGCTCCACTGATATATTGGTATTAGGATTCTTTTTCGCGTTTAGGATGGGCTTAGGCGCCATCCCAATACGCTTTGGTGAGAGCGTTTTCCTCTCAGCAAATTTTCGAATGAGTTTATTCACTTGCCTTTCGGATAAATGTTTGAAGGTGTCCTGTTCTGTAGGCCGCACCTCCCCTTTTTTAGATGCCGTTTCGCCAGTGCTTTGAGTTCCAGATTTTTCATCCAACCCCCCCGATTGACTTAGTATGGTTTTTTGAGACTCCTCATTGTTGAGGAGGTCCTTTCCTTGAGATGTCAGCACGTTTGGATTAACTTCCACTGTACATTAAAATGAGCTAGTATAGCTATAAGTGATAATAAGTTGGACACTATACAGGGTGGTCCCGATCCGATGGTACAACCGAAAAGGAGGTGAATCTACATGCAAAAATAAGTCGAAAAAACGTATGACAAGTTTTTTTAAACGCTTAGTTTTCGAAAAAATCGACTTTGAATTTTCGTCAGGTGCAAGCGCACCCGAGCGCGGCGGGATATACCGGGTGCCGCTGTAGGACGCTTGGACGCGGCACAATGGCCTATCTCATTGCGTGGCATCGAAGCAAGCCCGGCAGGGACATCCGGTATACGCGACAGTGCGACCGAAGCGGCCTATCGTGACGTCATAGCTGCCCAAACGTACTCGCAACGACACAAAGCGATAGATATAGATATACAATGCCATGCTTTAGGGCGCTTGCACCTGACGAAAATTCAAAGTCGATTTTCTCGAAAACGGAGCGTTTAAAAAAAAATTATCATACGTTTTTTTCGACTTATTTTTGCATGTAGATTCACCTCCTTTTCGGTTGTACCATCGGATCGGGACCACCCTGTATATGCTCGCAGGAGTGAATACTTGTCAACAGACACGACCGCTCGCGTCGGTTGCCCGATGGGAACTGATGGGAACTGCCTTACGCATGTCGCTACCAACGACGTTTGGTTGATCTTCAATTTTTCAGAACATAAGGCATACATTGTGACATTGATTTCTTCCATTTATTTAGTTTTCTTGCATTATTATGACTGTGGAATGTAATCAATAAC
This sequence comes from Anoplius nigerrimus, assembly GCA_914767735.1. Lineage (NCBI taxonomy): Eukaryota > Metazoa > Arthropoda > Insecta > Hymenoptera > Pompilidae > Anoplius > Anoplius nigerrimus. The sequence continues at coordinate 258,516 of CAJZBX010000625.1, forward strand.
ATTAAACATTACATAAAATAGTTATGTGAAAAAAACTGAACCAAAGTTTACCTCATACGTTGTTCTGACACCCAAAAACTGACGAAAAAACGGGTTTTTTATTTTTCCGACGCTGTTGCCGGTGAGCAAAAATTATAAAAAAAATCAGAGAGATGTTGATTGTAATATTACATTACAGAAAAAGCGGCATCACTGATCCGGACCTTTTTTTTTTTTAACGTCTGGTGAATCTTCAGAAAGATTTCTGGCCCCATTGGGGTGGGGCCAGAGTATGCGGGATTCTTACCATGCTAAACACCAGACGGAACTCCACAGAGGAGGGTGCTTACTGGACGTCACACGGCGAACGTCCAGGGCGTAATCACTGATCCGGACCTCCTTCGGTATCAAATAAATGTTTTTCTGATTGACTTTTCAGTTTTTATTTTTTTATCAATAGGATTTTTTATGTAAAAATCTGAAAAAAAATCTGGAATATGCGCGCCATTGCTAGATATGGCTCCGATTTTTCTAGAATTTTTTTATGCACTAGATTCCGAGAAAATGGTGGGTGAAGCGGACAGTACATTTTACACCCCCCCGCCCCCCACGGTTGAGATACAAAGTTGAAAATTCACAAAAATGTTTCTTTTTTCATAAGCTATCGAATGGCCCATTCAGAATTTCGATCGGTTTTGGGGCACATTTCACTGTCTTACCTGGCTATGCCCTTTCACCTCACTAATAATCGCACGGGGATTTTATTGCTTTAATCCTGTTGCAATAAATTCCAACGCTATATGTTTCAATATTTATTCACGACACTATATCCGGCGCGCGCGTTTCATTTCCCCCTCCACGCAGCTACTCGCGGAACACGTCTGCACGCTACGGCGGTCACAACGCGACTAGGACCAACGGCACTCACTCAACAGCAAGGAGGCTAAAACAGCAAGAAGACTGGAAAAAATCAATTCAAACGACGTGTACGAAAAAGAAGAAGGTCTACTATATGGTCCAGAAATAGTGACTAGCCGAAAATTGCTGTAAGTAACCAATAATTCATAGTATCAGCATCCAAAACTTTAAACCGCTTTTTCTCCACTTCCTATTTTTGCGTTTCTTCCAAATTGGCGTGCAGGATTAAACAAAAACTATTCAACCGATCGGAACGATTCAAAGTTTATTCTCTTCAGCATGAAATTCTATTGAATGTGAACCTACAATTAGGTAAAAAAAATCTTTTTTACTATTTTTTACAGCAGGTTGGTTTACTATTTTACACAGTCAAATTTTTTTCCCGGAAATTCGCAGTTTTCGTTTAAAACTGCATAAAATTTTTATTTCGCGATTTCTTCCGCGTTTTTGAGGTTCACATAGAAGACGAACATTTATTATTAACAAATGACTTTGAATTTTTGATTTCAGACAAAAATTACGAGCTGCATCCTGCACACCAATTGTCAACTACGATGACGAGACGCTCTCTTAGGGAGCCCATAAATCCGCCATTTTGTAATATTTTTTCACAAAAAAATTTCGGTGTGGTCTACGATAGTACTTTTAAACATGACTACAATTTCAGGAGGATTGCTAATTTCTTTCCGTTCTAAAAAAAATAGCAAAAAACAGCTCGATTTTGAGCGTTTACATGTACTGACCCCCTTAAATAGTGGAGTTGCCAGTGACCCCAATCCACAGAGGTGTGCAATTTCGCGAATTTATGGTAAAATTGAAGAAAATTTGTTAAAGAAAGTCTGTAAGTGCCACCGTACAATTATTTAACGATTTGTGCGAAGAAAATTAAAAATTTTTAATTACATCAAGATTAAATTCAGATTGTTTGGAAAATTTCTTCTCTGTGCTTCGCATGCAGGGTGGCACGTACAATAATAATCCATCAGTAAAAGCAGTACGTCTTGCAATAAGAAAAAATATTTTATTAAATTTAAATCGAAGTTTAAGTAGTGGAAATTCTCTCGATGATTATGATGTGCCCCTTTTACCGGGGGAAGAAGTCATTCAGAATGAATCATCCACGTCTCGAATTGATCCTTCATTTTATTATGTTCGAGAAGACACGGATGATGACAGTTCTGAGATCGATGTATTATAGAAACAATTGAAGATACCGAACTGTCAACATCCGTGTGCTCCTTAGAATCGTGCGCGCTTGAGTATTTTGCAGGCTACATTGCAAAAAAGAGCGTAAAAAAATCGCGATACAATAAATGTTTCAAAGCATTTATTGATAAAGATACGCAGTTTTCCAGGGACAATAAAGTTTTAATTTCATTTCAAGCGTTCATCGTTAATGATAACGTAGATTTTGGTCATTTGTGTGTCCCCACTAAAGAATTTTCAGCCATACTTCGCATCGTTAACAAAATGTTTGATCGGTGTTATCCAAGCATGCGATGCGAAACATTAATTTGGACAAATTATTTAACATTATTTACAATTCAATAAATTCTAAATTTCCGGGCTGGTTCGACGACGGTCACTGTGCGACTCACCGAAAAAATATGACACATTTTGCATTAACTGTTAAAATTTACAACGATACCATTTGGCTCGGTGAACGCCTTAGAGTTTCAAAAAAGAAATCTAATAAAAATTTACCAAAATTCTCGCACTTTAGAAATGCATAGTTTTTTTTACCTTTTTTTGCAAAACTAGCAATGTTTAAAGAGCATGCATGGTAGTTTTAAGGTTAGGTGATGGTGTTTTTAATTTCATAGTTAGTTTTAATTGTTTTAATAATTTGTTATTATTATTATTTATTTTATTCTATTTATTTAATTTAATATCAAATAATTCTTTATATTTGCATGCCGCATGTATATATTACTTTTAGACAGTAGGGAGTGGGGAGAAACGACTAAGTGTCCGCACCGTGCGTATGTAACCAACGAAGGGTCTATATCCCGTGTGTCGTGACTTGATAGACGCCTGATTTTTTCTTTCTGTAACAACTCAGATGCGAGAAGCTTGCGCAACTTTTGATGCGGTTTTAGTGGAAACGATACGGGCTACACGTCCTTCTTTGCCTAAATACACGCACAGTGCGCACATTTGACCATTTTCTCCACTTCCACGCGTTCGGATGGTATCGCTGGCCCAACTCTGATGACACTGCTGCTTCTAGTTGTTTCTAGTTGTTTCTAATTCTAACATTACTATGTAAAATACGATAGCTCGCATGATTCGGAGAATATTCAGCGTCTTTCTCTTTAATAAACATTCTCTGAAATACACATTTCTGAACTAATATTTCGACTGCGACCACATTGATGCTTCATATTTTTCTTTCTAAGTGACAATGAATAAGCATATAACGCTGAACATACTCTGGGATGGAAAAGACCGTCTTTTACGCCTTCACGTGGCCCATCCTGTTAACATTGTTACTTATGTCATTTTGGTGTATAAAAAAGACAGAAAGGAACAATGGAACTAAGATGAAAGATAGGCGCATTGATATACTTTCTAGCTTGATTTAATTAATTTCAAATTTCTCTTAATAAGATTTTCAGGAATCCCCGAATCAAAACAAACTGATGTGTAAGAAATAGGTAAAAATATGCGCCAAATGAGGCTTGCCTTGTCTTTATCGAAAAGTGTCGAATACAATCTTAAGCGACCCAGAGATCCAATGACCCTACTTTTTTGCTACGCACCGCCGCTGCCTTTCATTTTTTTGTTCGCATGAGGACAGGCAAACACGGCGCTTCCATTATTATTATTGTCGTATATAATTCGTCATTTTTACATCATCGGCGATAAACTTCTAAAACCACATATGAAATGACACATATTATTAAGAAAACATTTGAAAATATACACCTTTGTTAACGTTACTGGTTTTATTTCGTTATTACTCGTCTACGTTGAATCTATCTCTATTTTCTCCACATACAATTTTTTTAACTTATAGGGTATTTAATAAATTATGAAAACTGATTTATATATTAAATAAATATAAAAAAAAAATGTTAGCATGACCGAGACAAATTAAAAAGAATTATATTGTCCTTCTGCGGTGCTGACACCAAGCGATCAAACTTTTGTTCTGTTCCTCCACGTGCTGCTCGAAAGAAGATCACCCAAGTACGCGAAACGGAGGGAGGAGGGATAAGCACAGCAACACCCTAAACGCACTACGACTCGCATGTCGTTACATTTAGGTAAAAATATAATTAAATTTCTTATTCAACGGGCCAAGGCCGTTTTACACAATCAGTTGGTAAAGAGAAATTAATATTTACATTAAGGTGTAATAAAACAGTAAGCAAAACATGTAAATAAAGAGTGTGATAATAAACGATCAATTGCCTATCTCAATTTAGACATATTCACTGTCGGACTCAACATTGTATCAGGCGGTTTTTTGGTTTGTCCGTACGTCGTACAGCCTAAATAATAAAACAGTTGATTATGTATGTGTAAAATTGATTCTTTTTTAAAACTCTCCATTGCTCCAACTTTCCTTACATCACCCTCTCTTACGCACTGACTGTACCTGCGTTCAGGGACTACAAAAGTGGGCCGCAAGGATGGAAGAAAGTGTCGCTATACATAATAAAGACCCCGTTTAACATTACTTCACTTAAGGGGTCTGGCCACCTTGTACGCTCGCCAGATGAGTACTATTTATAAAAATTCATAAACGCGAAAATAAAGCACAAAATTCTTTTATTTTTTGTCGCATACTAGAAAACGGTTTAGTGAACAAGTGAAAAAAATTTCGTGATAAAAAAATAAAAAATACCGGCGTTTCGTTCACTTTGGTGAAGGCCCTCGGCACGAAACGCACGTGGGCGGCTCGGCAAATACCTGCTACATTTTGCATCTGAAAAAAAAAAAAAAAAATTAGCTTATTCCTGGATCATATTGCAAGGGCGACACGTAGGGAAATTTCTTTTTTTACATTAGGGAAATTATGGTGAGCCGAAGAATTTTTTTTCACGATTTTCACCGAAATTTCACGAGAAAAAACGTCATTAAAAAAAAACTAATCAAGTAATCGCAAAAATCCTACGTGTCGCTTTAGATAATGTATCTAAAAGTACTGTGTTCAAATTTCAGAGCAATCGGACCGATAGTTTACGAGATATATGCAGAGCCGTTTCGAAAAACATAGTTTCGAGATAATCGCAAAAGAAAGTAAACGTGCGGTTATTCGGCTGAGGGCGCGGTTTTTGTGAGTCTTACCTTCAATCAGCGATTCCTGGTCCATACATGTCCTCTTCGGCAGCTGTTTGAGCATCCTGGGCCTCTTTTTGCGAAGATCTACGTGCTTGGCGTGCTTCTTTCGTACTTTTTTTCTCTCGGACATTTGCTGTAGCGCAACGTTTCTCGTCGACTGCCCTACAGAAATCGTAGCAGCGATCTCCGATGCTTAGATCCATGAGCTTCATCATCAGCAAAATACTGTTGTACCCATCGTTGGAAGTGCTGATAGCAATGTAACTGTCAATTTCGACGGTTTTCGCACCGCTGGAACTCGTTTTTGGAGCCATTGGCCAGATGACGGAGTTGACGCTTTCGTTGGCGTTTTGCGTGAAGCCTCCTTCGCACCGTTCTAACAATTCATCTGAAGTGAGGTCCTCATAAACAGGTCGAATGGCATCTTGAACAATTTGAGGCAGAGGATTCTTGTGTAGATATTCATCCAAAGTGCCAATCGCTTTTGATATTTGCCAAGAGCACCACGAGTCTTCTCCCGGAGGACAATTTTCATGCTGCGGGATTTCGTCGGTCGAGCTCTTGTGCTTGAATGTTGCCCTAATAGCTTTCTTCATTTCGTCTTTAGAGTTAGAGAACCTTCGAATAGCGAGACCGTAATATATTGTTAGCTCGTTAATTAGTTTATCGGTCAGCTCTCCATTGCCAGCAAGACCTTTCTTTTCTTTTTTGATTTTACGAAGTCGTGTGCCTATCCTTTTCTGCACATGACCTACGCATTCTTTTTTCATCACTTTTTCTTCGTATGGATTCGAGTAAACAATTCTACTAACCCATACAAAGGACACAATAGGACAGTTGCACGTGCTGAACCGTGCGAGTTACATACAGTGATCGAGCCGTGCGGTCGACCGCTCGCAGCGGCTCGACCTTCCTACCGAGAAATACCTGTAACTTTAGCAATTTTACGATTTTCAGTACCAACTATGGATTAAATGATGCGTAACATTCCAAAGATTATTATAAAACAATAAAAAAAAAATGAAAAAAAAAATATTTACAAGGTGGCCAGACCCCTTAAAGATGTTTCGGTATTGTGGGTTTTTCATATTAATTCCTTCTCAATTTTTCGTTGGAGGGCGCAGCAAATGCGGCACAAATGTATGCATTGGCCGGTTACGGAGAAAGGACTGGAACGCGTGTGATCTGCGACTGAGGATGAGGAAGAGACGGAACTTGCAATGAATGTTTTAGAAAATATGTTGTTTATGCAATATATTCTAAAGGGCATAGATGAATAGGACAGTGAAATGTGCCCCCAAACCGATCGAAATTCTAAATGGGCCATTCGATAGCTTATGAAAAAAGAAACATTTTTGTGAATTTTCAACTTTGTATCTCGACCGTGGGGGGCGGGGGAGGGTAAAATGTAGTGTTCGCTTCTCCCACCATTTTCTCGGAATCTATTGAATAAAAAAAATTGAAAAAAAATCAGAGATACATATGGTGAGGGTGCGCACACTTGAGATTTTTTTCAGATTTTTATATAAAAACCCCAACTAGAAAAAAAATAAAAACCAAAAAGTGAGTCACAAAAACATTAATTTGACACCGAAGGAGGTCCAGATCAGTGACGCCGCTTTTTCCTGTGATGTAATATTAGAATTAACGTACGCGGTAAACTTTGGTTTCCTTTTTGCCACATTACTATTTCGTAAGATATTTAATGTTGTTGAGTACATTGAACAGTCGTAAGAGAGCAAAAAAACGAAATAAATGGAAAATATCGATGTTACAGTAGGGCCTTATATACTAAAAGATTGAAGATTAACCCAAGAACGTCGCTAGCGCAACTGACGAGGTGTCAGGCTTTTAAGTAGGAGGGAAACTTTTTGTCTGGGTTTCGAATCCTGTTAGATCCATTCTTTTTTTCATTCTTTTTTTCCTTTCTCTGTGCATCAATAATTAACATTAACTGTCAGACGTTATTACAACATTTTTGCAACTTACAAGGAGAGTGCAAGGTCTTCGGGTCACGGATTTAGTTCAAACTATGTAGGATGATAGATTCAGTTTCCCTGTTGATGAAGATATATCATTATAGGGGCCACTACTCAATAATTATTCAGATATTTGCAGTTGAAGATGCAATTCACTACTTAAATTCAGTTCTGTAGCAAACGATTACAGATAATGGGTTTAGCGTAGCGACAACGGATCAGTGTTCCCCGCAGTCTCAGCTAGGCAATTGAGCGAGCAATACGTATCGAGCCGAGCGGAGCAGTGTAAACATACGCAGGTGTACTCCTAAAATTCAAATAGAGACGTTACCGGGTGTAGTTATCTGGGCATTATTAAAGGCAAGAAGTGTATCCATGAGTGAATAAGAAAAATAACAAAAAGATCCCTACGTTAGATCTAGATAGATTAGAAGTTAGATCTAACGATCGTCGACGTAAGATATAAAACTGAATTAAAAAAAATAAATAAAAAAAAAGAAAAAAAATTTCTATTCATTCATATAAAAAAAAAATGTTCGGGGCAAGAACATCGCCACCAAGCCCATCAGGAACAAATACAAAAAAGAAAAGAGCTAAACTAAATCCAAAACCTAACATAGAATACAAAAGGAAAAAAGAAAGTGATATAAACCAAGATATGATGGAAGACAGCAACATAGCGTCAACGTCGAAAGAATCAGAAAAGAGCACTTCGAAGTCTACATTAACGACAATAACAAGTGAGGAATCGAAGGTGGCCCTATGGAAGATACAGGAAGAATTAGTAGAAATCAGGAAACAGAATGAAAAAGCACAGGAGGAACTGAGGATCCTCAGAGAAGAGAATGAAAAATTAAAGAATGATAAACATAACGAGAAAACACAACAAGTGAAAATCACAAATAGAGATACTGCTGCATTCCAAGAAGTGGACGTGGAGGAGGCACAGGACGTGTGGACGTATGTCAAAAAGAGAAACCAAGCTACACAGAAAACAGCTCCAAATCAAAAGGACCATCCTAGAAACGACAACATCAAAACGACCGGCGCACAGAAGGAAACGGATACAAGGGATAAGGGCAAACCACCACCAATAATTATAAGAACAATGGAAACGAATCTAACGATTAAATTGTTAGTGGAACACCTCAAATCGAAAGACTTCCACATAAAAAGAATAAACAAAGCTTCACACGCTGTATATACTCATAACTTAGATTTATATAAAAAATTAAAACATACTCTAAAAGAAGTAGAAGCGGAATACTTTACCTTTACTCCCAAAGAAAACAAAATAACAACTTTGGTATTAAAAGGACTTTATAATAGTACATCGACGGAGGAAATCCTAGAAGATCTGAAAAAATACGAAACCGATAATATAAAATTTATAAAAGTTACGCAACTCATTACGAAGAGAGCAAAAGAAGAAGGAAGGAAACTTTCAATTTTCCTCGTACAAACAGATAAGAACAGTAATATAGCGGAAATAAGAAATATCAATCAAATTTTATTTCAAATCGTCAAATGGGAGAAACTTCGAAAATCAGGACCGACCCAGTGTAGACGGTGCCAAAGGCTAGGTCACGCAGCAGTCAACTGTAATTTAGCGTATAGGTGTGTCAAATGTGACAAACAACACAAACCGGGTGAGTGTAGAATAACACAAGAAGAAACAAATAGAGACCGCCTATACTGCGTATTATGCAGAACTTATGGACACCTTGCATCATATAAAGGATGTCCGATAAGAAGAAAACTCATAAAACAAAGGAAACCGATAAATTCAGAAAATGTAGTACAAAAATTATATCGATTAGTTCTTTAGTATTGTTTTTATCGCAATTTAAAAATGGAAGACAACACGTGCATTTCAGACATATTATTTGTATTGTTTCCGAAAAGGCAAGAACGTATCGCAGGCGCAAAAGAAGTTATGTGCCGTATGTGGGAAAGAAGCCTTGAAACAAAGGCAGCGTCAAAATTGGTTTGCCAGTTTTCGTTCCGGTGATTTTTCACTAAAAATGATTAACGTCCGGTGATGATCTGGCCGTCCAGTTGAACTCGATGAGACCCATATCAAGGCCATTATCGATTTAGATCGTCATAGCACAACATGTGACATTGCAGAGAAGCTGAATGTACCGCATATATGCATTGAAAAAAAAATATAAAAATTTTGGGACTTCCTTCTTACTTAAAAACCGCAATCACTTAGTTGCCAACCCAATAGTAATAATCTTAATAATTTAGAACAAATAAATATGATAAAAAACCATAAATTATTTACCATAAAATTATAAATAAATATAGATTATTTACCATAAAATCTGAAATAACAAATTATAAAAAAAGAATTGATAAATTATACGAAATATTACAAATAGAATATTAAACGATAAATAAATGGCTTCAGCAACCCTCATGAACCATAGCGAAAATATTAATCATTGTAACAACAATTTTAACAAAAGAACACAATTAAGGATAGGATACATTAATATCAATTCATTAATTTCCAATTATAAGAGATACCAACTAATACAACTATTGAAAAATACAAAAATAGACATAATGCTACTAGGGGAAACCAAACTAAAAAATGTACATAAATTTAATTATAAAAATTATAATATCATCAGAAACGATAGAGTAGGCGCTATACACCCTGGTGGTGGTACAGCAATAATAATAAAAAAAAATATACAATATAAGGTAATAAATAAAATATAAGCTGCAAACCTAAATGTAATTGAAACTACAGTAGTATCAATAAAACTAGGAAACAAACACCTAATTATAGTATCTGCATATGCACCTAAAAGCAATATTCATAAATTTAAACACGATTTAGAGTTAATTTTCCACAAACTAAATATAAGGAATACCAATAACTTCCTTATATAATACTTGTTACGTGCGAAATTCCTATATATATATATATATTCCAATATTCCTTCTGAATATTTCCGTGGAATTTAGCCCTCATTTGGAGATGAGAACGCTCTGCTTGTATAAGATAAGGACGAGGGCCTGGCCTTCGTCAAGACGTAGGTCAACTCTAGCCGTCTCCTTCCCTCCCTCTACTCAGGAGCCTCCTTGTCTTCCACACTTTCCCTCCAAGGAACACTTTCCCGCCAACCACACTTTCCCGCTAAGGAGCAGTTTCCCGCCAAGAGATCCTGCAACGCAGCCACCCAACCAGAGACCTTCCCGCTCTATTTTCCTGTAACGCAACTATCCAACCAGAGCAAGTCCCGCTCTATTTTCCTCCCACTTCTCTCAGAAAACACAGTATAAAAACCCCGATCCTGAAGGACTCGGGGAGCACTCTTACTCGGTATAGTCGCGTTAACGAATCTCTGTCCGAAACCCTATCTGAGAAGTAAGTTGGTTTTCCCATAACCTCTTATAAGTAAAGTGTCTCCAGCAAGATCGGACATTAGTTCCTTTCGAGGAAATTTCCATATCCAAGTCCTCGGCTAGAGAGGGCTACGGCAAAACCAGGCCAGGCCTGATTGAGCATTAACAATTGTCGAACATTGAGCCTAACCTCACGGGTTAGTAGTTTATAGTGAATTTTCGTTTATAGTTATTCTGACCAAAGAATATAGTTTATAGTAAACTCATTTGAGAATATAGTTTATAGTTTTCTTTTGTTTGCATTATTTTTCAACAAAGAATATAGTGTATAGTTTTATATTCAATTGAGTCCATTCAATTTGATAACAGAAACCCGTCCTCCTTATTAACGTTCCAGTACTCGCGCCACAAAGGTTCCTTCCGAACCTTTAATCTTAAATCTACGATAAAGCTAGGGCCCACAGGATCTGCATTTTCGCTACCAGCAGATCCAAACATTTCGAATACCCCGACATCCTCCTTCCCTTTCTCCTACTCCCCACAATTTCGTGCAGTTCAGGGTAACTTACGTTACTCCGGAACACGCGCGACCATCTATCCGCAGTAGCCACGAGGTCAGCCGAGTAACGATTGTTACCAGGATTCGAGTGCGCGGATAGACACCGAGGGCAGTGACGGTCAGCAACCGTTTCTAGTCGTCGGTATAGGATTCGCCTCCCAGTAAGACCGAAAACACGTGTGTAACCCGAGCGACCCTGAGTCGCTTATCGTACGTGGAATACACTCCCTTTCCCTTTTCCTTTTCCCTTTACCTAAAAACCTCCCCTGACCAGGCCCCATCGGCCGTGCTAGAACGCGGTCGCCGAGCTCAGGCCCGGCGCCACTTCGACCACGACCCGGAGCAGGTCAGAAAACCCCCCTTTCCCCGTGTGCTGAATAATTGCACCACACCACTCCCCCCTCCCTCTCGTCGGGGCTCGTAACAAATTGGTGGCAGCGGTGGGATTACTAGCTTTTTCCATAGATTTTTGAGAGTCCATAAAAATGGCGCAAGGAAAAAACGTCACTACGGTGGAGATCGCGAATTTAACTTTGTCACTCGCGAATTCTATGACCATGTTGACTCAGCGCAACTGCTTACAAAGCGCAATATCTGTTGTACCGGTCTTCGATGGAGAGCAGCCTCCATTAGCTGTTTTTGCTCAAAGTGTAGAGAACGGTCTGTCTCTATTACCTCCCGCGTTAGAGCCCGAATATTTAAACATGGTCTTGACCAAACTAAACGGGGCGGCTAGAATTTGCACCCAAGGCAAAAGTTTTACTACGGTGGCCGACCTAGTGAAACACTTGAAAAAACGGTACGCGCCAGGACGAAATTTGTCGTATTTTCAAGAGGAAATCGCGCGTTTGAGAATACGCGACAACGAATCCCTTAGGGAGTATATCGATAGGACGACTCACTTAGTACATTGTGCGCGTACCGCGGCATTAGACAAATACGGACAAACCAACAACGCCGTGGTCGAAAACATTGAACAAGACACCCTGGACAGCTTTTTAGACGGACTACCTGACAGAATAGCTTGTCGAATAAGTAAACCCAAAACATTGGAGGACGCATTTGAGGACGTTTTAACCATGGAAAGACGACTAAGGAACAGGAGAGCCGCGAATAGTCCGAGTAGAAACTATTACGAAGAGGAATACCGCGGATCACGGAGATCGCGCTACGAAAGTCCGGTTCGCGAACATTTTCCGTTGTCTCCCTCGCCATCAATTGGAAGACGTTATTACCGTGATAGAAGCCCATCGAGTTCGGAATACGATCGAGAGAGACGCTCGTCACAAACCACCGCGTTTGCCGCGTGGAGAAGAACGCCGTCGCCGAACTACCTATCGGACGCGTCACACGATCAAGGACCCGAACATTGCCGACAAACCCTCTATTGTTGGAACTGGGGAATACGCGGTCACGACGGAAAACAGTGTCAAAAACCACGTCAACGATACTCAACATCACCTATGCGTAATTCGCGCAACGAGAAGACCCAGCGGCCTTTAAACTACCAGGGCGCTCGTCGTCTTACCGAAACGGCGAGCGAGCCCAAGAACCACGCCAAATCGGTACGGTTCCAGAACCAGAACAACGAACCGCGCTACTCCTCGAGGTTCCCGCGCCCAGAGTCCAAATCACCTCACCGGAATTGGGAGCCAACAAAGGAGAATTTATAATCGATGGCGGAGCATCCGTCAATATCGTCAAACTGGAAAAACTTCGCAAGGAAACACGTATAACACCAGAGGACCGATTCGAAATAACGGGAGTCACTGCAGAACCACTCGCAACAATAGGATCTACCGTCTTACACCTCAACAGTATCCCCGCACATTTTTACGTTGTAGAAGCATGCCGTGTTCCAGCAGACGGATTACTTGGCAACCCGTTCCTGGAGCAGGAAAAGGCCGATATATCTTACCACAATCATACCTTAGTGACAATTACCCGACCGACACAACCGATCAGATTTTGCAATCAAGAAGAGATGCTAGGAAGAAACCCTTCTTCGAAGCACCACATCCCAGGACGCACTACACAGCAAATCGCCATACACATCGCAAACCCAGAGGTTAAAGAAGGATACCTGCCACGCGTGAAGACACCCGACAACATCTTCATTGGAGAAGCGGCCGTCTATAACAACAATGGTAACTGCTACGTCCTGGCCACAAACTCCGATGAAAGCGACGTGGAACTAGAGATCGAACCTCAACACATCGAACCATATGAAATATTCACCACATCAGAGGAAGAATACCCCTGCATCGATCAACCACAAGTAACGAACAACCAAGACCGAGCAACCGAAATATGGAAAATATTAAAAACGGACCATTTAAACCAAGAAGAGCAGCAGCACGTATCAAAACACGTCTCACAGTTTACGGACAGATTTTACCTGCCTGGAGATAAGTTAAACAAAGTGCCAAATTTCTATCACTCCATCCACGTTACAGACGATGTACCCGTAAATACCAAGCAATATCGGTACCTACCGGTGCATCAACAGGAAATAGAAAGACAGGTTAACGCAATGCTATCCGCAGGTATAATCACGCCCTCAAAATCGCCATACAATTCACCGCTGTGGGTTGTATCCAAGAAGCCGGACGACCAAGGCAATAAACGGTGGCGCCTAGTAATCGACTTTAGGGCCAATAACGAAAAGACCTTGGGCGACAAGTACCCTCTACCACAAATCGCGGATATATTGGATAAACTAGGAGGTGCAAAATATTTTTCTGTGTTCGATCTGGCCAGCGGTTTCCATCAGATTGAGATAAATCCAAAGGACAGGGAGATGACAGCATTCACTACACCACACGGATATTACGAATTTACCAGAATGCCCTTTGGCCTGAAAAACTCACCACCGACCTTCCAGAGATTAATGAACCAAGTACTGACAGGGATGCAAGGAACGGAACTCTTCGTGTACCTGGACGACATCGTGGTTTTTTCCACATCGCTCAGGGAGCACGAGATTAAGATCACCAAGTTATTCAACCGACTTCGAGAAAATGGCTTAACACTCCAGACCAGCAAGTGTATGTTCCTAAGGAAAGAAGTAACATACCTGGGGCATATCGTTTCAGCAGACGGAATACGACCAGATCCCGCGAAATTAAGGAGCGTAAAAAACTTTCCTGTACCAACCAAACAAAGAAATATCCAGCAGTTCCTTGGCCTCACCGGCTATTACCGCCGATTCATCCAGGATTACTCGAAGAAAGCAAAACCACTAACGCAGCTACTAGGGAAAGGAATACGATTCAATTGGGCCGAAGAACAACAAACTGCCTTCGAAACCCTTCGAGACGAACTCTGCACGGAACCGATACTACAACATCCCAATTTCCATCAGCCGTTCATCATCACAGCAGACGCTTCGGATTACGCCATCGGAGCAGTGCTAAGCCAAGGTGAAATCGGGACGGATTTACCCATCGCCTATGCATCTAGGATATTAAACAAAGCAGAGAGGAATTATTCTCCGAGCGAGAAAGAATGCCTCGCTATGGTATACGCGGTGAAGTATTTCCGGCCCTACGTTTATGGCAATAAATTCACCATAGTGACCGACCATAGACCCCTCGTTTGGCTGCACAACGTAAAGGACCCGTCATCAAGGCTAATGAAATGGAAAACTCGATTAGCCGAATACGAGTACAAAGTGGTACACAAGGCTGGTAAGTTGAATATGAATGCCGATGCCTTGTCACGAAACCCTCCAGTGGACTGTCTTCCACTAACAATCACGGAGAAGAAGACGACATCACCACAACCACCCGAGGAGCCAAATACGGATACGATTGGACAACGGATTCGCCTACTAAGAAAAGGTCAAAACCCTCCAGCAGCGCCCAGGACTGACACCCCTGTTAACCCACCTTTGGAAGAGAAAACACCTGAGAAGAAGAAACGTGGACGCCCTCCCAAAGGGACATCAACACCGAAGAAGACGACATCACCACCAACACCTGAAGACTCAATCAATCATTCACCCATACCTGTGGCACACTCTACTCCAATTACCAGACCACAAGCAAACACCGACCCGGATAAAACCCTGGAAGATGATCAAGTATCTTCTGAGGACACCGACGAAAGTACAATCCGGACGGAAATGAACAAGCAAGGAATAACATATATATTAGGACAGACTTTTGCACAAATACATACGCAAAATTCCACACCAGGGAGACTAAGACATATGGAAATAGTTCACAAAACAATAGATGAATTCAACAGAAAACAAAACTGACAAAACACAATAACGAGATTTACCACAGACAACACATCCCTAGATCCACAAATAGCAGAAATAATGAGCTATTTTACAAATTATGACGAATTAAAAAAATATATTAAAAAACTTGGTAATTGTTGGGAATGACTCGTTCCTCACCGATTTTCATGAAACTTCGTGTAATGGTCAATTTTTGCATAAAAATAAGATCTGTAAAAGCAAAAAGTGTCGCTCGCGTTTAATTAAAAAGTTATTAAGCGCTAAAGTTTATTAGAAAATCTGCCTTACCGGCAGCAAGAATGCTATCTGCGCATGCGCACGGTGAAGTTTGAAGGAAGTTTGCGCGTATTTGAAATGAAATAATATTGAATTGGTGAAGGCTAGGTGTGGGTAAGGCTTCCCTTACATAATATTTAAGGGTTTCCAATCAAAAAAGTGGGTGGAGAGTTGGTTTAGGTCTATATTTCTTTCAGCCAAATCTCACTTTTCATTTTATTTCTACGGCTAGGTGCGGGCAAGGCTTCCCTTACATAATATTTAAGGGTTTCCAATCAAAAAAGTGGGTTGAGAGTTGGTTTAGGTCTATATTTCTTTCAGCCAAATCTCACTTTTCATTTTATTTCTACAGCTAGGTGCGGGCAAGGCTTCCCTTACATAATATTTAAGGGTTTCCAATCAAAAAATGGGTTGAGAGTTGGTTTAGGTCTAGATTTCTTTCAGCCAAATCTTACTTTTCGCTTTATTTCTATGGCTAGGTGTGGGCAAGGCTTCCCTTTCATAATGTTTAAGGGTTTTCAATGAAACGATGGTTTCAGAGAAAGTTCGGTTTATATCTTAATCGCCAAAAGTACAACAATATAATTTCCATTGACAAAAGCACACTCGATTTCGTTTGTCGAAAGTCAACTTATACAGTAAATAGTGCGAAAAAAACGTGTGAAAGTACAGTGCATTTTTAAACAGAGTGCCCGACTTGGCACGTGGTTAAAAAATCACAAAATTTCCATAGACACTTCTTCGGGAATCTTCGGGGGATATAATTTAGCCACTTCATCCCAAAACGCTTCTAGCAACTCGTCCCGGCAATGGGCCCTCTTGAAAAGGTATTCGGCCAAATACCCCACGAGGTGGACTTTGGGTGTCCCATATCGTGGGATATTTGACCGGACTTCCCTCCAAGTCCTCTCAATATTTTGGGTGTGAGCACCTAACAGTGATTAAGAAATATATTCGAAATTAATAATGTGAAATTTGATTAAGGCATGTAATATCTTTTTACATGTATATGTTGAAATGCACATACCTGTTCCCGGATCCACAAAATTGTACCGGTGATTCACCGTCAGGTGCCGGAAGCCAGCGCTGTTGAGGTTCCTGTAGCTCCTCCAACAGTCTGACATGATTGTGGATCCGGGAAGGATCCATTGCCGTATAATCGCTAGAAGCGTCCGTTCAGAGCGGTCTGGAACGGGGACCAAAAAAATTTTTTTGGATCCCCGTTCGAATCCCCCGAAGATCCACTTGCCCTCGACGAGGCGCCCGCGGTTGTATTTGCGACGGCCAAATTTGGCCTCGTCGATTTCCACCGTAATACCTGGGCCGCCTATGGGCGCAGAATTTCGTTCGGCCCAGTAAATGCAGGTCTGCAACAATGCAAAAACTTGAGTTAAAGCAACAAGAAAATAAAAGTCGCACAACGTTTGCAGTAAATGTAATGTAAAATAGAGCGATTAAATGTGAACTTACATCACGGCAGAGACTTTGCCACTGGATAGCCGTCGCTTTTGTCACATTCATATCATTCATGATATACTCCAACCGCGGGTGCCTCATGCATAAAAAATATGCAGTGACTCGGCATACGGTGTCTATGGCAATTTTGTGATTTTCAAACCACGTGCCTGCTCGGGCACTCTGTCTAAAGTCGCACTGTACCCTCACACGTTTCCTCGCACGATTTTCTGTATAAGTAGACTTCCGGCAATAGAAATTAAGTGTGCTTTTGCCAAGTGGAATTATATTGTTGCACTTTTTGCAGTTAATTTCTCCTATGATCACTTTCTTTGCTATCAAAAAATCAAGCAAATCCTCCTTCTTTGCGCAAAGTTCCAAGAATTCGGGAAACTTCATGTTCCTTTCGCTTCAATAACTATACTGAGAATCTTTGTAAAAGAAAGCTGAAACAAGCAGCGATAGACTTTTCATCCTTCAACTGTTCGACAAGCGGCTGTCCCCTTCGCGAAAATTGTCCCTCGCATCTAGCCCAAACCATGACTGAATACATTGTTGCAGCACAGGAATGATATCGTTGAACTTTTGGCGATTAAGATATAAACCGAACTTTCTCTGAAACCATCGTTTGATTGAAAACCCTTAAACATTATGAAAGGGAAGCCTTGCCCACACCTAGCCATAGAAATAAAACGAAAAGTGAGATTTGGCTGAAAGAAATCTAGACCTAAACCAATTCTCAAACCATTTTTTGATTGAAAACCCTTAAACATCATGAAAGAGAAAGCCTTGCCCACACCTAGCCTTCCCCAATTCAATATTATCTCATTTCAAATACGCGCACTCTACCTGCAAACTTGTCCGTGCGCATGCGCAGACATCAGTGCGCATGCGCAGATAGCGTTCGCGCTGCCGGTAAGGCAGGTTTTATAACAAACTTTAACGCTTAATAACTTTTTAATTAGACGGGTCCGCGCTTTTTGGCTTTTACAGATCTTATTTTTATGCAAAAATGTACCATTACACGGAGTTTCATGCAAATCGGTGATGAGGACTGCTTTCTATACCTTTACCGCCTGTTGTACAATGTGTCTCGTAACGGATAACAAATTGCATAACCTGAATTTGTTCTGTACAGTTACTCTTTGTCGTAATCTCCTAATCCTCGGACACCCAAATGCTTACACCTATCTTCCTTTTGTATCCTTCAATCTGTAGCCCTACAATGGTCCCAGATATTGGCAATCTTTTTCAAACCCTCATATGTTTATATTATATATAGTTTATTTTTGTTTCCCTATCGGGATTACAACTTACTCTATCTTACCCTACATACAACCTTATACTTACTTAACCTACGCCACTAACCTGAATCTTAACCTACTCTTACAAGGGGAGGACCAGGATTGTGGGTCACCGATTTTGATGAAATTTGGCACAGACCTTCTTTAGCCGAAAATATTGGACACGTGTTTTGCCAAAAGTGGCACTTCTCCCCCATTTTTGAAAAAATCGAGGTCAAAAATCAAAATTTTTCGATCAACCCGAAATTTATATACACGTTTAGAATTGAAATATATACAATACGTATTATTTTATTTTGTAAAATATGAATGTTGAAAAAGTACCATATATGCGTGTTAAGTATCCTGTAGTTTACAAGGTTTGCATCGAACCGTGCTAGCCGAGTTAGTAAAGCGTCTGACTACAAGTCTTATGGTGGAGAGTTCGAATCCTAATGGTTTTGCATGTATATTTTTTTTCCTTTTTTTTTTATGTATGTTTGTCGTTTTTTACTTGCATGCATAAAATCATAATTATATTTCATTTATTTAATAATATTATTGTTATATTCACTACTGGGTTAGGCTGGAAGCATGCATAAATTCCACATTAAAGACTACAATGTACGATTATGAAAATAAAAACGTATCACAACTGTCAGGGTGATTCTTGTCATAAAAACATGAAAAAGATAAATTTTGCCGACACCATGCACATTTAATAAATGATTGCAATTTGCAAATGCAGAGAATCCTTGGTACTACATCCGAAAAGCATCTTGCCGGACGATCAGAAAAACATTTCGTGTCGGTGTTAATTTTGAAGTAAACCACGTGTATCTGATCATATTAGCGAAAATAGAGGCACATAATTGGTTATGCACCAATGAATGAATTTTTATAATATCTTATATCAAGTATGAATATACTGCATTGCTGCAGACATTGCCCATTCTTGGAGCATCCTTGTTGACACAAACGCCCGAAACTCCCGTGCTTCAACAAATTGGTCATACGTCGACTGTTCAATATGGGCATACTTATACCGATTTGTCCCACCAGTAGCAATTTCTTTTTCCCACCGGGAAATTTGGTCCTTCCTTTTAAGGTGGATTCCTCCTTTCTTCTGTAATGTTTTCAAGCCCCATCCGGGGTGAAGCCTTGCAAACGATACCGTTTTAATTTTACTGTCAACAAGGCGTGCTGTGTTTTTCCCGTTTTAGCGGGTGGTAATGTTAATGATGAATACGAATCAGTACTCGACGAGGTATTCAATTCGTCAGCAATTTGTTCAGCCAAATCACTCACGGCATCGGCTTCCATTTGTAACTCGTCAGTTTCAACAAAGCGAAATTCGCTGTCAAGGTCCAGAAAACGACTGTAGATCTCACTGGCAATCAATTGTGCACGAACAGAAATTATCGAGGTGACTGTATCATTAATAATATTTTCTTTGCGAAGAATTTCTGCAAAGTAATGCACAACATCCGTCAATTCCTGCGTCGTTGCGAACGCACTATTGATGGCAATTTCAAGATCTTCACTGGCAGCACTGCTAGTAGAAGGCTGATCCATTTTTGACACAACGAAATATAATTTTGTCAACACTCAATTTTTTTTCGTCACAAAATTTCTTTTGGGAACTGCACGGCAGAAGAGTTTTACATCGACACTTTCACTAGAAGCAGTAGTCAATGAATGACCGCAACTTGCGCAATTTACGAGGAATTTCTGCATTTCGAGAAGTACCTGTGTCATAAACTCATTCGAATCGATTTATTGTTTATAATATCCTAACGGATGAGGAGATTACGGGTTTTTCCCGACATTTGTTCTTACCGAACATGGAATTTACGCATACTTCCAACCTAACCCAGTAGTGAATATAACAATAATATTATTAAATAGATGAAATATAATTATGATTTTATGCATGCAAGTAAAAAACGACAAAAATACATATAAAAAAAAAGCAAAAAAAAATATACATGCAAAACGGCAAAACCACTAGGATTTTAACTCTCCACCATGAGACTTGTAGTCAGACGCTTTACTAACTCGGCTTTTTTTTTTTTTTAATTGTTTATTGAACAACCCAAAAATATACAAAATTAGTTTTGGCTCAATAAACGCAGCCTTTAGATTGAAAATATATTTTGTGCCTATGGCTCACATTAATGGCGCTCGTGCACTTAACCTAATTTACATTACAATAAATGTTGACATTTGCACGCGCCGAGTGTAAGATGCGCCCCGCGATTGTTCGAGAGTGCTTTGTTCCGGGGTGACCGAGAGGTGCTCCGCCACGCACGTTAGTCTCGCTCGAGCCGGCTACCGCTCAGGTTATTATATATGTATCGCTAGCCTTTGATTCACGCTGCCTTGTCAACAGGTTATGGGCCCAGACACAGCGTATAAGGTGTAATAAGAGTTCAGTGCGTTTTGATAGTGACAATTAAAGTTTTGTAAAGTGCATCGAAACAAAGTGCACGTGGCGAAAATGAACGCGATCGGGATCACAAAGATCGAAACTCTAACTGCGACGAATTACGACACGTGGAAGATCCACATGCGTGCGCTGTTAATTAAAACTGATTTGTGGTGTTATGTGAGCGGTGCAAAGGCGAGGCCGGCGGTCGTTGGGGGCGATAACGCAGGAGCTCTCGCGGATTGGACATATACCGATGAAAAAGCATTGTCGGAAATCCTTCTCGGCATCAGTTCCTCTGAGTTGAAGCAAGTGAAGAATTGCCAAACCTCTCGCGAATTATGGCTGAAGCTGGAATCGATTTACCAATTGAAAGGGCCGGCGAGAAAGGCAACATTGCTGAAACAACTCGTTCTGAGGAAGATGCAGGATGGCGAGGACGTACGCGAGCATCTAAAAATGTTTTTCGACGTCGTGGATAAGCTCGAGGCCATGGAAATAACAATCATTCCAGATATGTTGTCAATTTTATTATTATATAGCCTCCCTCCGACGTTTGAGACTTTTCGGTGCGCGATTGAGTCGCGCGATGATCTTCCATCCCCGGAAACGCTTAGATCTAAGATCATCGAAGAAAACGACGCGCATAGAAACGGCAGTCGAGGTGACATTCAGAATGCGATGTATGCGAGACGAAGCGCGACGACGCAGCCGCGAGCGAGAGGCAGAGCCGGCGAAACACATTCGCGAAAGAGTGAGAGCGATAGGTCATCGGTCGGATTGCGCTGTTTCAAGTGCCGCCAGATTGGACACAAAGCGAGCGAGTGCGAACAAAAGAAGAGAGATACGCACAGGACCGCTAGGGCCGGAAGGACAAATGAAAACACAAGCTTATATGCACAACTTGAAGAAGCCGAGGCATTGTGCATTGACGAAACCCGCGAAAAATGCTGGTGTCTCGATAGCGGGTGTACGTCTCACTTATGTAACGACTCGCGAAAGTTCGGATCCGTGGACGCATCAACGCACCGGACCCTAAATTTGCCAAATCGCTCATCGATTGGAGTCAGCGGTAAAGGCGTGGTTTCGATTGTCGTCGAAAATAAGGGCATTTTGAGAAACCTAGATCTCGAGGATACGCTGCTGGTTCCGGATTTGCGTTCAAATCTTTTATCGGTCGCGAAAATTGCTGATCGTGGTTTTAGGGTAACGTTCGAGCGAACTGGGGCGTCGGTTACCGATAAGCGCGGAAATACTATATTAGTTGCGGACCGTATCGGCGACTTATACCTTGTTAAGGAGAGTAAGGCACACGAATATAGCACGGTATTGAACGCGGATAAGACGGGCGATCTGGAGTTGTGGCATCGACGTCTCGGGCATATTAATATTAACGATATTAGAAAGGCGAAAAATATCGGGATGGTACGCGGATTGGAAAGCGCAAAATTACAGGGCGACATTGCATGCGACGTCTGCGCGAAGGGAAAGATGACCCGGACTCCCTTCCCAGAGAAATCCGAAAGGCAAACACATCCGTTGAACATCGTGCACTCGGACGTTTGCGGTCCCATGCGCATCGAATCGAACGGGGGGGCGCTGTATTTCGTCACCTTCATCGACGACGCTTCAAGATGGTGTGAGGTACGTTTCCTGCACAGGAAGAATGAAGTTTTTCAGGCCTTCCGTGAGTACAAGACGATGGCAGAGAATCATCTCGGGACGAGGATTAAATTCCTTCAAAGCGATAATGGTCGCGAATACTGCAATAAGGAATTCGACGATTTTTTGATGAAGCACGGTATTGTGCGTAGAACTACTGTTCCTCGAAATCCGGAACAAAACGGATTGGCAGAGCGGAAAAATAGGACGCTAATCGATATGGCCAGATGCATGCTCATTAAATCTGGGCTTGCGCCATCTTTTTGGGCAGAAGCGATATGTGCATCGAACTATGTTAGGAATCGTTGTCCAACAAGAAGCCTTAGTAATGTAACGCCGCACGAAGTATGGGTGAATAGGAAACCCAGCGTTGCTCATTTGCGGGAATTCGGTTCTAGAGTCTTCTCCTTGAACACAAAGCATCAGAAAGACAAGTTTGAGCCTCGTTCGCGTGAGGGGATATTCGTCGGATACGCCGAACAAGCGAAAGGGTACCGAGTCTGGATACCGAACGAGCGAAAGATAGAAATTAGTCGCGACGTAAAATTTATCGAAGATTCCGCGAGAGGCTCGACGGAGAAATTCGAGGAATTTCTACCAGAGGCGATAAAGAAGTCACCGAATGAAACGATCGTCGCCGAGCGCGTGCCGCTGACCGAGAGTCGGGAAGAAGAAGGCGACGACGCTCCGGAAAGGGATGATGTGCGAATGGAAGTCCCGAAACGCGGACGTGGAAGACCGCGAATTTTACGCACAGGACGCAGGGGAAGACCGAGATAACAGTTCCATTTGGCGGACAACGTCGGCGATTCGCAGAGAAATCCGAACGTAGAGAATGACGACTCCTCAGGTAACCATAATCTGGAGACCGAAGAAACGGCAGAAGTCGTGTGTACTACCGAAATACCCATGAAGCTCGCGATTTCCGGACGCGACAGTAGCGAGTGGAAGCGAGCGATGGCAGTGGAGGTAAGATCAATCATAAAAAATGATACTTGGGATGTGGTGAGTCGTTCGACGTGCCACAGCAGTATCGGGAGTAGGTTTGTATTGCGAAACAAATACCACCCAGATGGAACATTGCAAAGAAGAAAGGCGCGTATAGTTGCTCAAGGGTTTACACAACGACCCGGCGTTGATTTCTTCGAAACGTTTGCTCCTGTTGCTCGTTTGAGTTCCATAAGACTCATTACCGCTATTGCAGCCCAGTTCAACATGCAGATACACCAGCTCGACATATCGACGGCTTATTTGAACGGAACATTGGAAGAGGAGATTTTCATGAACGTTCCAGATCACTTCGAGGAAGCTTTGGAAGAAATGATATCCGTCGAGGCCGACGCTGCAATTCGGGAAAAGGCCGAAAAGATGCTGAAGGACCTGAGGCTTGGTAATGGGGTGTGCCACTTGAAGAAGGCCCTGTATGGCTTAAAGCAGGCGGGCCGAAGTTGGAACAATAAACTCGACGAGAGGATGCGCGAGTTGGCCGCCAGTCCGATAGGCGCGGATCCCTGTACCTATCATATTGGTCGGGGACGGGATGCAGTCATCATGGTAGTCTACGTGGACGATATATTAGTCGTGGCCCGAAGTACAGACAAGATTCGAGACGTCAAGAGTCACCTCAGTAAGTTTTTTGAGGTCAACGACCTTGGTGACGTGAAGTGTTGTCTCGGCATCGAGTTTGCGCGCGAAAGGGATGGCATCGCGATCAGCCAGAGAGGCTATATCAGGGACCTGCTTGGTTGTTTTGGGATGCTTGAATGCAATCCTGCATCTACCCCTATGGATCCGGGTGCGAGGCTGAAGAGGCGTGAGGGACCAGCGGACGGAGATGTCGAGAGGTTACCGGACCGTGAGTTAATCGGCGGCCTGATGTACCTCGCTGTGGCCACAAGGCCAGACATTGCGTACGCGGTGAGTCACCTTAGCCAGTGACTGACCTGCTATGATGGCACACACTGGATCGCTGCGAAGAGGGTGTTAAGATACCTAAAGTGTACGATGGATATGTCCATCGAGTACAAGCCCACGAGTGAAAAATTAAAGGGTTTTGTCGATGTCGATTGGGGGAGCTGTCTTTTGGATAGGAGATCTTTTACGGGATATGCTTTTGTCATCGCAGGTAGAGTTGTTAGTTGGAGCTCCAGAAAGCAGCGGACTGTTGCCTTGTCATCTACTGAATCGGAGTACATGGCACTGACTGAGGCATCCAAAGAGGCGGTGCTTCTCCGCGGATTCCTATCCGAGCTCGGATTCGACGGTCTCACTGCCGTTACAATTTATAACGACAATGTCGGAGCTTCGAGGATGGCTCACAGCCCTGTTTTCCACGACAGGACTAAGCACATCGACGTCAGACACCATTTCATGCGGGAGGTTTTGAAGAGTGGACAGATCACTTTGGAGCATGTCCCGACGAGTGAAATGGCCGCAGATGTGCTCACTAAGGCCCTGCCAAGGGTGAAACATTTTAAGTGCCTTGAAGGCATGGGACTCACAATCAGTTCGAGGGAATCGCGTGTCGAGGGGAAGTGTTGACATTTGCACGCGCCGAGTGTAAGATGCGCCCCGCGATTGTTCGAGAGTGCTTTGTTCCGGGGTGACCGAGAGGTGCTCCGCCACGCACGTTAGTCTCGCTCGAGCCGGCTACCGCTCAGGTTATTATATATGTATCGCTAGCCTTTGATTCACGCTGCCTTGTCAACAATAAATTCACTTATCTAATAAATCCATGGTCATAAATTGGGTAGGAGCATCCTATCCAGACCTTACATTTTATGCTATAAATTTTTAATTTGCCAGGAAAGGAAAATATATATAATGGGAACAAAAAACTGGCTTTCTTTTGTACTTAAAATATAAACTTAATCTAAACTAATACTAAGTTAATAGAATATAAAAAGAAAAAGAAAAAAAGGAAGAAATAATGATAGTCAGAAAGTAAAACTAAGAAGAAAGAGAAAAAAAGAAAGAGAGTAAGTCAGCAAAATCAGCAAAGGAAAATGAACAAAAACAAAAACTGAAGAAAACGAAAGAAAAAGAGAAGCATAGCGAAAAACTAAAAAGGAAATTTAGATGAGCTGGGGCTTATTCCTCGTTTAGCCACCAGCATATTTTTTTAATCTGATTGCTGTTAAGCTCTCTATCTTTTTTCGTCAGCGTGATGCTGTATACAAATTCGTTACTGTTTATAATACAACTGTTTGGTTCGTATGAAAAATCCACACGCATACGCTTCCTTTTTATATGATAAATTATCGGAATTTGATTTTCATTTAGAATATATTTATTTTTATCTAAGTAGATAAACATTTCTGGCGGGATATAATTAGATCCTAGTAACGATTTATGATAATTATCAAGTGGGATGGTAGCACCGGATATTAAGCTATTAAATGTGAACGACGGGCTTTGTAGAAATGACATCGTACAATTTTTATGATAAAGTAATCGATTCTAGGAATTTTTGAATCGGTATAGATTATTTTATTTGAAATACGTTTTTTGACCTGGTTTGTAAAGATGCGATATTTCGATAGACAGGCTCTGTGGCATCTGCGCTCAGAAATGCGAATTTTCTCCATCGTATGTGCATTGACGTTAAACCAGATAGGACATCCGTATGTTATGATTGGACGAATAAGGGACAGATACATCAGTACTTTGATTCTGGGCTTTATGTCCTTAGAGTAAAAAATTTTATTTTTGCTTAGGAAAGCTATTCTTGCTTTATTTAGCGCTATTTCGATGTGTTTATTGTATTTTAGGTTGTGAGTGAGATAGATTCCTAGGTATTTTACTATTTGTCTGTGGGATACTGGCGTATCGTCGAGTCCTTTAATTTCTAGTGATTTGTGCTGTTTTCTGACGTCTCTGCGCGCCTCATACAAGGGCATTCGAAAAGGGATCGATTCACACTTACTAACATTAATTTTAAGTTTGCAAACTTTTAGATAAAATTGAACCGAGTGAAATAACTTTTGATATTTAGTTTTGATGATTGAAACTTTATAATCTGATACGTAAGTTATAAGATCGTCTGCAAGTGCCAAGGCATATGTGTCATCATCACTATTGAGACCATAGCGGTGGAGAATGTCGCTAAACATGAGATTGAATAAAATGGGAGAATTTACCATTCCCTGTTGCAAGCCATTTTTGATTTCAAAAATTTCAGAATTTGTAGAGTTATTAACATAAATTTGAAATTTTTTGTTATTTACCATTGAGACTAAGATCTTTAGTAAATCTCTATTTATATGTTTCTTTATTAGCTTGAATATCAGACCCTCTGTCCACACCGTATCTATAGCTTTCTCGAGGTCAATCAAAACCGCACCTACGCATCTCTTACTGTTTGGATACCAGCAAATATCGGAGGTGAATTTGTTAATTGCATGGAGCGTTGGATGATTTCTTCTGAAGCCAAATTGCTGGTCCGGAGGAAGTTTTTTTGATTGCACAAATGAAGTTAGGCGGATATTAATTATCGATTCATATGTTTTGCTATGATTGCAAGTTAAGTTAATTGGTCTGTAGCTTTCAGGAAGTTTTGGGTTTTTATCTTTTTTTTACTAATGGTTTGGTTTCGTTTAGGCATAAAATGTCTAGATTTTCTTTATATAGAAGCTCAAACACGTTTGCGCGGCGTTCATTCGTTATAATGGAATTTACGTTGATCGAGACGACTTTTAGTTCTTTAGGTTTAAAGTGAGTTTGGCACGACATTGATTATTCTAAGTCTAAAATGTGATAAAGATATTCGGTGCGTCTTTGGTTGACCTCGAGTTTCGCACTTACGTTCGCTACCTGGGTGCTGACGTTCAAGATGCTTGCTTTGATTTCTTTGAATGTTTCCATTATTAGTTTGATGTCCTTTCCCAATTGATGGAAGGACAATGGGTCCTGCTCAATTGTGCTTTGGTAGTTCAGACTTGGTGCCTGAGCTGGCTGATTTGCATTGGATCCTTTTGTCGCTTGGCTAAAAGAAATATTTTTATTAACAAAGTTTGAAACAAATTCTCTTACTTTATTTTTTGGGAATAAAATTTTTTCTTTTTGGTCCTTTTTCGTTTTGAGCGCATTTATTACGCTCGGACATCCCTTGTAGGAGGCCGGATGGCCAAATTCTTTGCACAGAGCGCAATAGATTTTGGAAGCCTCTATTTTGCTTCCAGTGGGGACAGAGCACTCGCCTGGTCCATGGTTTATATCACATTTTACACATCTATAAGGTAGATGACAGTTCTTAGCCAAATGGCCGTATCTTTGGCAGTTTTTGCATTGTACGGCATCTTTCGTCCTAAATTTATCCCATAAGACCTTTTGGTGGAGCAGGTATTTAATACTCCTAAGTTCCTCCGTGCTACTCTCCGCATTGAGTTGTATTACTAGAATGGGTAACGTATAATTATTTTTCCTAGATGAGGGGGTTACCAGTCTGGTAACTCCCTCAATCTTGGTTTTGCTTAAATTTAAGCCCTCAAGGGCCTCTTGGACCTCCTCCGTCGAGAAGGACATATCGATTCCTTTTAGAATTATGGAATTTTTTTTTTCAGTTTTAGGCGTATACGTAAAGAATTTAGTGGCTGCTTTAGAAAATATATCGATGATACGTTTTCGATCATCGAGTGAGCTTGCCAAAACCATATGCTTATTAGGTTTATTTTTTTTAATTTTGAAATCATTTATTTAGAGAACATTTTTAATGAGGGTCATGGAATCATGCACCTCCTGTTCGAATACAATTATGGGTGGAATATTATTCGCACCCGGTTTGGCAAGCTCACTCATCGGCTTACTCGATCTTATTTGTTCTTCTCCTTTCGCATTGTCCCTTGCTGGCGACCTCATTGTCCCTTGCTGGCGACCTTAAAAAATATACATGCAAAACGGCAAAACCATTAGGATTCGAACTCTCCACCATAAGACTTGTAGTCAGACGCTTTGCTAACTCGGCTAGCACGGTTCGATTTACTAACTCGGCTAGCACGGTTCGACTTTTACTAACTCGGCTGGCACGGTTCGATGCAAACCTTGTAAACTACAGGATACTTAACACGCATATACTTTTTTCAACATTCATATTTTGCAAAATAAAATAATACGTGTTGTATATTTTTCAATTCTAAACGTGTATATAAATTCCGGGTCGATCGAAAAATTTTGATTTTGACCTCGATTTTTTCAAAAATGGGGGAGAAGTGCCACTTTTGGCAAAACACGTGTGTTACGGCCCACACCCCACACCCCACCTAACTTACACATATTATTATATACAGCATTGTACACATAATTATAAGTTCTAGTAATTAAGTAACATATATTAAATAATAGGGTACTATTTATAACATAGCTAACATTGATTGAACAACACATATATTTATATCGATCGCAACCACTACAGTACACACACATACCTGCAGCCCCACCACAAGACCCTTTTATAACCATATACCGCAAGCCTGCGACTGGGCCCTTGAGGGCGCTGCCCTCTCTCCGTACCCACACCCCCACACACACAGACATCTGTTTACTTAGTTGTAAGGATATTTAAGAAGCGATTGTAACCGCCAGCGGGGCATTCCATTTTTGACCGTCAACTTTGAGCATTCTTCATCTCAGTCATCAGCTCCGATCAAACCGTTTATCAAATAATTAATAAATTATTGTGAAAGAAAACTATCACAAGTCACAAGGAGCTTCCTACCCCAAGAAAAACCCACCACGTATCCCAGGCCGTAACAACGTGTCCAATATTTTCGGCTGAAGAAGGTCTGTGCCAAATTTCATCAAAATCGGTGACCCACAATCCTGGTCCTCCCCTTGTTAGTCTATCTTTGTCTACGCTCTCTCAACTCTCCCACTCATTCACACCCCTCCCCTCTAACGCCCCCATCTCCTCTCAATCTCCCTAAACACCCCCCCCCCCCCCCTAGCAGCCACCTCCTCGCCTCCTGCCACCCCTACTCCTCTTCTCCTTTCACACATACATCCCATAAATGCCTCCACGTCTCCCTTCCACCCCCGCAGATCCTGCATAGTCTCTCCTCCTCACTCAACCAATACCTACCCCCTCTCAGTCCACTTCCCAGCCTGAACTTCGCTATCCTCCTCCATCTATCCTCCGCTCATCCCTTCCTTAGGTAGTCCGGAACCCCTCTCTCCTTAACCTTTCCATACTCCTGATTGTATTCTGAGCCTCTTATCCTTTCCCATCTCTCTCTCTCCTGCTCACCCCTCTCCCATTTAATCACTTCCTCCCCCCTTATTTCTCCAACCCCCCTTTCCCATCCCCAGCCCCTCCTCTCCCAGAACCCTCTCCTCTCTCCCTCGCAATCCTTTCCTCCCTCCTCTCTTCCCAACCTTTCCTTTATCTCCTTCATGCAAGCCTGTACCAGCTCCTCCCCCACCTCCCTGCTCCACCCTCCTCTCATAGTCCCAGGCCCTCAGCTCCATTCTCCCCCTCATCATCTCCCTCTGGAGTTCCTCTCTCACCATATAGCTCGGCGTACACCTCTCCACTCACAGCACCCATCTTAAATACCTCGCATGAAGGGCTTCTACCTCCCGTCCCTCCTTCCACCCCAACACCTCCACACCATAACTTACTACAGGCCATACCAGCCTGTCGTACATCCATAACCTTCTCCCCCAGTCCCTCCCGAACAGCCTCTTACCCAGCCCCCACACTCTTCCCAGCACCGCCCCCCCCCCCTCCGCACCCTGTCCTCTACCTGCCCATCCTGCTTCCCATCCCTCCTCACCACATACCCCAAGTATTTAAATTCTGCCACGTCCTCTATCTCTCTCCCCTCCCACCTCCACTTCACCCTCCGCCATCTCCCCCCCCTTCCCTACACCTCACCACCTTTGTCTTCCCCACATTTACCTCCAACCTCTTCCTCCCAAAATATCTCTCCAGCGTCGAGATCACCCCCCTCATGCCGTCTTCATCCTCCGCCAGCACCGCCACATTATCGGCGTATGCCAATGATCTTATCTTCCTCCTTCCAACCTGCACCCCTCCCCAACCCCCTCTCCAACTCCTTGTCCATGTCTGCCAGTAATAGGGTGAACAGACAGGAGCTAATTGGACACCCCTGTCTTACCCCTCTGACCGTCCAGAAACCCTCACTCATCTCTCCTCCCGCTCTCACCCTACATTTCGTCACCTCCACTAACTCTCTGCACCTCCGCATTAGGCCCTCTCTCACCCCTCTCCCCCTCATGCTCCGCACCAAGACCTCCCTGTCCACCGAGTCAAACGCAGCTTTCAAATCCAGAAACAATATTCCCATCTTTCCCCCCTCCTTCTAATCTGCCTGTTGATCAGGTAATTCAGTATAAATACCGCCTGACTCGGTGGAAGCAGGCCCCTGCTCTCCACCTCCACCCTCAACCTCTCCGCCAACACCGCCGCGTAGACCTTATACGCTGTTTGTGTGAGAGCCACCACCCTGTAATCCCCCACTACCCCTCCCCTTCACTTCTTCCTCACCGGTACTATTACCCCCTCTCTCCACCCCTCCGGCCATCCCTCCCCGCTCCGCCCCTATTGCACACTCCTCTCAACCATTCCCGCACTTCCTCCCCCCCGTATTTCCAAACCTAAGTGCCTTTCCGTCCCTTAGTCCCATCACCACTCTATTAAATTCCTCCCTTCCTATCTCCCTCTCCCCATCCTCCTCCCCCTCCAAGCCTGACCCTCCATTCCACTCCCCCCAACAGCCCCTTGAAATAATCCTCCCATTCCCCTATCTCGATCCCCTCGTCCACCCCCATCTTTCCTCCCCTCCCCACGCTTATCACCTTCCATGCCTGCTCTTCTGTTGTCACCCCCTCCACCAGCTTCTCCCATCTTTTCCTTTCCCTCCTCTTCTTCTCCTCGCACATCTCTCTGTACTTCCTTTTGCACTTCTTATACTCTTCCCCCGCCCCTCCCACCCTCCTCCTACTCCTCAATTCCTTTCTCAGTCTCCTCTTTTCCTCTTTACATTCCTCGTCCCACCAGCCCTCCCTCTCCCTCCCCCTCCAGCAACACTCCCCCTCCCCCATCCGCCGTCCTTACGTTAAAACCCCCCCTATCACTGTTCTGCCCCCCCTCCACCACCCCCACCCTCTCTCCTAAGTCCTCCATCTTCCCCTCCAGGTCCCCATTCACGTACACCCCTACCACGTCCCCCCCCCCCCATCTCCACCCTCCTCACCGCCAAACCCTCCCTCCGCAGTCCTCAATTCCTTCCTCACTCCTACCAGCATCCCTCCCCTCGCTCTTCCCTTCTTTTTCTCTCGCTTTGCCCACTGCGCTTCCCACCTGTACCCCCTCGGCAGCTTCCCCCTCACCCTCGCCCAATCCCTTTCCTCCACCCAAATCTCCATTAGCATCACCACTTCCCATCTTCCCAGCCGTCTCCAAAAGTCCCTATCCTTATTCTTTAGTCCTGCCACATTCCAAAAACCCATCCTTCCCCCCCCCCCCCCCTCACCTTCTGTCCCCATTTCCCTGCTCCCCTACCCCTCTCCACTCCCCCCTCGTCTCGTCCCATAACCTCAGCCTCCCGTCCACCCACATC
Organism: Anoplius nigerrimus; assembly: GCA_914767735.1. Lineage (NCBI taxonomy): Eukaryota > Metazoa > Arthropoda > Insecta > Hymenoptera > Pompilidae > Anoplius > Anoplius nigerrimus. The sequence continues at coordinate 290,535 of CAJZBX010000625.1, forward strand.
TTCATGTATCCTATTCTTACCTGCCTACCCCTCTCCCTTTCCTTCTCTGCCTCTCTCTCTATTTTCCACCTCGCTCTTCTCTCCTTGTTTGGTAGAGATGTTAGTGGACTGTATATTGATTGAAGATGTTAAAAGAAAGGGACGAGAGCCGGATTCAGATAAAGAGTCTGGTGACAGGCAAGCATAAATAATTGGACAAGATGCTGTGTTCTGTACTTTTATTAAAAATGATCATTGCAATTTGAATATGAACAGTACCTTTTCTATTTGCTTTGGCGAAGTGTTTGTGAGCTGCTCAATCAGCCACTACACGTGATTACAAGTTGAGTTATTCTATTGTAGGAATACACAAAATGATTAGTTCACAATAAATAAATAAATAAATGTGTAATGTGATCTGATCGAAACAGCAACTAAATGAATTACCAATTGTAAGAATCACGGATCGCTAAATGCGAAACCACACGGTCACCAGCGAACGGTTGGAAGAAAATGTGCCGGTCTTTTCGCTGATCTGAATACAATAATGCCAGCAAATTTACAATGAGAATGAGTACACAATTTTAAGGGTGAACCTGCCTGTTAATTTGTGGTGATGTTTTAGGAACTGGTCGATGATTTACTCGCTTTCACACTCACTACTTAATTCGCACACGTGTGTACAGGACTAAGTATACGACGATAATGGCCGATCGATTACGCGGGAAAGATCCTCGTGTGGAATCGATGCGGACGGAAGCACGAAGTTTTTTCTAAGAGCTGTTCGCGAAGATGATTTGTCCCTTTGTGTGGACAATAGCGCGTCACGCGAGCTGCTAATAGGCGAGCTATTCATCGAGCAGTGTATCGATTGCGATCTAGAGTGGGGCAGTGTCGCCAGGACCTGCCGTCACTCGTTATTCAAATGATCCGTGCCGACAGTGACATATAGTCACTACTGCCGTCTTTCTTTGAGCCGCTCTCAATACGGAACAAGGGAGTTTAGGAAAGAGGGAAGAAGAGATAATAGGGAAGAGGGAGAAGACAGGAAAGGGAATGGGGAGGAAAAGGATTAAGGAAAAAGGGTGAAGGAGGAAGGGCATGAGAGAGAGAATGGATGAGAAGGGTTGAAGGAACAGGGGAATGGGATTTGAGGGAGAGCAGAGGGAGAGGAGAGGGGGAGGGGGAGAATGGAGGAATAAATTGGAAGGAATAGAGTGTAAAAGGAAAACGGTGACGGGTGTACGAGGTGACCGAGACGGGATGAGCGAGCGGAAGGACGAGGAATTAGGAGGAGGAGAGGAGTGCGAGGGATGTGAGCGTGGCAAGAGAGGCGAGTGTGCCGTGCGTGGAGGGAGAGACGGAGGACGATGACGCGGGTGAAGACAAGGTCAAGATGGGTTAAGGGGCCTGGCCACCATGTAATTTTTTTTTTATTTTTTTTTTATTGTGTTATAATAATCTTTGAAATGTTACGCATCATTTAATCCATAGTTGGTACTGAAAATCGTGAAATTGCTAAAGTTACAGGTATTTCTCGGTAGGATGGTCGAGCCGCTGCGAGCGGTCGACCGCGCGGCTAGATCAGTGTATGCAACTCGCACGGTTCAGCACGTGCAGCTGTCCTATTGTGTCGTTTGTATGGGTTAGTAGAATTGTTTACTCGAATCCATACGAAGAAAAAGTGATGAAAAAAGAATGCATAGGTCATGTGCAGAAAAGGATGGGCACACGACTTCGTAAAATCAAAAAAGAAAAGAAAGGTCTTGCTGGCAAAGGAAAGCTAACCGATAAACTAATTAACGAGCTAACAGTATATTACGGTCTCGCTATTCGAACGTTCTCTAACTCCAAAGACGAAATGGAGTAAGCTATTTGGGCAACATTGAAGCACAAGAGCTCGACCGACGAAATCCCGCAGCATGAAAATTGTCGTCCGGGAGAAGACTCGTGGTGCTCTTGGCAAATATCAAAAGTGATTGGCAGTTTGGATGAATATCTACACAAGAACCCTCTGCCTTGAATTGTTCAAGATGCCATTCGACCTGTTTATGAGAACCTCACTTAAGATGAATTGTTAGAACGGTGCGAAGGAGGCTTCACGCAAAACGCCAACGAAAGCGTCAACTCCGTCATCTGGTCAATGGCTCCAAAAACGAGTTCCAGCGGTGCGAAAACCGCCGAAATTGCCTGTTACATTGCCTTCAGCACTTTCAACGATGGGTACAACAGTATGTTGCTGATGATGAAGCTCATGGACCTAAGCATCGGAGATCGCTGCTACGATTTCTGTAGGGCAGTCGACGAGGAAGGTTGCGCTACAGCAAATGTCCGAGCACAAAAAAGCACGAAAGGAGCAGGCCAAATACGTAGATCTTCTCAAAAAGAGGCCCAGGATGCTCAAACAGCTGCCGAAGAGGACATGTGTGGACCAGGAATCGCTGATTGAAGGTAAGACTCACAAAAACCGCGCCGTCAGCCGAATAACCGCACGTTTACTTTCTTTTGCGATTATCTCGAAACTATATTTTTCGAAACGGTTCCGCGTAAATCACGTAAACTATCGGTCCGATTGCTGTGGATTTTGAACACAGTACTTTTAGATACATTATCTAAAGCGTAACGTACGATTTTTGCGATTACTTGATTAGTTTTTTTTTAATGACGTTTTTTCTCGTGAAATTTCGGTGAAAATCGTGAAAAAAAATTCTTCGGCTCACCATAATTTCCCTAATGTAAAAAAAAAAATTTCCCTACGTTACGCCCTTGTAATACGATCCAGGAATAAGCTAATTTTTTTTCTTTTTTTTCAGATGCAAAATGAAGCAGGTAGTCATGGAACAGCCCACGTGCGTTTCGTGCCGAGGGCCTTCACCAAAATGAACGAAACGCCGGTATTTTTTATTTTTTTATCACAAAATTTTTTTCACTTGTTCACTAAACCGTTTTCTAGTATGTGACAAAAAATAAAAATATTTTGTGCTATATTTTAGCGTTTATGAAATTTTTGAGAATAGTACTCATCTGGCGAGCGCACATGGTGGCCAGACCCCTTACGGTATCTGTATATGTTTGAAAAATGTTAGAAACCTGTAAGGGAACCAGAGAATCAAACAATAGAATACAGTGCGGCGAGATGTGCACGCAGTCTCCGGACTATATCCCAACATTCCAGTCGAAATCAATAGGTGCGGGGAAAGTTGTAGCTGACGTCCCGAAGACTCTTCGACCTGCGGTGAAATCGCGAGCGAACAGCGTACTGCGTAGTGAATGCGAACGTGGTTAACAGTAATAGCGCGACTGAAGAATGATACGTAAATGAATGGCGGCGCACCACTAGGTGCATCATAGGCGGTTTCCGACGAAAGCAGACAGTGACGGGGATCGCAGGTTTGGGGCCGTGCGAAACTACTGCCCGATAAATTCGGAGGTATGAAGCGATGCATCGTTACTCCGTGCATCGCGGTATGTAGCGTAGCGAAATTAAGAAAACAAATTCATGGATCTCAAACTTTTGATATCAAAATTTAGAAATCAAATTGTTAACACTCGATGTTGCGGCATACCAAATCAAGAGAGGAGAACGCTTCAATCTCCCCTGACGGCTGCGAAGTCTAGGTTTCCCAAGCTAAAGTCCCCCGGGGCGGACTCAGAACACGGGGTCCGGGCAGTCTCACGCAGGACAGAGAATATAATGAGTATCAGTGCAGAAACCAGCCCGTTTTACCGGGTTAGCGCGACCCCCTGACTCAAAAATCATTGGTTGCTCATTGCACTCATTTCCTGCCAGTTGTTCGAGTGGCTGTTCAAATTCTACTTCCTGCGGACATCGGCGAGAGTGACAACGCCACTGCCACCTCGAATCCTTCCGCATGTCGGAGGCACATGTCTATGGACAGTGGGGCTCCTCCGACGCTCGAGGTACCACCTTGGATACTGGTCGACCAACTCGGGTACGCGAGGGCGTCAAACTTCCGTAGCAAAGCTAACCCTGCGCTTGAGATCACTCATACATCTGATTGGACACGATACACTTTCTACCGACTCATTCGATCCCTTTCTTTGCTCTGTAGTAGAGTTGTTGTGTACTCATGGAATACTTTGTACACTTTGCGGGTAATGAGCGACGCTTCTTGAACAGGCCAGTCTGTTCGAAGGAAGCAGTGTACAAGAGTATCTCGTTCGATGTTATACGTCGGACAGGAGAAGAGAACATGGGTCGATGTTTTCACCTCCCCACACCTGTACCTGTCGACCTGGTTTAAAGCTCATTCCTTGAGTTTGGCGCAAAAGTCGCCATGACCACTAAGGAACTGAGTGACGTAGCAGTCTATCTGTATCCACGAAGCAGCCAGCCTTTTGAAAACTTTTCCAAAGAAGGCAAACGTCGTTCGCCCTTTCGTACTAAGATCCCATCTGGACTGCCACTTCTGAGTAATCTTATTCCTGATAGCGGCACGCGCCACTTTCAGAGTTCGATTGGGTTCTCCAATATTGATTGTTCTGTACGATATACTCTCGAATTCGAAGTCCATTCCTTTCTTGGCTTTGTACCTTAGCGATTTTTCAATACGCACCAGATCGATTCGTATAACACCGGCTATTACAAGAATAGCATCGGTGGACACTGTTTGATATGACTTGGTGATCCGCAGTAGGACTTGTCGCTGTGTCCTGGCCAGGATTCTCCTGGACGCAGTTGTCAGTAAATCCTCCCACGCTGCGGATGCATAGGTGACTATTGGAACGAACAGCCCACGGTACAAGGTACTCATGGCTTCGTGTTCCAGTCCCCAATTTGCTTTTGCACTTTTTGCCAGAAGGTTGAACTTGTTGACACATTTTTCGCTCACATGTGTGACGTGGGATATTATCTTCAGTCTGGTATCGAAGTGAACTCCGAGGTATCTCATCGTTTTCTTCATTACCACACTCCTTCCATTGATCTTTATTGTTGGTGGTCTCCTTATATCGGGATGCACTTTTACAATAATCATTTCGCTCTTATTTGCTGATACTGTGAGCTTTTGGGTCTTGCACCAACCCCAGATCACATCTGCCGCTTTCTGACCGCTATTTTGGATTTCCAGCCTTGAGTTACTATTGGGGAATGGGGAAATTATATAATGAAACGGAGTTAAAGAGCTGAGAGATGTTGAGACCAGATGAGTGGGTTACAGGGAAATCTGAGGGGAATTAATTATTGCCAGTTTTTTTAGACCATAGATAATATATTATGGTATTTACAGTGAATTTCTACAACTAAGTTAGAATCCTTGTGTCCGAGTACGTGGTTGCCCACTTACTGCCATGATTACGATATAATGAGTTTGTATAAATGACTTATGCAGAGTTGGTGCCGGCAACACACCAATTCGCTACAATGAGAAATATGAAAAATGAGTTGGCTTACATGAGGATGAGATCGGCGTAGATTATACAAACGCTCGGGAAAACAAGGAACACGTGCGACTCCTTTCACGGTCACTAACCGAAAGAGGTCGAGGTCGTGGCCGGACAGGCCTCGTCAGATGTAAGATCCGCGGAAGTTCCCGGAGTCACACGAATTTCCCCGAACAGGTGTTTTTATGATGTGGAGTATGAGTACGGCCCTGAAGTAGAGCCAGAGCTCGGACGCAACCCCACGGCAGCGTCCAGCTCAGTGTGTTAATGACCTCTCTAATAAACAGATGTGTCACCGTGCTGGTTGTGTCATTTACTTGCCTGGACATTACATATGATATATGCGAAATTATGAGTAATGAGGTGCTGCCGCGGATGAGAGTTCTGAGAAGCAGCTCGCTGTGCTGCGTAATGCTTAATCCTAAATAGTTACCGTAGATAACAACAAGGAGGTCGTCTGCATACGCTATAGCTACTGTCCCTTGCGTATTTTCTTTGATTGCTGGAGGACTTCGTCAAAGACTAGGTTCCAACAGCTTGGGCCAAGTTCGGATCCTTGTGGGTATCCTTTTGTGACGGACTTACTCACGTTTCCGTGGTTAGAGGTAATCCTCACCTCACGGTCTGCGAAATAATCTATCATCAAAACTCTGAGGCAGGACAGTAGCATGAGCACCTTATCAACGATAAGTAGATTCAAAATGTACAATATAATGTAAATGTTGGCTGTCTGGACCAGTTTGGGCCGCCGTTTGCCTCTTGCTCTTTCACAAACAGAAGAGCAAACTCGCGGTCAAAATAGAAGCACTAGAGTAAAAGCGATAGCACGAACAAACCAGTAAAACGCGGAATGAGGGATAGAACCTTGATGGAAACAAAGATATGCGCCTCCGAAAAGGGGATTGTTTCGGCTTCCCGTCGGTATACTAAGGGACATCCGAGCAAACCCAGTTTGGAATCGCAATAACAAACGCGGTCACCCATCTGGAATATACCCTAGATAGGGAAGCAAGAAAACCACCGGAATGAAAAGATGGACCTTTCCTCGCTTCGCAGCGAATAAAGCAGCAAAAAAAACAATCCAGATCCTTCCAACCCACTCGATTAAAACATATCAATAGATTTTGCATACACTCAATATATCCCAAAAAGGCGGCGACTCTGGAAAAAAAATTGGAGCTGGGACATCCAATCCAGCTCATGAGAGCAGAGGCTGTTGTGATGAGTGCGAGAGAGAAACCGCTGCAGTCTGACGCGCCCGGGGCGGCGCGAGAGCGACAATCAGGGTGCAACTTCCCTCGTGGAGTAAGGTCTGGATTTTAGTCAGTAGGAATCTGACATTTGCTGGCCCCCCTCCAAGAAGACCAGAAGTCTTTTGAAGATTTCCTTGTCATAAAAAAAAAATAAATAAAAAATCTACCAGAATTACTAAATGAATTAGAAAAAATAGCATTATTGGCTTTGCTAGACTGTCCATCTAACATATCCGAAAGATTATTAATGTCCCAATTTATGTTAATTAATGCTATAAAAAATGTTGATACAAAAAAATAACTACATCTTTTAAACTGTAAAAGTTTTGAAGATGTTGTAGCACGCGCAATTGAGACACAACAAACTAAAAATTTATATCAAACCAAAGGTAGCGAAAATTCTTATCAGTATAAAAAGCCGCGGTATGAATTTAATGCAAATAAAGAATTATACCATTGTCATAATAATAAACGTACTAATCAAGAAAATAGAAATTCAGAAAACATAAAGAAACGCGTACAAATAACGTGTTGGAATTGTGAAAAAGCTGGGCATAGCCAATATCAATGCAAACAAAATTATAAAAACAGGCTCAAATACAATCGCGATTATAATGGGAAAACCAAAAAAAGAGAAAAAAAAACGAATAGAGTTTAAATTTGAAGAAGAAAATTTAAAGAAGAATGTTAATACCTCCAGAGTTGGAAAATTGGATTCTTCCACGTATAACTCTGAAGTTGTTAGTAAAAGTAATCGGAGTATGTATACTACTATTGAACTCATTAAACAAATTTTTTGGTTAAATTGTTGGTTTGTTATAAATAATGTAAAAACATTAAAGGTTATTTGCAAAGATAGCCGTAACATTCAAAGAATATCGGAAAATGTTACACAGTTGCTACCGAAATTTTCAAGCACAGGACTCTATGTGGAAGGATCCATAGATGGAAACCCATCTACTTTTTTGTTAGACACGTGTCATTAGAAAAAAAATAGAACGAAAACTTTGCCCACAATCGGACAAATTTTAAAAGTTCTTATATCCATCAAAGTATTTTTAAGAATTTTTCAAAAAAATTGATCGGGGTGTGTTCTGAGATAAAAAACAAATTGTGCTTTAAATTAAAGATAAACAATAAAAAAAATAATTTTGATAAAAATCATATTTTTTTCTTGAAAGAGCATTCAGAAACGAGAATTTTGAATAAAGAACGATCCAATTGGTGCAATTTTCACAGACTTATGAGCATTTCAAAAAAAAGAGCCCAAATTTTAAGAAAATTCATATTTCCAAAACGGACCGTCAAAAAAATCTGAAAAATTAACCCACAATGGGTTAGTGGAAATGTTGGATCGCACGATTCACCAGTATTTATTCTTGTTCGTATCACATCATCAAAAAGATTGGGATGATTGGATACATTTAATTTTATTAGCATATCGTTGTGCGGAAGATGAAACTACCAAACAGAGTCCGGCTGGGATGTTGTTCGGTAGCGAGTTATGTTTACCTTCAGATCTTCTTGGACGCAGTAATCTAGGGCATGTTTCTTCATTAGAGTACGTTGACAAACTCAAAAGCGTCCTAGGTGATGTTTATCGCTCCGCAAGGAGAAAATTTGTTAAAAATTCCGAGCAAGTGAAAATTCAACATGATTCCACATGCTCGTCAATTACATTTAACCCTTTCGCGACGGCGCGCCGGATATATCCGTGGTTAGCGCCGGATATATCCGGCGCGCCGTCGCGAAAGGGTTAATGTAGGAGATCAGGTTTGGTCGTTCTAACCACGTAGAGTGAAAGGAAAATGTCCCAAAATGCAATCTGATTGGGAAGGTCTTTATTAATTTAGAAAAGATTAAATGATGTAATTTACGGTAGTCAACAGTCCCCTAAAAGTGAACTTAAGGTTGTTCACGTAAACAGATTGGCGAAATACCATGGTCCAAAAGATTTAAATTGGTGACCAGTCTCCGGTGGAGCCTTTTTGTTACGGTGGTTGGGGGGGGGGGGGAGGTTTAGCTTAAGATACCGTAATAATTGTTGAATAGAAAAGTTGCTTGCTTGTTATTTTATTTGCAGATGGAGGATACCACGTCTTCCTGTTTGCTGAATGTATTGGTCCTTGTTGTGCTTGTTAACAAGTCATCCGAATTGAAGAAGGAACTTTACCGGAAATAAAGTAATGCAGACATATGTGATCTCGACCAAGGTTTTTGGCGTAGTTTTCCGTTGGGACTTTGAGTGAATACTGAGATCACGATTTTGGAAAGACTCTTGCGAAGAAGACTCGATTTGGGAAGAATTTCTACTACCAATTAGTACCGTTTTCAAAATCAATGCATCTGAAATTGTTGAAAAACATGGCCGGGACATTCACTTCCGTGAGAGGGAGGCAGTGTTACGGCCGTGAAGAAGGGTGAAAATGTCAACGAACACTATTTAATCAATAAATTAGAAGAGCGTTGTTAGACATAAGAAGAAATGTTGTTGTTAGATACCGGTTCTTGGTCTCGACACGAAAGAGATCGGACGTGCTCCAGTAATAAGTGTTGTCCTGTGTCTTTTATAAACTGGTCTATTCTTTAATCGTTTCGGTATGCCGCGCCCACGTAACAGTATCATTCAACTATCAATGACAAGTCTGGCAGGCCAAAACAGCTTCGCTGATTGAACCAGGTTTCCTCCTGTGGGGAAAAACGTCAGTCGCTCATAAGTGTAATACACAAATGAGCGGTTGAGCCAACCCCGGGAGGTGACGTAATCGACGAAAGCAATCACCTTCCACCCAAGTCATGAATCGTAGAACAAAAAACAGGAAGATGACAAGTTGTAAAAGTCGAACTTTCCTCAAATAACTGCAAATAAAGTCAATAAAAAATCATTTGCGCAACTCCCCATCACCACAAAAGAAACATGAAGTCAAAAACGTCACATATTTACTTTACACTCTTACCATATATTCCAGAAGGGCAGCCAGCAGAGTGCATTGAGACTGGGCCGTAAATTCCAAATTTCAAGATCGGGAGGGCTCTAATCGTGACGAATACCAGAGTAAATGCCGTTGCGGCGCCACACGATCTGGGCGCCCTTTCCAGTGAAGTAACTTCTGAGTTTTAATCAGTAGGAATATGACATATCCTGGCTTCGCTCCAAAGAGGCCAGAAATCTTCCAAAGCTTTCTTGGTCGTTAAAAAGAAAAGGGGGGGGGGGCTAGAAGAAGCACTAGGCAATACGACAAGAGTAGACAAACTTAGTCAAGATGTAAAAAATGGGGAAGTACACGCAATACGAGTGTAAGCAAGACAAAGGCAAAACACTAGTCACGTAGTCAATAAGGAGGAGGAATCAAAGCAGGTTTGCTACAGCTGTGGAAGAGCCAACCAGTGGGCTCGCAAATGCAGGTACAATAAATATACATGTAGAAACTGTGGACAAAGAGGCAATTTACAAGCAGTATGCCGCAATTAGCAAAGCAACATAAGACAAGTAAGTTATATGGAAAAAGAGGAATCAGAGGAGAAGGTAGGTTACCTAACCAAAGTACAAACGCTAAGGTTAAGCGAAAAAAATTGCAGACCCATAACATTGAAATTGAAAATCACTAATAAAACAGTGTTAATGGAATTAGACACAGGTACCTTTACATCAGTAATGTCTGAGCAACATTGGAACGAACTGGGAATTGACAAAGACTGCAACAATAGCACGATAAGCCTGCAGGGATACGGGCAAGTATCATTGGAAGTGAAAGGTATCGTGAAAGGTTTGGAGGTGAAATACAAGGACAAAGCAGCAGAATTGGACATGTGCATAATGAAAGGGAGTGGTCCAACGCTAATTGGAAGAGAATGGCTGGAAGCACTAGGACCATACCCATACAGATGAAAGGAGCGGTAGCGGTGAACAGGATTCAAGGTGAGAACATATCAGAGGAGCTTCAGAAACGATTTCCTGGATTATTCGGACCCGGTGTAGGCTTATTCAGAAAGGAACATTAAAAGTGAGACATATACCATTCCAACTAAAAGAGAAAGTAGAACAGGAGTTATGGAGGTTGGAATCGCTGTGGCACATGGAAAAAGTAGAAATCAGAAAATGAGCAACACCAAACATGCCGGTTCCAAAGGCGAATGGAATAGTACGTATTTGTGGGAATTTTAAGCTCACAGTAAACCTCCAGCTGGTGGTAGACAGACACCCATTGCCACTAATTGATGAGATTTTTGCAAAAATACAAGTGGGTGGAGGGGGGGGGGGGGGGTGGGGGAGCTACTCGCAAATTGACATAAGACACGCATACATGCAAATCGGACGCAAGGAATCAAGCAGGGAGTGTCTGACCATAAACCCACAAGGGTCTATATGGGTATAAAAAAATGCCGGAAGGGGTAGCGTCGGCGCCGGGAGATTTGCAAAGGAAAATGGAGAATTCCCTACTAGGAATCCCGAATACGATAGTCTGTTTAGATAACATACTCTGCACAGACCCAACGAAAAGCGCACACGTTAAGACATAAACGGAAATATTACAAAAGTTACAACGCGCGGGATTAAAGATAAATGTGGATAAATGTGAATTTTTCACACCGGTGCTGGAGGTATTGGAGTTTAAATTAAACAAGAAGGGCTTACACAAGTCAGAAAAAAAACTGAAGCAGTGCTGTACGTTCCACAACCGAAGACGGTAAAAGAGTTACAATCCTTTCTGGGATTGGTCAACTATTACGAGCCGTTTCTGCCTCAGAAGGCCGACAAACCGCTACCACTGTAGGAATGTATTCGGTAGGGTAAAGTGGATTGGTCAGAGAAACGTAAAAAAGCATTCAAGTGGGCAAAGAGGGAAATAGTGTCAAATAGGGTGCCCGCCCACTATCACCCAAAAGAAGTGTGGGGTTCGGAGTCTCCTATAGAAAGAACTACGGGAGGGATCGGGGGCAGACGCGAGAGATGGCGTAAGGTGCCGCGAGGCCCTTAGCCCCCAGTGCCGTGGATGCGATCACAGAGAGTGCACGTGCGACGTATCGTTCCGATCTCGATCTTTCGATTGTTGACGATCACGACCATAGTAGGCGATTCTTAGGCACACGAAGGGTGCCGAGCCGTGTTATGCACGGCGAGATGAGAAATTCCGACTAAGGAAAGCAAGGTAAAACTTTCCTTCGACGATCTTTCGGAAACTGCGTGGCAACCTAACCTCCTTGAGGTTAGGCGACCGCGCGGCGGCGAGGCGTGAAGCTCTCGGAGAAGACAACCGGGGGCGGCGACGACCCTGTCTGCAGGAGGCTACACCTACGCGGACAAAAACTAGTGTAGTGAGTGCAGTGTCTGTGCGCGAAGTGCAGTGAAGTCCGTGCAGTGTGTACAAGAAAGAAGAAGACGACCACCGCTGCGGGACCTGAACGAGGATCATCCCCGGGGTACCGGCGCCGGAGAAGAGGTGGGCGTGGGATGGGCCCATCGGCACCCTGACGCCGGAAACTTCTATTGCGAGGGCTGGCTGAGCCAAGGTCCAAAGGATTCGCCAGTACGGAAACCTATGGAGGAGCGACGCAGCGCAACACCGGAGGAGGTGAAGAGGGAAGGAAACCGGTCGCCATCATCCGACGACACTGTCACGGGAGTGACAGCGCCGGCGGCTGCCGCTGCAACTAGACGGATGACAACGAAGAAGCCCATCGTGACGAGCGTACAGAGCGTCACGAAACAAATTACAATCAGGGCAGAAGAGGAGGGGCATATGGAGGTGACCCCAATAACGAGAAAACGCCCGATGGCCAGGGAACAGCTGACGAACGACAGTGCGGGATCAGCTGACGAGACATCGGAGACCTCGTCAATCTCGCACCGAAGGAAGAGGCCCTATATCGGGAAACTTCCGCACATCGATGACCTCATCAAAGAGGCGAGAGCAAAAACTGATCAGAATAGGCAAACCGATATTGCCGCGGCGCTAGAGCGCATCAGGCAAATAGCGCAAAAATCGAACAACCTCAAAGGTACGTTCGTAAATGACCTTAGACGTTCGGTCCTTGTAGTAGAGGCCAACGTCGAGGCTGAGAGGGAAGAGGCTGCACTCAGGAGGCAGCCTGCTGAAACCGAGGAGCTGTTGGATCAGCTGATCCAATGCCAAAGAACAGCAGAAGAACTTCGCGGTTCATTGGAACGAGCCGAGGCGGAAAATTCGGAAGTGAGGGAACGGTGTAAAATGCCGCCCCCATCCGCGAAGGACAGAAACGGTGTACTGATCGTCGGCCAGAGGCAGACCAAGACGCCGAAAACAAACAATGAAACCGCTGGTTTCACTGCGGCGCTCAACAAGATCGTGAGCAACAGTAATGACACCAACCAACGCGTCGACCGTCTCCAGGAGATGTTCGAAAGATTCATCACTGGATTTAATAAACAGAAGGCCACTCCTGTAACGGGAGACGGACGCGCGTCGATCGGCGCGGGTAACGGAGCGGAAAGTGCCGGAAAAAGGGCCACGCAGGCCAGTGTGAGTGCGCCGCCTGCGGGTCACCCGGGTGCGAGCACGGATAGTGACGCACAGGCGGTGAAGAAGGCCAGAAAGAAAAAGAAGCCTACGGCCGCGGCGGCGGAACGACTCGCCTCGCAGCAAAATTTGCTACAACAGGATGAAGAGAGGCGAGCGGCTGAGGCGTACGCTACCGAAATGGAGCGTATCGCTAAAGCTCACGCAGCGCGAGTGGCCGGTCAGCAGCCACGCTCGACGAGCAGAAACTGGCCTACAGCGCAGCGGTGGCCAGAAACAAGAACATGGGGCAGAACACTAAAAAAGTGCGCGAGGAATTTCCCCCGCTGGGAAATCCTTATCCGCAAGGGGTGCAGCCGGTTGCATCCTATGCGGTCGCGGCGGCCACGAGCGCTCCGAAGCGCCAGGTTATGGTGCCGGGCCCCTATGGCCTGGTGCTAAAAAGGGTAGCGAACACCCAGAAGAGTGCCCAGGGCGCTGGTCGAAGCAACGGACAGCAAACGGGCAGTAAAGCAAAAAAGGGGGTGATCAAACCCTCACAGATCACCACACCGCGGACAGCCGCAGTGGTGATCAACATTAGTGAGAATGCGGGCACAACCTACGCTGCATTCCTCGAGGAATGCAGAAGTAAAATACACTTGGGCGCCCTGGGCATCTTTGCTCGAACCGCGATGCGACGCACCGCGGCGGGATCGTATATGATCCAAATATAGGGTGCCGGCGGCAACGCGAAGGCTGATGCGCTTGCGTTAAAAATCAAAGAAGTGGCCGGTGAAAGGCCCATCGCATTCACGCGACCAGTCCGGATGGCCGGCCTAAGGATAGGCGGCTTAATGGACTATACGTCGGGGGAGGAGGTGGCTGTAGCCATTGCTAACGCCACAGAATGCGAAGCCGCTCAAGTCAGGGTGGGACCAGTCCGCGCTATAGGGGGCGGGCACGCCACAGCCTGGGCCCAGGTACCAGCTGTGGCGGCGAAAAATCTCGCCACCGCGGGCAAGCTTCGCGTCGGTTGGAATTGGGATGGGTCAATGCCCTCGAGAGACGGCCACTGCGTTGCTACCGATGCTTGGAAACGGGGCACGCGCTGGGCACATGCCGCTCTGATACGGATCGAAGCGGCAGGTGCTTCAATTGCGGCGAGAAGGGACATACCGTGACGACGTGCACAGCACCGTCTCGCTGCCCGGTGTGCTCGGATAAGGGATTTCCCTCCGACCACAAGCTGGGCACGCAGACCTGCGGGACCGCGGCCCATCTAAAAAAGAACGCACCAAAGGCAGCGCGACCGGTGGAGCAGGCGACAGTTCCTACCCCGCCGGAGCCTGCCAACCGTCTCGTCATCTGCAATGAGACGGACGAGGAGGTTGATATGGACTTCCTTGAGTCTAGCGACGCCTGCGCGGAGGCGTAATAATTTTCTGAATAAAAATGTAGGATCGGGACAGAAAAATAATCGCTACCGGTGCGGGAATCGAACCCGCAACCTTTGGATCCGCAGGCCGGCGCCATACACACTGGGCCACCGGCGCTCTCTTACGTTCGTAACTTAATTATGGCTAAGGGCCTCTTGCACCTTAACGCCATCTTTCGTCTTTCGTCTGTCTGTCCTCCGATCCCTCCCGCAGTTCTTTCTCTAGGAGATTCCGAACCCCACACTCGGCCATCCTGCAATTGCATTTGCCCTCAAATGCACGAGCACGAGTCTTTTTTCGTTTCGTCGTACGTCGTGGTCGTTCTCGTCTCGTACCAGATGAGAGGCAGTCTTTCGTCGTGTGCAACCCAGGATCTTCCCGATGCGAGTATTCGGAAGAGCTCCTATCCCGGCTGAGCCCCCATTTGTAGGATCGAGACAGAAAAATAATCGCTACCGGTGCGGGAATCGAACCCGCAACCTTTGGATCCGCAGGCCGGCGCCATACACACTGGGCCACCGGCGCTCTCTTACGTTCGTAACTTAATTATGGCTAAGGGCCTCTTGCACCTTAACGCCATCTTTCGTCTTTCGTCTGTCTGTCCTCCGATCCCTCCCGCAGTTCTTTCTCTAGGAGATTCCGAACCCCACAAAAATGCCAGGCAAAATCCTCCAGACTAACATAGGTCACGGACGCTGCGCACAAGAACTAATGGTTCAGTGCATGGCGGAGCGCGGCATCGGGCTGGCGGCCGTTTCGGAGCCGTACAGTGTCCTAGAAAATCCACATTGGATAGGTGACACGACGGGCTCTGCGTGCCTCGTTTACCGTAACGAGGGAAAGCCTATTCCCTTCTTGCTTGTGGAGAGAGGAAAAGGCTACGTGTTTGCTCGATGGGGGGAATACACCGTTTGCTCGTACTACGTCTCACCCGCGTGTGGGCTGGCCCGCTTCGAGGAGTATCTTGAAAAACTAGAGCGGGTAGTTCGAAGACTTTCGGCCGAGAAGTTACTCGTAATGGGTGACTTCAACGCAAAGTTGATTAACTGGGGTAACGCGAGGACGGACCCTCGTGGGGATTGTCTCGATGCGTGGGCGATAGGTCTTGATCTTCGCCTACTAAATCGGGGCGGGGCTCCCGCCTTTCGGACTATGCGAGGGTCATCGTGCATCGATATGTCGTTCGCCAGCCCGGCGGTCGTTCGAAAAGTTAGGAGATGGGACGTGCTCGGAGGCATCGAAACGCTATCCGACCACGTCTACATCGAGATCACCATTGATGACAGAACCCTCTGCGCGACACCCCGCGAGTCGGGGGCGCTGGACGTCAGGTGGAACAAAAACAAGATGGATAAGGATCGCTGCTGCGATCGGAGCGGACTGATTCGGCAGTGCGGAGGACAAGGGGGATGACGAAATCGACCCCGAAGCCGAAGCACAATCATATAGGAGGCTGATCACGTCAGCGTGTGACGCGTCGATGCCACGTGCACGAGATGGGTCGCGGAAACAGGCGTACTGGTGGTCCGAGGACATTGCAGTACTGCGCGCTGCATGCGAGGATGTCCACCGCCGGTCCCGCCGTGTAAATCGCAGACGCGCCTCCACTGCAGAGGATAGAGCGGAAGCAAAGCAGGCCTACCGAGAGGCCAAACAAGAATTGAAAAAGGCGATATGCAAAGCCAAAGCGAACGCATGGCAGGAACTAGTACAAACGTTGGACGACGACCCCTGGGGTCGTCCGTACAAAATTGTAATGCAGAGACTGACACCTCGAGAGGCTCCAATTACGGAGCAGATCGAGGAACAGTTTTTGGAGCGGGTAGTTGACACACTCTTCCCCTCTGACAATGAGGCGGTCACATCTCCCGCGGCGGTAGAGGAGGGTGACTGGGACGAAGAGTTGAATATTGATCTCGGTGAAATCTTAATAATCATGTCTAAAATCGGGAGTAAGGCCCCCGGGCCAGATGGAGTACATGGCGTAGCGTTCGCTGGTATTTGCAGTGCGACTGGAACCAGTTTCATGAGGCTGATAAACAGCTGTTTGAGACGGGGAAGGTTTCCCACTGCCTGGAAAACGGCCAAGTTAGTATTATTACGCAAAAAGGGGAAACCCGTCGAATCTCCCTCCGCGTACCGGCCGATTTGTCTGCTTGACGAGGTGTGCAAGTCCTTTGAGAGGATAATTAAACTCCGTCTCGTCGGGCATTTAGATACTGTTGGACCGGATCTGCATGACAACCAATTTGGTTTCAGAGAAGGGCGTTCAACGGTGGACGCGATAATTAAATTGAGAGAATATACCGAAAGGGTAACGTCCAGGGGTGGAGTGGCTTTGGCAATAAGCCTCGATATTGTCAACGCCTTCAACTCCATTCGCTGGAAGAGTATAAGAGACGCGTTGGACTATCATAATTTTCCAAATTATTTGAAGGCTGTCGTGCACGATTACCTGCGGGACAGGTACATAGTTTACCCAAGCCGGAGTGGTTGGGGGAGGAGAAAAATTGAACGCGGAGTGCCACAGGGATCGGTATTAGGACCCTTATTGTGGAATTTAGCGTACGATGTAGTCTTGAGAACTGCTCTTCCGGACGGTGTGGAGATCATCTGCTATGCGGATGACACTCTCATCGTCGCAGGGGGAGGAGACTGGAAGGAAGCAGCTGACTTGGCCGAGCAGGGCAGTGTACGCATTTGCACGGCGATCGAGGCACTCGGGCTTAAACTAGCCGCTGAGAAAACCGGGGCTATGTGGTTTTACCGTCATACCTTGCGGGCTCGGCGGCCGCCTGAATTGTTTTTTGTCAAAGTGCAAAGGCGGTTAGTTAAAGTGACTCGAGGCCTGAAGTACTTAGGGCTTCACCACGAGCACTCGTGGCGTTGGAGCAGTCATTTTCCGAAGATTGCTCCAAAAATGGATTCGGCAGCGGCTGCGCTCGGGAGGTTGCTGCCGAATCTACGCGGCCCGAAAAACAAGGTTCGCAATTTGTATGCGAACGTAGCGCAGTCCGTTGCGCTATACGGCGCGCCCGTGTGGGTGGCAGACCTGCGGAGCGATCATCGGAGCGCTGCTCTTTTAGGAGCGGGGCAAAGAAAAGTCGCTCTGCTAATTATCAGAGGTTATAGGACGGTGTCATATGACGCTGCACTACTGCTGGCGAGAATTATGCCACTGCATCTCTTAGCGTCTTACTATTGCAAATGGTTCAACTTTAAACGTAGTATTAGTCGAGATGAGTGTCAGCCGTCGGCGGAGACAGTCGCCATGGGGCGTCGTCGCTTCTGGGTTGAGGCCCTCCGTAATTGGAGAGACATTCTCGAGGAATGCCCGACAGAATCGGGCCGAAGAGTGTCGAACGCTATCCCCCCCATTTTCGATCGCTGGATGGGTGGGTGCAGGGGTGTACCAACGTATCGTATGACTCAGCTCATGACCGGTCATGGCTGTTTCGGTTATTATTTATTCAGAATAAATAAAGAGCCAACGGAGGCATGTGCGCATTGTAACTGGCACTCTGACGATTTGGAGCATACCCTTCTGGAATGCCCTGTCTGGAGTGAACAGCGTATAAAGTTAAAAAGGGTTATTGGGCAAGATATCTCGATGCCTGCCATCGTCGAGGCGATGGTAACTCGGAGAGTTGCTTGGGAAGCGTTCGCGGCATTCTCTGAGGATGTCATGGCCAGGAAGGAGGATGCGGAAAGGGAGCGGGAAAGAGACCCTCTCTCGTAACGCAACATCCGATACCCGCATCGATGTAATACGCGGTTCGCGGGGTGGGCGCGGCGGCCGCCTTAACTGGCTGTCGTCGCGTTTCGTTATAACTAAGTGGCCCGTTGCGTTGCCTGTGACAGGACGCAGAGTCCTGAAACGGTGCGATGCGTGGGCGACCGCATAACGTAGAGCTGTTCCGACTCTCGCAAATGTGTGAGAGGACGGCTGGATGGTTTTCTGAATCTATTTTACACGAAATTCGTGTTGAGATTTTATGGGCTCTAATTCTTCTCCTTAGTAGCTCGAGTTTTAAGCTAAACTTAATTTTATTTAATTTAGTAGATAACTAATTAAATACATTCAGTCACCACCTGCGGATAGCTATTTGCATGGGTGTGCTTATGTAGAGCTGCACGTCCCCTCCTGGAAGTGCGACACACCCGAGTAGTAGGAATAGTGCGATGCACATTGCCGCGAAGAAGAGTACGGTGTGTATGAAATATTCTGCAGGATCATTAGACGATTTACTGTGGAGTGTTGTACATAGAATGAAAGCGAAGACTAGAATGTAAGCGTGTGTGACAATGCTCTGTCGCCGGGCACATTACGCACATTAAACAGTGGACGGATGGAGAAGCGGGGGCCTCTCTATCTGCCACGCGCACTGTTCCGGAAGAATGCAAGCGGAACCTGCGTACTCCCTGTTCCGTGGTATGTCTACTCGACTAGCCGCTGTATAGTATGAACAATATTTGTTTTTCCTCCACAAAGGAGGCGCACTGTTCCGGAAGAATGCAAGCGGAACCTGCGTACTCCCTGTTCCGTGGTATGTCTACTCGACTAGCCGCTGTATAGTATGAACAATATTTGTTTTTCCTCCACAAAGGAGGCGAGAAGTATTATGGCCCAATTTTAGACTATTGCTTAACTTGCTTATTGATGTCTCTCTCTCCTACGAGGAAGGCAGTGGGCGATGCATCGCCAACTGAATGTAAAATTTAAGCCGCTCTGTCTATCCAGCGTATTCCAATTATGGCATTTCACTGTATTTCCTATTTAACATCCGCTGGATGGTACTATCACTTTATTCCTTCTTCTAATATAAATCATTTGTCTATTCTTTCCCTTCTTCTCTATGACCGAGCACATGAGGGGTAGTTTCCTGGTCGTCACAGAGCGACCGGCTCAGAGGCATGCCCTGTAGTGTGCATCGTTGTACTTTTCCATCTATATTTCGGATACATCTATCTCTTTTCAGCCCTTTTAATTAGCTATCATTTCTTTAACTTCTTTTTACTAAATGCGTGCACTTATTCGTATTCATTGGCGATGTGGGGGCGCGAATAACTAAGTATGTAATTCATTTCTCGGCCCACATACAACAGCCTTCGGGCTAGTATGTTACAAAATTACTAAATATTAACTTCCCCTTGCTCGCGCCGCGGGTGGAGATTGATAGGGCGCATGTAATCGCAAAACCATAACATTCTCCACTACCCATTAGAAGAGTACCGGTGTGGTTTAGTCGGTGAAACCTGACACTACCCGTACCCTCCCCCCGTCTAGGTGCGGGTGTCTTGTTCAAGATTCCACATCGTTAAAAAAAAAAAAAAAACGCGCCGCGAGGCCCTTAGCCACAGTTAAGTGACGAACGTTAGAGTGCGTCGGTGGCCTAGTGTGTATGGTGCCGGCCTGCGGATCCAAAGGTTGCGGGTTCGATTCCTGCACCGGTAGCGTTTATTTTTCTGTCCCGATCCTACAGAAGACCTAGTCTTAGCATGAGACGTATCACAGCACGGGTTGTTTGCAATATTGTCACACAGGTACAAGGATGGCACCAAAAGACCTACAAGGTATGTTCTGAAAGTAGTAGGACTGATTTTTTCCTGGGCGAACGGGCGGAAGAGAGGCGGTTTGAGCGTACAGGATCGGTAGACGTGGTTATTGCGAAAGCTGGGAAAAATCGGCAGGTGGCTGTCGGCCGTTGAGGAGAGCAGGTCGCTTGTACTGTGAACCCCTGTCGAAACGCCTCGTCACGGAGAATCATGGAGTGTTTACTGGAGCAGCAATACGCGATCAAATTTTGTGTGAAGCTTGGTAAAACGGGCAAAAAGACTCAGGACACAGTTAACCCTCCCGTTTTTGCCGCCACGGGCCAGAAAGGTATGTCCTGCTGGTATGGGCCTGACGACCCCAGCGTACCCGAGTTGGAAGACGATATTAGCGCATCGTCTTCACACAAACCGTAGCTTAATCAGCTCTGGCAGTGACCGGTGTGTGCGCCACATCGGTAGCTGGAGTTGTGTAGGCGGTGATCCGGAGGAAGCGACGGATCGCGAGGTTGCTTCGCCTCTATAAAAAGGACAGTTGTGCGGAAGACTATAAACCGCCGCCACGGTGCCAGAAAGGTACGTCCTGCTGGTATGGGAACTGACGATCCCGGCGTACCGGAGTTGGAAGCCGATATTAGCGCATCGCCTTCACTAAAACCGAAGCCTGACCAGCTGCGACGATGAACGATCTGTGCGCCATTTCGCGAGTTGCAGCTGCAATGGGCGGTGGTCTGATGGATGCATCGACCGCGAGGCTGCCTCGCCTCTATAAAAAAAGGACAGTTTTGCGGAAGACTATAAACCGCCGCCACGGGCCAGAAAGGTACGTCCTGCTGGTATGGGCCTGACGACCCTAGCGTACCCGAGTTGGAAGACGATATTAGCGCATCGTCTTCACACAAACCGTAGCTTAATCAACTCTGGCAGTGACCGGTGTGTGCGCCATATCGGTAGCTGGAGTTGTGTAGGCGGTGATCCGGAGGAAGCGACGGATCGCGAGGTCGCTTCGCCTCTATAAAAAGGACAGTTGTGCGGAAGACTATAAACCGCCGCCACGGTGCCAGAAAGGCACGTCCTGCTGGTATGGGAACTGACGATCCCGGCGTACCGGAGTTGGAAGTCGATATTAGCGCATCGACTTCACTAAAACCGAAGCCTGACCAGCTGTGACGATGAACGATCTGTGCGCCATTTCGCGAGTCGCAGCTGCAATGAGCGGTGGTCTGGTGGATGCATCGACCGCGAGGCTGCTGCCTCTATAAACTGAAAAGTTTTGCGGAGACTATAAGCCGCCTCGCAAAGTAATGCCGCGTAGTGTCCGCGTGCACTGCCGGCATTGCGGAGGGAGAGCTTGGGAATCCGATCGGATTGCAAGACGATGCTTCGCATTTTCGCGCAAGACGTGAGGACGGGCCCAGCCGTCGGAGAAGTCGGAGGCTGTGTGCGGGTTTTTAAAAGACGTCCCATCCTCCTAACCACAGACCTGTCTCAAGGAGGAGACGGTGCCTGCGGACCACGGCTGGCTGTGCGGTGGCGACTCTAGCCTGACCGCCTTGTGCGGGAAGGTTACTCGGATTCCGTATCGGCTGGGTGGCGAGCTTGTATCCGTTGGCGCTCCACACTATCGTCGGGAGGGAGTATAATCGGGGGAGGGGTGACGCGATGAGGCCTTCTTCGGCCACTTGCTCGCGACTTCTTCGACCAGTCTATCTTCCAAAGGTAACTCCGTGCCTCTCTGACGGAATCTTTCTCTCTTCTACTCTGGCAGGTCGGCCTGGAAACGTCCATGATCTCTCTCCGGAGAGCATGTTCGAGAGAAGGGATCTGCAGACCAAAACCGGAGGACTTATAGGTGTCCTTCCCAACCATTGGCAATAGAGTCACTCCTAATTCCTTCGGCAGTAGATTACTCTCTCTTTGGCGAAGATGTACCGGCATCGACGCAACGGGGGGAGGGTTAGCTTTGAACATGGGTAAAACTCACTCGGGAGGGGGGCAAGATCCGGATGTAGCCGGCTCTAGGGCGGGGAGTAGTATCGCTAGGGGGTTGAACTAGGGCACACAGCTGATGATGACCAACCGACGGTCCAGGTTAAAGGGCGGGGGTGAGGGGGGTAGCGGGCTGGTACCGCAGCCCCGGAGGGAGTGCCGCTACGTCAAAAACTCCAATTTAGCTGTGGGCAAGGCGGGCCCTAAAAGGGCTAGGTAGGGACCCAAACGGCACATTCCCATCGTCCGGGGCAAACCCTCTAGTAAGTGTAAGCGCGACGATGCCCGGGCTTTTGAGTCGATAGCGCACCGAACGAGCGGTCATACACGCACTAGGCAACCTCCCGTCACACCGCAGCCCCGAAGGGAAGTATCTCCTCCTGCCTTAGCGGTACTAGTTCCGCGAGTGGGAGGAGGTAGTGGTGGCGAAGCAGAAGGGAAGATATGTTCCGAGTTGCCGACGAGGGGCCGTCGCTGCCGTGGCGAAGGGGCAAAGGCCGTCAGCCCTGGGAGGAATACCCGATCATGCCTATCGGGGTTTATACTACTACTACTACTACTAACCCTCCCGTTACCGTGCCGGAGTCACTTTTGACTCGCAATTTCAGAGCAGTAACGCACACACTCCCATGGTTGGCGGCAACCGCCGAACGGCGTGAGAGTGTGCGTTATCGCTTTCGAGCGGCGGCACATCCGGCTTAGCGCTGCCCCACCACATTCTCAAACATTCGGTGCAATTCGGAAAAGAAATTTAGTTTGCCACAGATCTGTGAACAGTGCGCACCTTTGGGCTATAGGGCCAACAGGAAGAATAATTCTAAAAAATTCCACTATACAAGGGTAACAACGTACGCGATATTTATTTTGTCGTGGGAGTAACAACCGTTACTCAACAACGTGTCATAAATGTACAAGATATGTGTGTGGCAACCATTCTACACAAACTCGTACAAATACGTAAACGTTTGCACGAATGAAGATAAAAATGAATTAAATTAACATTTTTCGTTTCGTCGTTTAATTAATATTCCTTTTTAGAGTGATCCGATAATAACGCCTATAGCCCCAAAATCAATATGGTTAATCAAAGAAGGGTCACTAAAATTAAACTTATAGTTCGTGTATAAGAATGAATTGTAAATAATCAAAAATAATAAAATTATATTTTTTGTACATAGGCTTATTACTCAATATGTATATATGTAGACAGAAACCCGAAACTCAGCGACAGACTGCGATTCCAACTCCTTTGAATTATCCGACAATGTAGATTACCCAGTAGTAGTGTGTCCGTGAGACCTTCGAGCTCGAGCAAGCGACCGATGAGTCACATATCGGTGAGGAGCTCGAGCGACTTAAGAATGTATTAGTGAATGTCGGTGTGACGAGTCAGAACGGACTCCGGCACGGTGCTTTTCGTGCAGTACTCGGAGGGTTAAAGAGGCCTACGGTGATACTGCCATGGGTTGATCGGGTGTTTTTGGATGACACAAAGTGTTCCGAGAAGATAGGGGAAGAATCGAAGACGACAACCGCCGACGAGGAAATCCAAGCAAAAGTCCATGCTCATTTGCTTTTTTGATCGACATGGAGTCATCCACAAAGAGTTTGTACCACCCGGACAATACAGTTCATCCCGCTTTTTACGTGAGACTCCTCACAAGACTGCGAAAACGCATTGCTCGCGTTCGCTCAGTCGTCGCCAACAATTGGCGACTGCACCATAGCAACGCGCCGAGCCACACAGCGTTCCACGTAATGGGGCGTTCTTTGGGGCGAAGACGGGGTATGTCAGATTCCTGCAGATTAAAACCTAGACGTTACTCCTCAGAGGAGGGTGCTGTACTGGGCGTCGCACGGCGTTCACCCAGGAGCGTGGGATCATAACGGCATAGTACTCTCGTATCTAACTCAATTATGACACTCCCCTCCTCCGAACTGGGAAGGTGTCGGCCCAGTTCGGTATTGCCCTGCTAACTGCCCTTGAGGGTGTGGAGGATTTCTTAACAAATTAAGGCTTTTCCTAAAAACAATTCGGGGGTTGCGGATATGAGTTTGTTCAGTAGAATATCGATGTCAACCGAGGAAGAATATATTTTTTTGATTTTCTGTTTCCCGGGTTGTTGGATGGGACCGCGAGTAAACTTTTGTCTCATTGCGGAAAGTCGTTTCACCTTTGGTTGGTTAGTCGGTGGTTGGTTGGTTATTTGACTGACGCAAGCCCTGGTCGGCTGTGCCTTGGCTACGTTCTTTTGTTCTAAACGGGGGATACTCGACGAGTTAATTCCCCCGTGATTCTACTTTAATCTTTAAATTTACTACTTAAATGAATTTAAATTCTTGGAGTGACGTTCACTCAGAAAGTCACTTCTGCGACAATTTTTTACATGATAAAAACGGCAATTTCGTATGCGCGGAGGCAGTGACGACGAGAGCCTGCGTCAGCGAGGGATGTTACGCTAAGCGGAGGGGATAGGGATGACGAATGAAATGAGGAGATTATTTTTGATGGGGCTCAGGATTGTGGATGGAGGGGGGGGGGGGGGGCTACTATGATGTTATTATGATTATTGGTGAAATGACTTTCCTATGTGACAATTAGTTGGTTTGTTACGCTACTAGCCATTTTGTCCTAATGGGACATGAATATTATGCACTATCTCTATTTTGACTTCGCGCCCGTTTCAAATTATTATTTTCAAATCAAAATAGCTAAGGAGGGAAGTTTGCCTGGCGGGTTTTTGCTCGGTTTACCAATATTTACTCTAAGCTTTCTTTTCCTATTTGACTCTACTGTTTATCGGCCTGGTGCCCGATTTGTGCAAGACATACTGTGGCGTTCCAAGCGCGCGTACTAGACACCCCCGTTGATGTCTCTAGCTCTGGAGAGCTTTACTCCGCGACCCTGGAGGGCAATCTCAGATGTCCTTCCTTATCTCGGATTCTACATTCTAATTCGCTATTCGCATGTATTATAATTAATGGTGAAACGAACTTACCTGTAAGTGAAGTTCTACCATGATTGTATGAACGCCTCTTCCGAAGAGATCAGATATGTAGTACCCGCATCTCACGCTAGTGTCGCCACAAGTTTCAAAGTAAAAAAAAGTATTCTGCTCTAGGTTGCGCGCTACATACCGATCCTCGGTTGTCGCGCTTCCGATCTTCATTTCTTCAAAGTCACCTGCCGATACCCTGGGGGTTTTTTGTCCATGAGACACAGAAACGAAATTCAAAGGGTTGGGCGGGTCTGATCTCTTCGGAAGAGGCGTTCATACAATCATGGTAGAACTTCACTTACAGGTAAGTTCGTTTAACCATTTATTGTATTTCACGCCCCTTCCTCGAGATCAGATATGTAGATGTTTAAAGTCAACGGTACGGCAGGTATGAACATTCTGAACCTCCATAATTACCCAACGCCAGGAATACCTAAGACTCTCAGGAACAAACCCTCAAGAAATCTTAACAATTATGTAAGATTGCCTTAGCGAACTGATCTTTTTTCCGGAGCTAGATAACGGTCGTAAAATCACGCAAGCGTTGTTGAGTCTCTCGTCAACCCTGCTGTAGAAAGAATGAGATCAACACTAACTCCATTACGTTTCGCCAATGACGTTGCCGCATGCCGCGTAATGTTTACTGAGAATCGCTCAAAATCTACTCCACTCTTTTCCATCGTTGTTTTTCTCCCTCTACTCAATGTTTGCGGCCCTACTGCGCCATGAGGTTCTTTGAGAGCTACGAACAATCTACTGGAGTCGGCGCGCAATTGCTTCGTCTCCTCTAAATATGCCTCTAGCGTTGCCGCTGGACATATCGAATTATCTTCCGAGTAACGAGGCAACCTCAATACCGGTTGACTTTTGTTCGGCCCCGATGTCTTAATCTGGTCCGTGATCAAAATCTCAAAATCTTGCATCCCCACCTTAAGAATATTTCGTAGATCATCAACGCTAAAGTTTGTATGCGATGCGTCATCACCAAGGCTAAAAGAGTCGTGTCACGTCGTGCGCCAATTTTGAGCAGAGTACTACTGCTACGGCCAATCTGTGGCCGTTCAGTGTCCCGTATGAAGAGTTATTGTTCTTCTTAAACTCTCTTGTTAGAAAACTAAAAACTCGCCGCTGCTAAGCTGCAATGGGTCTACCTTCTCTTCTCTACAAAATTGCCACCACTTCTTCAATCCCGAGTTATACTGTCATATGGAAGAATCCGTCAATGAGATCATCAGAATCTCGATCGAATCCTTCGGTGTTCCCTTTCGGATGTATGCTTGCCTGGTACAGTTGCGGCCACCAGGGTAAGATTCTTCCGTAAGGGGTGTGGCTGTCTGTCAGAGTAATGCAGTAATCTATAGCTGAGCATCAACGTTAAGGGATCTCCCTCGATCAGCGACCAAAAAAACGGATACCACGGCTGCGTTTCCTAACGCGGGACAATAACTCTTGCCCTTTCATAAGCAATCTTAGGCAACGTCCTTAGAATGTCCGGAAATGGCGGAAACGCATAGAAAAAAACCACGGTGTCCACTGCAAGGTGAACGCATCAATCGCTAACAATTTCGGATCTGGCAGGCACGAGACAAACCGTGCAATTTTGCGTTCCACCTGGTTGCAAACAAGTCAATCCGTGGTCGGCCAAAAGTTTCTACGACCTTGTCGGAGGCTACTGACGATAACTCGTATTCTGTCTCGGGCTTTTCCTTGCGAGACTCCTCGTCCGCCTCCGTATTTTCACTCGATCGAATATACGACGCGAAAATCCATAATCGGCGTGCTTCGCACCAACACCAAATCTGTTTCGCAAGGCCACTCAATCCGAGTAATCGACAGCCTCCTATACGATTAATGTAAGCGATCGCTGTAGTGTTACAACAACTGATGTAACAATGTATAGGTAAGCAACAATGTATGTCAGCAATTTTAAGTGACTATCGCAGCAGCAGCTCGGCCCCTTGAAATGATAGACTTCGAACGGACCCGTCCGAAAAGGGTTAACGGCGGCGGTTATTGGGTTGAAATGTCTGGCCGAGCACGAAAGAGACCGACACATTTTACTTACGATAGACTGTTGTCTTTCGGCTCTATCAGTTGTTTTCCCAAACGCCTATCTGATGTTTCCCGGCCAAATTGATGGTTTTGGAATAGATATATACGACGGTAGTCCGCAAACGGATAATTCTAAATGGTCTATGTGTAATAAGGTTTCTTCCGTTTTCCAACGTCCACTAATGCGTTGGCCTTCACAGACTACTCCCCAACCCGAACGGGATGCGTACGAAAAAATCTCCATATCACAGAAGCAATCCGTTAAAAGACATCTAGCCAGACTAATGTGCAAGTTTCATCATGACAGGTCGTCTCGCAATGAGGAAGGAATGGACATGACAACGTCATAATTATTATTGTTGCCTTCTAACGCCCGTAATACCTCCCACTCGAAAGACTTCATATATGCACGCCCGTACACAAGTGTCGGATAAGGTGAACCTAAAGTCCCGATAAAGGCCGCAAATTCTCGAATGTGACCATTCTTTACTCGTTCGAATTTCTTAATAAGTTCTAATGTTCCTCGAATCTTTTCCTCGGGAAGCTCCCGAGACATCTCCACAGAGTCGAAAATGAATCCGAGGAACTTGCAGCGCTGCGCTGGCACCAAATTGTCTCTATCTGAATTCAATAAGAAGCCAAGTTCCCTTAAAGACTGCACGTTTCTCACACATTGTCTCTACAATCCTCGAATGAATCTCCGAAAATCAATAATTCGTCCAGGTAGGCCACCGATAAGAAAACCTTGACTTCGCAAGTATCCTATCACCGGTCTCAAAATTATCGTAAATACATATGGCGCCGAACTTAAACCAAAGGGTAAGTATATGTATTCGAACATCCTGCTCTCAAAACCAAATCGTAATAGTTTTCTGAACTGTTGTGCTACGGGAACCAATTAATACGCGTCTTTCAAGTCAATTGTAACCATAAACCAGTTCTGACTAACCAGTCTCCTAGCGACTTTCCAGTCTTCCAATTTAAAATGCTCTGTCTTGACAAATTTATTAAGTCCCCGTAAATTCAGTATTAATCTCTAACAACCGTCTGATTTTGGAATGAAAAATTATCTTTGATAGCAATTGTCCTTCCTCCAGCAACACTCTTTCGACCGCGCCTTTTTCCAGAAGAGCGTTAATTTGTTCTGAAATCTGTGCCCTTTCGAGCGACGACCAGTGCGTTTCTACGGGTACCAAGGGTTGTTGCACGCGCTCAACCAGAGGAATTTCATAACCGCAAACCCATCGGTATATTAGCGAATCAGAGGTAACCTTCGACCACTTGGAAGAAAAAAACCATCGCAGCCTGCTGGCCGGTCTACCCACCGAATCTATTAATGGCGCCTCTCTTGTCGCCGAACGTTCCTGTAATGTGGTTTCTCTGATGCTGCTTGGACTCCGACTTTCGCGTCCCACCCGACATCGTTTGGCGAACCCTGTAGTTCAACTGACCGGGTGGGGGCTTCCGGTTTTTTGAGACCTTTGACTGCTGAGGTTTAGCTGGTGGTCTCAAATCCTTGCAAGCCTGCTCCAACTATTTTACCGTCTTCACCTATCCTGAATTATCGCCTCCTCTCGTTGAATCGACACCAACAGCCGTCACCCGGCACTCAGATGCTCAAGAATATTGAGCCTGCTCGAATTCTTGCTCTTTAAAGCGATTGAAACCGCATTGCCAATTGCCACAAGACCCGCCGCGATGCGTCTTACTTTTCCACAATTCGATCATCTCTGCTAATCGCAGTCTCTTGTAGCGCAGCCTTAACCTGCAAATTAAGTTTTTGCGCTTCAATCGCGGTGCAATTCTGCGGAGAAGGGTACGTCTCTATTAATTTTTTGAGTTCTCCCGTGCTGAGGCCCTTCTTTAAAATATTTTCCCAGCGAGTGACAACATCCTTGCGGATTGCTGGAGCCCTTTTTGCCTCCGGTTCCAAAGGCGGGCCGAGAACATTTAAAATATCGATGTCCAGCTCTACGTCGTGCTCGGGCATAGCGGTCTCAGGCCTGCTCGTAACGGCCTGAGTAGCAGACATCGACTTTTGCGGGAGTCCCGGCACCTCAATCGGTATCGGTTGCGCCTCACCTGTGATGTCCGCCAAGTTCCCTGCGTTAGTTGTCGTCAACCGACTGACCGCTCTTTTGGGACCTCCCCTCTCCGCAGACGAGTTGCTTCTTACTCTCTCTTCCTCGTTACCTGCGGGGGCATGCCCCGACAAGGGTGAACCTTCCCTCCGCGAGGGACGATTTGTACAAGTAGACAGTACTGAGCTGGCACGGGATCCATAGCTGTTCGCTCGATCACGCGCCTCCTCCGAATAGGCACGCGCCAAATCGGGTGGTGCTAACAGGTCTAAGACAAGCGACAAGAAAAAATCTTTCGCATCGTAACGCGCCGTTACGTGTCTGACCTCTGCCCCAGCCTTGAAAGGCGACCTTTGACACCGCAAAGGCGTACATACGGTAGGAGCCGTTGTACGACGCATAACGATTTCAAATCATTTGCGTATCAGGTTGTCCGGAACAAGAAATTCCTTATCCCGAAACCCAGGCATCCTATAACCTGCACATAAAACAAAGAAAACGGAATCCGATTATAACCTACATTTACTACGGCTCATCTCTCTGCGTCTTCTCAATCTTTTCTTGAGATATTTGATTTCTTTTCAGATTTCCTTATGTGGGGTTCGGAATCTCCTAGAGAAAGAACTGCGGGAGGGATCGGGGACAGACGCGAGAGATGGCGCAAGGTGCCGCGAGGCCCTTAGCCAAAATTAAGATACGAACGTAAGAGAGCGCCGGTGGCCTAGTGTGTATGGCGCCGGCCTGCGGATCCAAAGGTTGCGGGTTCGATTCCCGCACCGGTAGCGATTATTTTTCTGTCTCGATCCTACAAATGGGGGCTCGTCCGGGATAGGAGCTCTTCCGAATACTCGCATCGGGAAGATCCTGGGTTGCACACGACGAAAGACTGCCTCTCATCTGGTACGAGACGAGAACGACCACGACGTACGACGAAACGAAAAAAGACTCGTGCTCGTGCATTTGAGGGCAAATGCAATTGCAGGATGGCCGAGTGTGGGGTTCGGAATCTCCTAGAGAAAGAACTGCGGGAGGGATCGGGGACAGACGCGAGAGATGGCGCAAGGTGCCGCGAGGCCCTTAGCCAGAATTAAGATACGAACGTAAGAGAGCGCCGGTGGCCTAGTGTGTATGGCGCCGGCCTGCGGATCCAAAGGTTGCGGGTTCGATTCCCGCACCGGTAGCGATTATTTTTCTGTCTCGATCCTACACTTATTCTCCTTCTCGCTGTCCGAGGTATCTGAGAGATCTTCCCTTGATCTTTTCCTTTCTTCCCATCCTCTTTGGTAACAGCGAAAATTTTTGCTTGTGGCTACTCTCACACAAGATGAAAGAATGAAGATCGGAAGCGCGAGAACCGAGGATCGGTACATAGCGCGCAACCTAGAGCAGAAAACTTTTTTTTACTTTGAAACTTGTGGCGACACTAGCGTGAGATGGGGGTACTACATATCTGATCTCGAGAAAGAGGCGTGAAATACAATATATAATTTACGGTACTTATTGTGCTATTTGACTTAGGGTCTTATTCGCATTGGTTGGTGTGAGAAGGAAGGACTCTGAGATGTTCTTAAAGTAATTATTGCGCAACTCTACATACCGCGGTGCACGGAGTAAGGGTGCACCGCTTCATGCCTCCGAGGTGAACGTGCAATGGTCGAGCGGGGCCCCAGCCCCGCTGTTCCGTCACCTGTTGCGATCTCCCGTGTGTGGAGTCGCCTGAATTGCATTCGTTGATGCATTGCCATTCATTGTGCTCGGGCCATGCACTCCTCGCGCTCAACCTCTGTTTCACGCAACTCTATAAATTTATCCGATGAAGGACTCTTCATGCTCGGCGGCGGGTAGCACCATTTCTTCTCTTGCGTGCGTCTAAAATTTAAATCTACGGGTGACAATATTCCGCCATTCGTTCCGTGACTCGCTGTCACTTGCCGGGGGGGGGGGGGGGGGGTTTATCGACACGTGGTTTAAACCCCGATTGGTGGCGCTTTTGACTGTTTCTCATATTAGAATCGAGGCTCCTAGAAGCGCTTCCCCCCTCACGGGGCCCTCCCATTCCGCTGAGACGGGGCCGGTGGCCGGTTGTCGCGTTTTGCGGTAACTGATTAATTAAATATTCGCGGTTTTACGATTGTATGTCCGGTGACATACTTTCCACTCATACCTTATTATTTTCACCGCTATTATTCTAATTGGAAGTGGAAGTACAAATTCGTCGTTTTTCCCCTTCCCATTCTTACATTCATACACTCTACGGCACGCGGTATTCTTGCTAACCGACTAAAATCTAGTTTCGTGAGAAAGAGAGATAGAGAGATAGAGGGATAGACTAGATAGATATTTATTTAGCTCCTGTAGCTACATTACAATTGCACTACTATCGGTGGTAATACAGAAATTTTACAATTTTCGCTTCTTTACTAGTAGTACACTTACTTATATAGATGTTACCCCTTTATCTAGTTTGCACTGCCCCTTCGTGCCGTATAACCTCTATCTTATTTGTTAAGTAATTTGGACACTGCCCATTAACCATTTTATATACTAGTATACAAACATTGCATTCAATTGTTTCTTTTATTGACATGAACTGCAATACCTCGAGCATGTCTTTAATTCTCGTTCTTCTATTGCACCACAGAATAATCCTCATTCCTTGATTTTTCAACTTCTCTAGGTAATTTAGGTTTGTTACACCTACCCCTAACAGAATTGTCATACAATATTCAAATAGTGGCGTAATAATTGTTTTATATGTATACTACACATCTCATATAAGGTGTCAGGTCAACACTGACCCTGCGTACTAATCCTAATTTTGCTCCTATTTTTTTCCCTAAATAATTTACATGCGGTGAGAAGTTTAAGTGTTTGCCTAACACGACTCCTAAATATTTTATATCACTAACCACTTCTATTACTTCATCCTTTAGTATTATTTTTAGGTTGTTATCAGACACTTTCTTTTTGGTTTCGCTCATTAACATAGCTTTAGTTTTACTGACATTTAGCTGCAGTCTATTTGCTTTTAACCACCTCTCGAGTTTTAGCATTTGCTCATTTAGTTCCAAATTTATTTCCGAACTTGAGTGGTCTGTCACGTAAATTAGTGTATCGTCTGCAAATAAGCTGACTACACAATTATCACTTACGATCTCAGTTATATAATTTATGTAAAGTTTAAATAATAGTGGTCCTAATACTGATCCCTGTGGGACGCTTAAATCCACATTTATAGAGTCTAATAGTCTTTCATTAAATTGCACTCTTTGGCTTCGGTTTTCCAAGTAACTCTTGAACCATTTTAATACTGCCCCATTTAATCCATACCACTGTAACTTTTTTATTAATATGCTTCTATCCACTAACTCGAATGCTCTCTTTACATCTAGGAATACCACCCCTATCATTTTTCCTTCACTTATAGATTTTTTCCAGTTTGATATCACCCATTGTACCGCTGTTTCACAGGAATGTTTAGCTCTAAAGCCCGATTGACACTTCTTAATCAAGTTGTTGTTTTCTAGGTACTCCACTAGTTGATTCTGTGCGATTATCTCGAGTATCTTTTCAGAAACCGGCAGCTTATTTATTGGTCTAAATTCCTTGACTTTGATCGTTCCCCGCACTTTCGGTACAGGAATTACGATCGCTTCTTTCCATTCACTAGGAAATATCCCTTCCGCCAATCACCTGTTTAGCAAGTAACATAGTTTGTCGCCAGCTGCTATTTCTACCAGTTTTATTATTTGTACATTTATACCTTCCTCTGTACCGCTTTAATTTGCTAACCTCTGAACTATCTTGTCTAATTGTTGACGTTCAATTCTTCTAAATGATTCAAATACACTTTCCGTTCGTTTAACATCACCTACATTGGCCATGGAATTGTTCTCTTGCAGTGCTTTAATACTTTCTACGAAATATCTATTAAATACATCTGGCATTTTTTTATTGTCGTTGATTGATATACCTCCACACTGAATTTCTTTATATTTATTGTCTCTATCTGTATAACCTCTCAGCAATTCCTTTAAGGTTCCCCACATGCGCACCGTATCGTTTTTATTTACTTTTAGTCTTAACTCTAAATAGTCTCTTTTGGCCTTTCTACACATGTCTACTACATTATTCCTCAGTCGATAGAATAACTCCCAATCGTTGTTACTCTTACTTTCTCTTGCTACCTTGTACGCCACATCTCTTAATCGCATAACTTGTTTAATTTCTTGGGAGAACCATAGTTTTCCCTCCCACTTATGTTGTAGTTTTATTTATTTTTTTGGCGCGACTTTATCGAGGAATTTGACAATTGTGCTTATCGTTTGGTTTGCCATAGTATTAACATCGATTTCTTCGATGAGGATGTTTTGAATCAACTTCATAAATTCGTACCCGTTCATTTTCTTATAGTCTCTACAGAGGATCTTATTTCCTATCTGCTTTATTCCACTCTTTACATTCCAATACAATATCACTGCAGAATGATCCGTTATTTTTGGTTCGTGCTGTACTTCTACTTCCGCGTCCAGGTTAGTGAAGATCAAATCGATTAATGTCTCTGATGCCTTAACAATCCTTGTGGGCTCTTTAACCACCTGTTTCAGACCTACTGAATTCATGACCCACTTATCCTATTTTGACAATAGCTTTTTACCTTCATATCTATATTAAAATCACCCATAACAATTACATCACCATTCAGCATATTATTGTCCCCTTCCTCCTTGAGGAAATCTATAAAACTAGCATCACTACTGTTTGGCGAGTGGTACACCAGCATCAATGAACCCTTATAGTTTCTATCAGTGATTTTCACTTTTTTCGACCACCAGTTTCTTTCCCTGCAATTTAGTGCCTTTTTTCCAAATTTGATTTTTCTATCGATATATAGTAGTACACCAACTGTTCTGTTTATTTCCGAGTCTCCTCTTACGCATTCAAGTCTGCTAATATGTAGCTCATGGTCCTCTACCGAGTCTGTCACATGAGTTTCTGTGAATCCTAAAACAACTGGTCTTTGTTTTCCTATCAACTCATTAACAATTTCATCTTTATGTCTAATGAATCTCTGGCAGCTGAGGCAAATTATTCCATTTTTTATCCTATTTAATTTCTCTATTCGCTATAAACTATTATTTAATTTACTTTTTTGTTTTCCCAGCTCTCTAATATAACATGGGCATGTTGTATCAAACGCTCCATGGTTCAAGTTTATGTTTTTGAGTTTGAACACTTTAATTTTTTCCTCGTAGTTTACACACTTGCTTGTTTCACTTTCACATTCAATTGTTTTGTGTTTCCCCGCACATTTTCCGCAGACTTCGGCTTTTGTACAGTCTTTTGCGAAGGGATAGTACCCACAACATTTAAAACATCTTAATATCCCTATGTATTCTTCAACTTTGCATATCGCCCATCCTATTTTTACTTTCCGTACTTCAAGCAACAGTTTGCGGGTCTCAGCGTTCACTTCTGCAATGACCGTAGACTCTCGGGTTCTATTATTTTTAGAACTATGCAATATTTTACCCTGGATTAAATCCCTGTCAAATCCATCCTAATCATTTTTGTTACCATTTTTTCTAGTTCTTCCTCTTTCCACGTTTGTATTTCTTGTCGCACTCTATCCATTTCTTCGTCAATAGCTTCAGGTATTATATTCTATATCATCTCCTTCGCTATCATTTCCTTCTTGATGTCTTTTACTAATCTAAAAGTTTCTTCAATTTTGGCCACCATACCTTTGTTCTCTACATTTGACAATTTCCTTCCCCTGGTTCCACTATCTTGTCCGCTAACCGTATTACTTTTTATTATAATGAGTTCCATTTTTCCTTGACGCGGGATTAGCTCATCTTGTGTGTTATAAATCTTCGGAAGACTTCTGGCCTCTATGGGGGGAGGCCAGCGTAGGTCAGATTCCTATTGAGTCGCGTTGTTACCGCCGTAGCGTGCGGACGTGTTCCGCGAGCGCTCCGCTAGTAGATGGGAGGAGGGGGAAAACAGAACGCGCGCGACCGAACATAGTGCCGGAAATAGCTGCTAACACGTGGCTTCGGAATTTAGTGGGAATAGCACAGAATCGATAAAAATCAATAAATCCCTCGTGCGATAATTGTGACTTAGAGGTGGAATAAGATCGGTGGGTGTTTCTGAACCGTCGGAAAAAACGCGGTAGAAAAAGCCTGACGCGTGCGGCAAATGATAGTGTCCTAATCAACGCTCAGCCAGGAAATTCCGAGGATTACTGTAAAATCGGAAATTAACGTGCCGCGAGAGTCAAGCGAAGTGGTGGCTGTGTGAAATCAGTGGGTGGTGATTGCACATGACGGATATCGCGCTAAAGACAACACGGCGAGGAATAGCAGAATCAACGACCAACCAGGGATGGTCGAGGACCCGGTCCGGTAGGCGGTGGACACGATAAGTACCAAATAAATCATTAGTACTCGTTTCTGAATTCATACGCTACATAAAACGCTACAATGTGCCGCGAAATGTAAGTGCGTTTCTAGTCACGTTCGGAAAATAAAGGCCACACCGGGCGGCCGTTTCCATGCCGTACCAAAAATCGCGATAGAGAAGGGAAGGGTACAACCGTTATTCGAACGAAATACAACGGTAAAAGCAGCGATTTGCGCCGCGAGAGATTATTGCATACTTGCTCAACACGTGCGGAAAGAGGGTTATTTTGGGAGGCCGTTACCGGGCGAAACAATAGAGCGTGATAGGGAAGGGGAGGGTACGCGGCGCGGATCAGGCATCGGCCGAGCCGCTAGAAAACAAAAGAGGCCGGCCAGCGGCTACCGGGCGACACGTGCACGTGCACGCAATAGCATGCGAAACACATCCGCAATCTCGGGAACCGCGCGAAAGATGTAAAAAAAGAAAAAAAAAATAGCACGCACGGCGGTCACAGACGTTGAGTCACGGCAACGGCGACTCTCTCTCTCTCTCTCTCCCTCTCTTTCTCTCCATCTCTTTCTCTCCCTCTCTTTCTCCCCCTCTCTCTCCTTTTCTCTATCCCAGTGTGAATGCCGCATTGTAGATATGGGCCTCACCCAAAGTATGCACTCGCACGCGAGAGACGAGTGATTGTTAATTCAATTAAATCCCGCACAAGACAAAGCGAGCCGAGCCCTCCACTCGGGAATGGCAGAGGAGAATGTCACCGGACAAACTCACCGCGCTCTGAAGGTACCGGGCCAAAGAGAAACACCGCGAAACGCGACAACGTGCCACCGGGCCCGTCTCAGCGGAGGGGAGGGTCCTGTGAGGAGGAAGCGCTGTCGAGTCTCTGTCTGATAAAGGCTGGCATCGAGAACTCCAGTCAGGCCTACCGATCAGGGCTTGAACCACGTGGCGAAGCCCCCTCGGCAAGTGACCAGCGGGTCACGGAAAGAGTGACGCGACCTTTGAAAAACGACTAATCTTTAGAAGTAGAAGCACGTAAGAGTGTGAATGTGTTGCAAACGCGAAACGAGCGTGAAGGGCCTTTAACCGAATTAGACACAATAAAGTAGCGTAAAACAGAATTTGATCGCAAGAAGTGCATGGCCCGAGCACAATGAATGGCAGTGCATCACCGGATGCGCTGCGGCGACTCCAAATGCGGGAGATCGTACAGGTGGCAGGAACGTCAGGGATGGGGCCCTGACGGGCCACTGCACGTCACCTCGGAGGAATGAATCGGTGCACCCGGACTCTGTGCACTGCGGAATGCAGAGTTGCGAAAATATATTGAAAAAAGGTCTCGGAATCCTACCATGTCAGAATAGCGAATAACTTAAAACTAAGAAGGCGAATCGAAATAGAATTAAAATAGAATTAAGACACAAAAACCGTGACTCTACCGTAGTAACAGCGAACAAGACATGGGAGGACGACCGAGACTGCCCACTTTGGGCCGCGCAAGTAAAGCTCTCCAGAGCTCAAGGCCTGCCGGGAGACCTAGTGCGGAGCTCGGAAAGCCACAGTCTGAAAAGATGGTTCAGTAGCCGAACTGAAACCAACTAGAAGAAACAATGAAAGTAGTAAAGTAAATATTGGCGATCTGAGCTAAAACCGTTAAGCGGCTGCCTGTCCCCCCCCCCCCCCCCCCCAATTACCTCTTTCTCTTTTTAACTGCAGCGCGTCTGCAGATGTGCGCCGGGCACATACAAAGTAATGTAGAAGCACGGGTTAGTCCGATCCGGACACAAATTATTAACGTAATTAAGGGTTGAAAAGTGACTGCGGCTAGGATAGAAGAGTGAGGCGAATATTCCGGAGCACAGTGACCTTTTCAATGAACATAGACGCGTAAAACATAGCTTCAAAACGGGAAACAGGAAAACCGAAATAGTGTAAATTTCCTCGAATAGCAGCCGAAATAAACAAGACCAAATAGATTCTTGACAAATCGCACTTGCTAAATAACATCGCATCCAAAATTGGTCTTCCTCTTCTCTACCCACCCAGGCAGCAGCAAGACATACCGGCTTCTGGGCCGCCACCTTCCCAGTGCCGGAGGAGGGGAGGGTCGTAAGAGCGCGAGTACGAGAGTGGTCCCATTACGATCCCACGCCCTGGACGTTCGCCGTGCGACGTCCAGTAAGCACCCTCCTCTGTGGAGTTCCGTCTGGTGTTTAGCGTGGTAAGAATCCCGCATACTCTGGCCCCACCCCAAAGGGACCAGAGATCTTTTTGAAGATTCACCAGACGATAAAAAAAAAGGTCAGATTCCTACTGACTAAAATGTGTGTTATAGACCTTGTGTAGCTTGTGGCAACTCGGGTGGAATATGTTGTCGCAAGATATGCATTTCGTTGCTTGCGTTTTTATTTCTTTTCTGCATTGTCTGCAGACAACAGGTGTCGCGCTGAACACCTCCATTTCTGGCGCCTCATTAGATAATTAAATCACTTCCTTATCGGCTCTACTGTTGTTTCAACTTTTTTTCCCGTTCGTGTCGCTTTCGATTGGTGATTACACGTCATCAATTTTAGCATACCTTAACCTGCCTTCTGCAGCCAAATTTATTTCCTATTTCCCGCTCAAATCCTGGTTTCCTCAAGATAGATAATACTTCTGTGGTCACATCCCACCTCCGAGAGACGAAGACTTTGCGCACGATCGGACAAGTTTTAAAAGTTCTTATATCCATCCAAGCTTCTTTGAGAATTTTTTCAAAAAAATCGATCGGGGCGTGTTTTAAGATAAAAAATATTTTTCGTTGAAACGGAACGTACGACTCGACAAGAGAGATATTTTCAAAGAAAAAAAAAAAATAGAACCAGGAGTTTGCCCACGATCGGACAATTTTTAAAAGTTCTTATATCTATCCAGCTTGTTTGAGAATTTTTTCAAAAAAAATCGATCGGGACGTGTTTTGAGATAAAAAACATTTTTCATTGAAACGGAACATACGACCTGATAGAACAGATATGTTCAAATAAAAAAAAAATACAACGCGGAGTTTGCCCACGATCGGACAATTTTTTTTGAAAGTTCTTATATCCATCCAAGCGGGGCTTCCGTTTCCGGGTGACTGGGGAATGCATGTGGTGCGAGTGAGGTGAGAGGGAGAAGTATGAGAGAAGAGAGTAAGAGTGAGTAAAGAGTGAAGAGAAAGTGTGCACGGGGTAGAGGGGATAAGGAAGTGGGTGAGGGAGTGTTAGTGGGCGTTTCGGTGCGAGAGGGTGGGTGGAATAAAGAAATAGGAAAGGCGAGCTAGTGTGGAGGTTAGGGCAGAGATCCTAGGTGAGGTGGGCGAGAGGAAGAGGGAAAGAGGAATCGCAGAGGCATCTAGCGGGTGCGGTGGAAAGTAGAGAGGCGAGAAAGTGATCTGGGATAAGGAAGGTTGAGGGAGGGAAGAAGAGGAATGGAAGGTGATATTGGGAAAAGTGAGATAGGGATGGCAATGGGAGGGGCGAGGGGAAGGGGAGAAGGGAGCGCAGAGACAGGAATGAGGCAGAGGAAGTTGGAATTTGGGAGAAGGGGGAGTGGAGGGGTAGGAGGGAGTCTAGACAGGCTGTCAGGCAAGGGAAGGAAGCGCAGTGAAGGGGCGAGTGGGGAGGGAAGGGAGGGTGAGAAGCAGGAGGTGGATAGAAGGCAAGTAAGAACGTGGGAAGAGGTCGTGGAGCAGTTGACGCAAGGAATTGGGGAGATGAGGAAGGATGTTGAGAGGGAGGTAGAGGGAAGGAAGGAGAGCTGGAGGATGGATGAAGAGAGAAGGGAGGAGAGCTGGAGGAAGGAGGAAGAGAGAAGGGAGGAGAGCTGGAGGAAGGAGATGGAGGAGAGAAGGCAGAGAGGGTGGATTGAGTGCGAGGCGGAGAAGGGGGAAGGAGGGAAGGCCCCGGCAGGTGACAGAGGAAAGGGAGAGGTAATGACAGAAGCGGGTCTGAGGCAGACGAAGTTGGAATTTGGGAGGAGGGGAAGTGGCGGTGAAGGGAGTAGTCGGGACAGGTTAGCAGGGAAGAGAAGAAAGCGAAGCGTGGGAACAAGGGGGGAGACGGAAGAGGGGGCGGGAGGGGGCGAAAAGCCGGTGGGGGACGCAGGGGTGGTGAGTATGCTGGAGGAGTTTGGAAGGAGATGGTTGAGGGAATTGGAGGACGTGAGGGAGGAGAGGAGGAGGGATAGGGAGGAGAGGAGGAAGGAGAGGGAGGAGGGGAAGAGGGAGAGGGAGAAGGAAAGGAAGGAAGAGGAGAAGAGAAGGGAGAAGAGCTGGAGAGAGGAGGAGGAGAGGAGACAGAAGAGGTGGGAGGAGGAGGGAAAATGGAGGGCGAGTGTAATGGAAAGACTGGAAAAAGTGGAGAAGCAGATGGAGGAAGAGAGAGGAGAGAGGAGGAAGTTAGAGGAGAGATTAAAAAAGGGAGAAAGCAGGGGGGGGGAGGGACTGGAGGGAAAGAGGGAGAGGGAAATTAGATGGAGACAGGTGGAGTTGAAGGTGGACAGGGCGGAAAGGGCGAGACGAAGAGAGAATGTGTTAATTAAGGGAATAAGGGTGGAGGGAGGAGAGGGGGAGTTTGAGAAGGAGGTAAGGGAGTTATGGGAAGTTATGGGGGTAGAGAGGGGAGGGATAAGGGAGATGAGGAGGGTGGGGAGGGGTGATAAGGAGGGAAGGGGGATGGTGGTAGTGAAGTTGGCAGGAAGGGAAATGAAGAGGAAGATTATGGATGCGAAGAGAAAGCTGAGGGGGAGAAAGGAGAGGGTGGAGGATGATATGACAGGAGAGGAGAGAAAGGCGAGGTGGAGAGTGGAGAGAGAGGCGGATAAGGAGAGAGAGAAGGGGAATCAGGTGAGAGTGGGTTATTTGAAAATGTGGGTGGATGGGAAGGTGAGGTTCTGGGATGAGGCGAGGGAGGAGTGGGTGGGGGAGAGGGGAGCAGAGAAGGGCGGGGCAGGAGGGGTGGGAGCGGGGGGAGAGAGGAGGGAATGGAGGAATGAGTGTTTGAATGGGATAGAGAGGAGAGAGTGAGTGAGGGAGAGAAAGCGGAAACGGAAGTCCGAGAGCGAGCGTGCGAGCGGGAGAGAGGGTGTGCGGGCGGGAGAGCGAGCGTGCGAGCGGGAGAGAGAGCGAGCGTGCGAGCGGGAGAGAGGGTGTACGGGCGGGAGAGCGAGCGTGCGAGCGGGAGAGAGAGCGTGCGAGCGGGATCGGGAGCGTGCGTGCGGGGGAGTGAGCGTGCGAGCGGGAGAGAGAGCGTGCGAGCGGGAGAGAGAGCGTGCGAGCGGGGGAGAGAGCGTGCGAGCGGGAGATGGAGCGTGCGAGCGGGGGGGAGAGCGTGCGAGCGGGGGAGAGAGCGTGCGAGCGGGAGAGGGAGCGTGCGAGCGGGAGACAGAGCGTGCGAGCGGGGGAGCGAGCGGGGGGTGAGAGGCGAGCGGGCGAGAGGACGAGCGGGCGTAGTAGGTTAGGTAAAGGGTAGAATTAGGAGGGTTTCTAGGTTTAAGTAGGATAAGATTTTATGTAGAGAGTTGGAAGGAGTTTGTTAATCCCGAGGGAAAACAAATAAAGATATATACTATATCCATCCAAGCTAGCATGAGCGAGCGGGGAGTGAGGGAGGGGATCATTGTGAGGTGCCGGGAATTGCTGGAGGAAACGAGGAGCAGGGTGAGGGTGGGAGGGGAGAGGAGTGAGGGATTCTGGACGGCCAGGGGGGTGAGACAGGGGTGTTCAATTAGCCCCTGTCTCTTTACCCTAATGCTGGCGGACATTGACGAAGAGTTGGAGAGGGGGGGCTGGGGGGTGTGCGGGTAGGGGGGTGGGTGATAAGGTCGTTGGCATATGCCGACAATGTGGCGGTGTTAGCGGAGGACGAAGGGGGGATGAGGTCGGTGATGGCGGTGCTAGAAAAATATTTCAGGAAGAAGAAGTTGGAGGTAAATGTCGGGAAGACGAAGGTAATGAGGTGCAGGGAGGGGGGAGGGAGGTGGAAGAGGGTAAGATGGAGGTGGGCGGGAGGGGAGATTGAGGAAGTGGCAAGGTTTAAGTATTTAGGATATGTGGTGAAGAGGGACGGGAGGCAGGACGAGCAGGTGGAGGATAGGGTACGGAGGGGGGCGGCGGTGTTGGGGCAGGTGTGGCGGCTGGGGAAAAGGCTTTTCGGGGGGGATTGGGGAAGGAGGTTATGGCTGTATAATAAGCTGGTATGGCCGGTGGTGAGTTATGGGGTGGAGGTGTGGGGGTGGAGAGAGAGGGAGAAGGTGCAGACACTCCACGAAAGGTTTCTGAGGTGGGTCTTGGGGGTGGAGAGGAGTACGCCTGGGTACATGTTAAGGGAGAAACTGCAGAGGGAGATGATGAGGGGAAAGATGGCCCTGAGGGCATGAGGATATGAGAGAAGGGTGGAGGAGGGAGGTGGAGGGGCACTGGCTCAAGCGTGCTTAAGGGAAATAAAGGAGAGAATGGGTAGGAGGGAGGGTGAAAGGGGTTGGGAGGGGGAGAGGAGAGCGTTTTGGGAGAGAAGGGGGTGGAGGGTGGGGAGGGAGACGCGGGAAATAAGGGGGGAGGAGATCATAAGGTGGGAGAAGGAGGAGCAGGAAAGGGACAGATGGGAGAGGATAGGAAGGTCGGAGTGGAATAAGGAGTATGGGGCGTGCAAGGACAAGGGGGTTCCGGAATATCTAAAGAAGGGATGGTGGGAGGAAAGGTGGAAGAGAGTGGCGATGTTTAGACTGGGCAGTGGGTTGAGGGGGGGGGGGGGGAGGTACTGGGTGAGCGAGGAGGAGAGGTTGTGTAGACTGTGCAGTGGGGGGGGACGTGGAGACACATGTGGGAGGTATGTGTGAGGGGGGAGAGGAGGAGGGATGGCAGGAGGCAAGGAGGTAGGTGCTGGGGGTAGGGGAAGGGGGAGGATTTCTTTAAGGAGGTGGAGAGGAGATGGGCGGAGGTGGGGGCGGGGGGAGGGAGTGAGTGAGTGAATGGAGGAATGAGGGGTGAATGGAGTGGAGGGGAGTGAGTGAGGGAGAGAAAGTAGAAGCGGAAGTTCGAGGGGGGGGGGTGGAGCGGGGAGGAGAGTGTATGGGTTGAGTGAGGGCCTAACGGTGAGAGAAGGGGTGAGCGTGCGGGCGGGGGAGCGAGCGTGTGAGCGGGAGAGAGTGAGTGCGAGTGGGAGAGCGGGCATGCGAGAGGGGGAGAGAGCGTGCGAGAGGGAGAGCGGGGGAGAGAGGGGGCGAGCGGCGGCGGAGGAGGCGGGAGAGCGGGCGTATTTATTGTAAGATAGGCTAAGGCGTGGATAGGATTAAGTAGAGTAAGGCTTAATGTAAGGAATTAGGGGTATAGGATTGTAAGATATTGTAAGATAGGCTAAGGCGTTGGATACGATTAAGGGGTCTGGCCACCATGTAATTTTAATTTTTTCATTTTTTTTTTATTGTTTTATAATAATCTTTGAACTGTTACGCATCATTTAATCCATAGTTGGTACTGAAAATCGCAAAATTACTAAAGTTACAGGTATTTCTCGGTAGGAAGGTCGAACCGCTGCGAGCGGTCGACCGCGCGGCTCGATCAGTGTATGCAACTCGCACGTTTCAGCACGTGCAGCTGTCCTATTGTGTCGTTTGTATGGGTTAGTAGAATTGTTTACTCGAATCCATACGAAGAAAAAGTGATGAAAAAAGAATGCATAGGTGATGTGCAGAAAAGGATGGGCACACGACTTCGTAAAATCAAAAAGGAAAAGAAAGGTCTTGCTGGCAAAGGAAAGCTAACCGATAAACT
Organism: Anoplius nigerrimus; assembly: GCA_914767735.1. Classification (NCBI taxonomy): domain Eukaryota; kingdom Metazoa; phylum Arthropoda; class Insecta; order Hymenoptera; family Pompilidae; genus Anoplius; species Anoplius nigerrimus. The sequence goes on from CAJZBX010000625.1 coordinate 333,965, forward strand.
AATTAACGAGCTAACAGTATATTACGGTCTCGCTATTCGAACGTTCTCTAATTCTAAAGACGAAATGAAGAAAGCTATTTGGGCAACATTCAAGCACAAGAGCTCGACCGACGAAATCCCGCAGCATGAAAATTGTCCGCCGGGAGAAGACTCGTGGTGCTCTTGGCAAATATCAAAAGCGAGTGACACTTTGGATGAATATCTACACAAGAATCCTCTGCCTCAAATTGTTCAAGATGCCATTCGTCCTGTTTATGAGGACCTCACTTCAGATGAATTGTTAGAACGGTGCGAAGGAGGCTTCACGCAAAACGCCAACGAAAGCGTCAACTCCGTCATCTGGTCAATGGCTCCAAAAACGAGTTCCAGCGGTGCGAAAACCGTCGAAATTGCCAGTTACATTGCTATCAGCACTTTCAACGATGGGTACAATAGTATTTTGCTGATGATGAAACTGATGGATCTAAGCATCGGAGATCGCTGCCACGATTTCTGTAGGGCAGTCGACGAGGAACGTTGCGCTACAGCAAATGTCCGAGCGCAAAAAAGTACGAAAGAAGCACGCCAAGCACGTAGATCTTCGCAAAAAGACGCCCAGGATGCTCAAACAGCTGCCGAAGAGGACATGTATGGACCAGGAATCGCTGATTGAAGCTAAGACTCACAAAAACCGCGCCGTCAGTCGAATAACCGCACGTTTACTTTCTTTTGCGATTATTTCGAAACTATATTTTTCGAAACGGTACCACGAAAATTTCGTAAACTATCGCTTCGATTGCTGTGAATTTTGGACACAATACTTCTAGATACATTATCTAAAGCGTAACGTGGGATTTTTGCGATTACTTGATTAGTTTTTTTTTATGACGTTTTTTCTCGTGAAATTTCGGTGAAAATCGTGAAAAAAAATTCTTCGGCTCACCATTTTTTCCCTAATGTAAAAAAAAAAATTTCCCTACGTTATGCTCTAGCAATACGATCCAGGAATAAGCTAATTTTTTATCTTTTTTTTCAGATGCAAAATGAAGCAGGTAGCGATGGTACCGCCCACGTGCGTTTCGTGCCGAGGGCTTTCACCAAAATGAACGAAACGCCGGTATTTTTTATTTTTTTTTGACAAAATGTTTTTCACTTGTTCACTAAACCGTTTTCTAGTATGTGACAAAAAATAAAAATATTTTGTGCTATATTTTCGCGTTTATAAAATTTTTAAAATAGTACTCATCTGGCGAGCGCACATGGTGGCCAGACCCCTTAAGTAGAGAAAGGTTTAATGTAAGGAATTAGGTGTATAATATTGTAATCCAGTATCGGCTCGACTACCGCAGTGTTCAGACGTGAAGTGTAAACAGTGCCTCGTGCGAGTACCGAGTGTCAGAGCGTTAACGTTTACAGTGCCGGCACCGTATACAAATAGACGGAGCCGAGCCGCCACAACGGAATCAAAGAAAGTAAATCATAAAACGGCTGAGATTTCTGAGTACAGGGATAACTCAGGCCCTACCCCGACCCAAAACAGTATTTCATATGCGAATGTGACGAAACATGAAACCTCACCGACCAAAGAACAAGCCATAATAATCCAGACAATCGACGATACTGGCATTAAAGAGTACGCCAGTGCAATCGGAAAAATTACAGGGCCTAAAGCAATTAAATTCATATCAAAGATCTCCAATAACAGAGTGTGTATCTACCTTGATAAAAGAGAAACAGTAATAGAAATATCCAGAAACCACAAGGAAATCATTATAAACAAACAAAAAGTTGAAGTGCGACCCATGGTAACGCCGGCTCAACGCATCATCCTGTCAAACGTCTCCCCAGTTATACCAAACATAGAAATTGAGAATATTTTCAAGAAAAACAATGTCCGACTATGTTCAAGAATATCATTTCTGAAGGCAGGAATGACTGACCCAGATTACGCACAGATACTCAGTTTCAGAAGGCAAGTTTATGTGGACCCAGAAGATATTTCAAATATTCCAGCTTCCTTTTTATTAACGGTACAAGACACCTCTTACCGGATATTTCCAACTACAGAAAAATTAAACTGCTTTATATGCAAACAAGAAGGTCATCTAGCGAAACAGTGCCCCCAATATTCAGTCCCAGCCCCAAATACAAAAGAGCCAACAACCTATACTGACATTGGGTAAAGGTAAAGAAAGACGTGCTCATCACCGATTTGCATGAAACTTCGTGTAATGGTAAATTTTTGCATAAAAATAAGATCTGCAAAAGCCAAAAAGCGCGCTCTCGTCTGATTAAAAAGTTATTAAGCGTTAAAGTTTTGTTATAAAACCTGCCTTACCGGCAGCGCGAACGCTATCTGCGCATGCGCGCTGATGCCTGTGCATGCGCACTGATGTCTGCGCATGCGCACGGACAAGTTTGCAGGTAAAGTGCGCGTATTTGAAATTAAATAACATTGAATTAGCGAAGGCTAGGTGTGGGCAAGGCTTCCCTTTCATAATCTTTAAGGGTTTTCAATCAAACAATGGTTCGAGAGTTGGTTTAGGTCTAGATTTCTTTCAGCCAAATCTTACTTTTCGTTTTATTTCTATGGCTAGGTGTGGGCAAGGCTTCCCTTTCATAATGTTTAAGAGTTCTCAATTAAACAATGGTTTGAGAGTAGGTTCGGGTTATATTTTAATAGCAAAAGTGCAGCAACATCATTTCTATCGACAAAAGCATTACAAAAGGGAAGCCTAGCCTACACCCAGCCCTTAAATAATACAAAAAGTAAGATTTGGCTGAAAGAAATCTAGACCAAAACCAACTCTCAAACCATTGTTTGATTGAAAACCCTTAAACATTATGAAAGGGAAGCCTTGCCCACACCTAGCCATGGAAATAAATAGAAAAGTGAGATTTGGCTGAAAGAAATCTAGAACTAAACCAACTCTCAGACCATTTTTTGATTGAAAACCCTTAAATATTATGAAAGGGAAGCCTTGCCCACACCTATCCTTCGCCAATTCAATATTATTTCATTTCAAATACGCGCACTTTGCCTGCATGCCTGTCCGTGCGCATGCGCAGACATCAGTGCGCATGCGCAGATAGCGTTCACGCTGCCGGTAAGGCAGGTTTTTTAACAAACTTTAACGCTTAATAACTTTTTAATTAGGCCCGAGCGGAAACTTTTGCTTTTACAGATCTTATTTTTATGCAAAAATGTACCATTACACGGAGTTTCATGCAAATCGGTGAGGACCCCGTCTTTCTTTACCTTTACCAAAATAGTTACAATTCATCAAACTGAATTACCGACAATCCAAACCGGCTCAAAAAGACCGTTATCACAAACATCAACCGATCACCAGAACCGACGAGATATACTTAAAGCTTATACCGCTCACCCTGGGTAAAATTTCGGGCACGCAAGTGGGCTCAAAGGGGCCCAAATGCTCTGTCGGCACGGAAGAATTCCGAGGTTCTAGCTTCGTAGGTAACACCACGTACCGACGAGGAATTCATAAGAACCACTGTCGTGACGGTCGTGGTGGGGAAAAGATGTACATTAAGATGTATACGTGCTCTCAGTCAGTGAGTCGTCTGCTACGTACCGAACGGAGACAAGAAATGGGATACGGCTTCGACTCCTCTCCGACACGATTGCAGACAAGTGTTTCCTTTGGCATAAGCCAGCGGTGTTGAAATGATTTTTCGCCCCTAACCTAACCGATGATCTGATAAAGTATCTTATTCGAAGAGTGTAGTTGGATGATGGGGCTCAAAAGCGATGCCAAATCAATTATAAACTAAAAACGTCATTCGATAGCTCATTAAAAAATTCCCATTTTCGTCATGTTTTAACGTTGAATCTGCAAGGGCGATGGGCAGTGAGGTGTAAATTAAAAACTTCCCTTTTTGCTCATTTTTAAAAAACCGGTGTTAGTGAAAAAGTCAATATCATATTTTCTAGTTGTTTACTGGCGTGTTAAACTAATTTGTAGAACGAACTTTTATACATGATCAAATCCCATCACTCCTAATTTTTGTATCGCGACAATTTTAAGTGCTAGCAGCACCGACGAGGTTGAAAATGTTGCAAAAAGTACTTGTTAATTAAAGAAGTAAATGCCTTCCAATACACTTGCTCTCTTACATTGATTATTGTATTCCATTTCATACAAATGATCGGAACATAAGAAACGAAACGACCCTGTCTGTACTCAAAACTTCTTTATTTCTATCTTTGCAATTCTAAAGTTTTTCCGTTGCTCGTACATCCGGTGATTTGACACGAATGTCGTCTCTGCGCCACGTTGCCGGCCACGCTGGGCCACGCTGGACCACGCGCCCGTCTGTTTGTAGTTTGCCGACACCGCCAAACGTAGATAGGGACAGTTGATAAAGAAAGAGGGAGTAAAGGTGAAGACATTGTTGAATGATTGAATGCCACATGACGATGAGGCAACACTAGTGCCGCAAAGAAATTTTTTACAACTTTGACTTTTTATGAATAAAAATGTCAGTACCGTATTGCTAATATTTTGCCAAGTAAAATGAGACCAAAGACGAAACCGATCGGGTTATATTTTGTTACTAATTAAAACTTCTATTTACATATAAAATTGCTTGCCACTTTAACCTTCCGATGGTCGCGCGTATCTGTAGGATACACTGCAGATATGTTTTGTATAATATCATTTTGTCTAATCCCGCTGCGATAAGCACTTTTCAGGTATTCTTCCCTCTCTTCTAGACCATCTTTCCAGTATCAGTTTAGAGTTCAAAGCGAATACACATTTTCAGCAAATCGACATTTATATCTGAGAAATACACGCGACTTTCCCGGTTAGCCTTTCCCACATCATTCATTCTGTTTCTAATCATCCGTTTTTTGTGTCAATTTTTTTTCCGATTTTTGTGGTTTGTGGTATCTAATTTGTTTTCTTGCACTTGTTGTTTTTTCAAGAAAGGTAGACAACAGTTAAAACAAGATGGAAGATCATAGTGATTTTGATACTATAGAAGACTTGATTTTACGTGACCGTGATGTGACTGTATGTTTATATATATATATATAATCTTTATTGATTTCCTTACGGATTACAATCTTAAACAACTATCTAAACCTAAACATTAATTCTATCTAACTCTATCCCACGCCTAAATCTACCCTACGCCCACGCTTTTTGCCGCTCGCCGCTCGCTATTTCTCCGCTCGCCGCTCGCTCTCTCTCCGCTCGCACACTCGCTCTCTCTTCGCTCGCCGCTCGCTCTCTCTCCTCTCGCATACTCGCTCTCTCTCCGCTCGCCGCTCGCTCTCTCTCCGCTCGCATACTCGCTCCCCCTCTCCCACGCACACTCCGCCGCTCAAAACGCTCGCCGCTCTCTCTGTCTCTCTCCCTCTCATACTCGCTCCCTCCCCCGCACGCTCTCTCTCTCTCGGACTTCCGTTTCCACTCTCTCTCCCTCACTCACTCCGCCCCACTCCATTCACTCCTCACTCCCTCATTCACTCATTCACTCATTCCCCTCCCCCCACCTCCGCCCATCTCCTCTCCACCTCCTTAAAGAAATCCTCTCCCCTCCCCTCCCCCCCCAACACCCACCTCCTCGCCTCCTGCCATCCCTCCTCCTGACCCCCCCTCACACATACCTCCCACATGTGTCTCCACGTCTCCCTCCCCCCCCTGCACAATCTACACAGCCTCTCCTCCTCGCTCCCCCAGTACCTCCCCCCCCTCAACCCACTGCCCAACCTAAACCTCGCCACTCTCTTCCACCTTTCTTCCCCCCAACCCCTCTTTAGATATTCTGGGACTCCCTTGTCCTTGCACACCCCGTACTCCTTATTCCACTCCGACCTTCCTATCCTCTCCCATCTGTCCCTTTCCTGCTCCTCCTTCTCCCACCCTATGATCTCCTCCCCCCTTATGTCCCTCGCCTCCCTCCCCACCCTCCACCCCCTTTTCACCCAAAACGCTCTCCTCTCACCCTCCCAGCCCCTTTCACCCTCCCTCCTACCCATTCTCTCTTTTATTTCCCCTAAACACGCCTGGGCCAGTGCCCCTCCGCCGCCCTCCTTCACCCTTCTCTCATATCCCCAAGCCCTCATAGCCATCCTTCCCCTCATCATCTCCCTCTGCAGTTCCTCTCTTAGCATGTACCCAGGCGTGCTCCTCTCCACCCCCAATACCCACCTCAGGAACCTTTCATGGAGTGCCTCCACCTTCTCCCTCTCCCTCCACCCCCACACCTCCACCCTATAACTCACCACTGGCCAAACCAACCTATCATATAGCCACAACCTCCTTCCCCAATCTCCCCCGAAAAGCCTCTTCCCCAGCCCCCAAACCTGCCCCAAAACCGCCGCCCCCCTCCGTACCCTATCTTCCACCTGCTCATCCTGCCTCCCGTCCCTCTTCACTACATAACCCAAATATTTAAACTTTGCCACCTCCTCAATCTCCCCCCCCCCCGCCCACCTCCAGCTCACTTTCTTCCACCTCCCTCCCCCCTCCCTGCACCTCATTACCTTAGTCTTTCCCACGTTTACCTCCAACTTCTTCTTCCTAAAATACCTTTCCAAAACCGCCATCACCGACCTCATCCCCCCCTCGTCCTCCGCCACCACCGCCACATCGTCCGCATACGCCAAAGATCTTATCACCCACCCCCCCACCCGCACACCCCCCCATCCCCCCCTCTCCAGCTCTTCGTCCATGTCTGCCAGCATTAGGGTAAAGAGACAGGGGCTAATTGGGCACCCCTGTCTCACCCCCCTGGCCGTCCAGAACCCCTCGCTCCTCTCCCCTCCCACCCTCACCCTGCACTTCGTCTCCTCCAACAATTCGCGGCACCTCACAACAAGCCCCTCCCTCACCCCCCGCTCCCTCATGCTCCTTACCATCACCTCCCTGTCCACCGAGTCAAAGGCCGCCTTCAGGTCCAGGAACAAAACAACCAACTTCTTCCCTTTTCTCCTTATCTGTCTGTTGACCAGGTAGTTCAGAACGAATACCTGGTCAACGCACCCTCTACCCTTCCTGAACCCTGCCTGACTCGGTGGCAGGAGGCTCTTTCTTTCCACCTCCTTTCTCAATCTTTCCGCTAACACAGCCGCGTACACCTTGTACGCGGTCTGTGTCAGCGCCACCCCCCTATAGTCACTCACCACCGTGCCCTGCCCCTTCTTCCTTATCGGCACTATCATTCCCTCCCTCCAACCCTGCGGCCAGCCATCCCCTCTCCATACCCTGTTACATATCCCCCTTAGCCACTCCCTCACCTCCTCACCCCCATACTTCCACACCTCGTTCCTTATCCCGTCCCCTCCTGGTGCCTTCCCGTCTTTCAAACCTTTCACCACCCTGTCAAATTCCTCCTTGCCTATATCCTCCTCCCCCCCCCCAATCTCACCCGCCATTCCACCCCTCCCAGCAACCCCTTAAAATACTCCTCCCACTCCTTCATTTCAATCCCTTCCTCCACCCCCATCCTTCTCTTCCTTCCCATGTTTATCACCTTCCACGCCTGCCCCTCCGTCCTTACCCCCTCCACAATCTTCTCCCATCTTTCCCTTTCCCTCCTCTTCTTCCCTTCGCACAACTCCTTGTACTCCCTTCTGCATCTTCTGAACCTCTCTCCCTCCCCTCCCACCCGTCTCCACTTCCTCAACTCCTCTCTCAACCTCCTCTTGCCCTCCCTACATTCCTCATCCCACCACTCCCCGACCCTTTTCTTCCCCGTCCCCTCCTCCATCTCCCTCAGCACCCCCTTCACCCTCTCCTGCAGCTTCCCCCACTCCCCCTGCACCCCTCTCCCCTCTTCTTCCCTCCTTCCAAACCTTCTCTCAAACTCCCCCCCCCCCCCCCCCTTGCCGCCATCCTTCCCCCCTCCTCCTCCTCCCCGTCTCTCTCTCGCCTCTCTCCACCCCTCTTCCCCTCACCACCACCGTTAATGACATATGGTCCGAATCCACCTCCTCACCCACCCTAATCTCCCAGATCCCCTCCCTCGTTTCTCTGTTTCCCAGTACATAATCTATTACCGAATTTCCCCTCTCCCCTACAAAAGTCCACTCTCCCCGCTCATCTCCCCTATGACTCCCATTTAAAATCCCCCACCCTCTTTCCCCCAGAAACCTGCATAGTTTCCTTCCCCCCGCATCCATCTTTCCATCCCTCGACCTTCTCACCCCTCCTTCCTCCCCCTCCAGCAACACCCCCCCTCCCTCCTCCGCTGTCCTTACATTGAAGTCGCCCCCTATCATTGTCCTCCCCCCCCCCCCCCCCACTGTCCTCCACCCACTCCTTCATAGCCTGCATCTTCTCCTCCAGGTCCCCGTTCACGTACACCCCAACCACATTCCACCATTCCCCTCCCAGCTCCACCCTCTTCACCACCATCCCCTCCCTCCCACTCCCCACCCCCTCCACCGCCTTCAGTTCCCTTCTCACTCCCACCAGCATCCCTCCCTTCGCCCTCCCCTTCTTGCTTTCTCTTTTCGCCCACTGCCCCTCCCACCTAAACCCCCTTGGCAACTTCCCTCTCACCCTCTCCCAGTCCCTCTCCTCCATCCATGTTTCCAACATCACTACTACTTCCCACCTCTCCAGCCCCCTCCAAAACTCCCTGTCCTTACTCTTCCACCCCGCCACATTCCAAAACCGACTGTATGTTTATATATAGATTTATAATACTTTGTGTATGTTTTGAAAAATAAATTTTGTCATAAATGGAGCGTGATTATTCATAATATATTATACGCAACAAAATTTCAATAATTGTATTATCAAATCTTCGATTTTGACAATAGCGTATCTAGGAGATACGCGCGACCATTCGTGTAGAAATAGAGGTCGCGACTAACGGAAGGTTAATTGCGTATGAGGAGTTTAAAGTCATCTAAACTGTAGCAGGATCCCTGTATGAGTTTGTGAGAAGGCACCTGCCAATGGTGTCCCTACACGGTAAGAGGCGCAAAAAAATGCCGCCAAATGGACTTATAACGAATAGGGGACTTCATTCCACTCAAGAAAACTTTGTTTCTCATCCAGCTCCACGGTAAGCGTCGATTCATCCGCCAGGTACTTGATTCCCATCGAATAGAAGTTCCTTCTTCACACCACATTGATCTCGCGACGTTTAGGCGACAGTGTGTTGACAAGTCAGAATAGCGAAACCAAGTGTCGTAACCATTTCGTATTTGCTCTTATTTTTGTTAGAAAAATGTCTCCAATATACGAGTAAACTTCTTTTTAACGAAAAATTGCAATTAACAATTTTTTATTTGTTAATTAGGATTAGTGTCTCGCCGATAGACCGCGTCGCTGTTCAATCGTCAGCATCAAAAAATGCCACTGCGATACAAACGACGGGGAACCGCTCAGCCAACGACGACCCCTGTTTGTGAAAGGGGCATCCGGGGACAGATATCGTGTAGCTCAAATCGGACTCATATAGAAAATCTACTGTAGTCGAATTCGTTCGTTTGCTTTTTGCCGATACGGTAGAACCGGCAGATAGGGAAAAAAGACGGACTGAAGACAAAACATATTAGTAATATTATTCCGAGTAAAATGAAACCAAACACAGTACAACTCGGTTTATGTTTGTACTTATTAAAACGTTTACATATTACACGTTCGTACATATGTGCATAGTCGTTGCTGTAACAAACGCAAGCCGGCGCATGTCAATGGACGCTAGAGCTGGCGGCCGCTAACGTCACCGAGCCAGGATTTGCACGAGGGGAGACGCGAAGCGCGTTTCTTTCCGGACGGCACCGCACGGACACGGACGGACACGGACGGACAAGGGATATAGCATTTTGAGTAGTAGAGGAGAGCAGACGCAACGAAAGTCAGAGTTAAACCGAATAGTAGTTGTTTCCTCGAAAATCACCTTACATTACTTATAAGATTATCAACTTTTCACCACGTTACGTTTGTATTCAAAGGAATTGAGCTGCGATATCAGGCGTGACAGGTGCCGAATGCGAGGGGGATCCCGCTTATTGTTAGTGGTGGGGTTTAAGCGTCAAAATTTATCTGGCAGATCTCAGGAAGAGTTCATCGGGCCTCCACTGTATCGCCTCCGCGAACTCTTAAAACTTGGCTGCTAATAAATGTTAATAAAAATGTATACAGGATTGGAAAAATTTCACACTCAGGTGAGGAGTTTGAATCATAATCATTGGATCCTGTGGCCGGCCAATTACATTTACTATTAGACATTTCGCATATATATTAATGTTTTTCTTGTACAAATACATTGTAAGAAGAAAAACATAAAAATGCACGAAAAGAATACGTCGAAAATATGACAATCGTCAAGAATATGACAATCGCATGAAGGAGGGGTGTCCCTATGCCTAGTGATCTTGAGAGTACATATTGGATTCGTGCGCAGATGCCGAAAGTGTAAATGAAAGTGTGTACGTGTTCCCGGAACGCAGCAGTGGGAAGGTTTGAATCGGCCCGGTTAACATTAAATGCGCTTGAACATTACATGAAATATAATTCGGCGCATGCACCGCATTCGTTTTATGCGGGGGGCTACAGAACATGGGTCCAAAAAAGAAGCTGGCTTTAATATCTAATTGAATATAACTTAACCTAAATATTATGTTAACTTATCATTGGGAAAAAGAAAAATGAAGGATAAAATACAGAGAGATTCAGCTGCACACAAAAAGAAGAAAAAGAAAGAAACGACAAAATAATAATAATCTCTATATATATAAATGTCAAATGTCCGGAAATTCGGTTAGACCACTTCCCGATGGGCTAGCGACTTAATTTTTTTTTATCAGCGAGATCTTGCTTTCAAACTAACCGAACCGGTCCAAAAAGTTCCAAAAGTTTACTCCTAATTAGTTTAATCATCGTCGGAACGGCAAAATTTAATTACCGGATGTTCAAGATTTGGTACTTCCACAAGTGCTAGCGACTTGAAATTTTGTCCCCTACTAGCTCTTCTCTCCAAACAAAACGGAAAGTTCGAAAAAGTTGAAAAAGTTGACTCCTTCATTGTTAAACAAACAATTAATGAAAATAGCCAAAAAGATCTCCCACTTCCCGACATGCTAGAGATTTCGTTCTTACGGCATTCTTTTGGACTTGCTCCCGACACACCAAAATAATTATGAAACATTGTAAAAGTTTATTGCTAATTGTTTAAACAATTATTATTTTTACATTTTGCAGCATCAGCGATTTAAATTTGATCTCTATTCATAGTCTTTTCACTAATGAATCCAAAACCGTTTTTAGAAGTTGGAAAAGTTGACTCCTTCATTGTTAAAAAAATTAACAAAAATAGCAAAAAAGATCTCCCACTTCCCGACATGCTAGAGATTTCGTTCTTACGGCATTCTTTTGGACTTGCTCCCGACACACCAAAATAATTATGAAACATTGTAAAAGTTTATTGCTAATTGTTTAAACAATTATTTTTTTTACATTTTGCAGCATCAGCGATTTAAATTTGATCTCTATTCATAGTCTTTTCACTAATGAATCCAATACCGTTTTTAGAAGTTGGAAAAGTTGACTCCTTCATTGTTAAAACAATTAACAAAAGTAGCAAAAAAGATCTCCCACTTCCCGACATGCTAGAGATTTCGTTCTTACGGCATTCTTTTGGACTTGCTCCCGACACACCAAAATAATTATGAAACATTGTAAAAATTTATTGCTAATTGTTTAAACAATTATTTTTTTTTACATTTTGCAGCGTCGGCGATTTAAATTTGATCTCTATTCATAGTCTTTTCACTAATGTATCCAAAACCGTTTTTGGAAGTTGGAAAAGTTGACTCCTTCATTGTTAAAAAATCAACAAATATTGCAAAAAAGATCTCCCACTTCCCGACATGCTAGAGATTTCGTTCTTCCGGCATTCAACACCAACACAACACATACACATCATCGTCAGCAACCACGGCTACGGAGCGAGCGCAACCACGGTAACAAACAACCGTCTTTTGGCAAGACAACCAAGAACGAGCGACCGAATGCGCTGAGCATTCATTCCCAAAAAGCGATAGCAAGAGTAAAGACGTGTAAAAATTAATAAAGAATCACGTAATACTAATAATACTTCTTTCAACTCCGGAACCACGGGACCAACGTGAAGGCGTCGATCCCGACACGACACAACACCATTATTACGGGTAATAAGTCAGTTCGTAGTTTATTATTGTCGTTTCAAAAACACGTCCCAAAATACATAGATCGGAAACGCGGTTGCCGAAAGCGCGTTTATGCCCCCGCCGAGCCCATTGCCGATAACACAAACAATAGCCGAAAGCGTTATCTGCGACACATTTCGCAATATACAAGCGAACAGGGCTCACAGATGCATTCTTAGCTGCAGTACCGATCATTTCAGCGTGAAGAGTCGTGACAGTTCGTCGCTGAGATAGTACATACTGCGAAGTGGAAAGCACAAACTAAGTGTATAGTTTTATTAAAAACGCATCGCAGTTTTAAGTGCAGTGGGTGTTAGGTTTAGTGCGTTTTTCATTCAACATACTGGACCAATTCTAATAGACGTAAGTTTTTCTACTTTATTTTCCATTTATTTGTCTACTTTCTTTTTTCTCTCTTACTTTTCTTACGCATTGTTTTTTGTTGTTTGTTTATCCCTTTTCCTTCTCATTTTGTTTCACTTTTCGTTACTAAGTTAGTTGTACTCCTTTATTTAAATTAATTTATTGTGATATATACAATTACATAGTACATTTACAGTTTCATACCTGGCCGCAATTGTACTAGATTTCACCTGATACTAAATTTCGCAAATTGTGACCATACAGCTTTGGATCGAATTATCTGTCGAAGACATTTCTCTGATCTCGAATCAAACTAAGTCAAATCAAATAACATTAAAATATGTCTTTGCCAATTCTATCTTTATCGGTATCGGCAATTCGTGAATTGTTAAACGGTGATGTACTCTCCACTGACCACATCAGTAAATTTAACGAAATTTTGGCTGCTTTCACCGAATTTAAGCCACGAGAGGTTTTGTTGATGTGGAATTTGTATAGTGATATTGCACCCGTAAGAAGAAATGAAAAACATATTCAAATTCTGCCGTCGGGTGCCACTGATCGTATTACACATTGGATATGCACATATTTCGATGGCAGTATTATTCATGTATACGATAGTTCAAACGCGGATAGACAATTCCAATTAACACATGAACAACAAATGTTTCTTGATGCTCTATTTCCATGGAAACCAGAAATTGTTTATGATAAGGTTCAACAACAAGAAAATAACACCGATTGTGGTGTATTTTCAATAGCGTTTGCTATTTCTATTGCATTTGGAATGGACCCATGTCGACAAATGTTTATCATTTCGTCAATGCGGAAACACCTAAACGCAGTCTTTGAACGTAAGCATCTCATTGCATTTCCTGTCCAATCGAATAATAATAATATCAACGTTCGCGAGTATCATATTAACGACACGAATGTTAGGAACACAGTTTCGGCTAATGGAAAAGATTGTCGGCCGTGTTCGAGAAAACGGGGAAGGCCCAAACAGTTGAAAAATCATGCCGCTCCACTGCGTATACGTAGCATAGAAAGGTTAGAGTCCCCAAGAAAAACACGCGGTAATTTATTCGCGGTTAACCCGTCCAATGATAGGGATGCACATAATGACAATACCAGTAGCAATATTAAAGAAATTAAAGAGATGTTGTTAATGCACGTTCAGTGATTAGGCTATCCGGTCGGCCGTGCGCGAGGAAGCGTGGAAGGCCCAAAAAGTCGGAAATTATGCCGCTCGATTGTGTGTCCGTAGAGTGGAATGGTTAGAATCCCCAACAGATACGACCGGTGATTTCATTAGGCATAACACCAACAATAGCATTAATGCAATTAATAATCGTGACTGTAGTAATACTGATAAAACAAATGTTGCAAATGAGACTACGGGTATAAACATACACGGTCAGCTATGCACCAGAAAACGTGGAAGACCCAAACAGTTTGAAAATGATGTTGCTCGAAAACATTTCCGCCGTAATGTAGGGTTAAACACCGCGCAAGCTTCAACGGCTGACTCAATTACGAACGACCCGAACCGTAACCGGAAAAATAACGATAATGATAATAGTGACAGTAACAACAATAATAACATCAATACTATTTGTAGTATTAACCATAATGATAATAATACCACGGTTTCGGTGAATAATGAACTGGGCCAGTCGCGCTACTTTTTAAGGTCCAGTCACGTCGAAAATGATGTTTCACGAATACGATTGCGCGGAATCATAGAATCAGAGCAGCTAACCGATACAAGACGACTGTCATTTCGATTACCCGTGACCTTATGCCAGCTTCCCTGGAAATATACAGAGAAATGTGCATTCAATTACGATCCACTTATTTCATACGAGAACGGTTCTCACGTTGCAATTGATTCGATGACGGTAGTGTGTTCGCGTTGCCAAGCTTTGAAATTTAAGGACGAGAGTCCAGGTATGTGCTGTAGCAGTGGAAAAATGAAACACGAGCCTTTATTACACCCCTCACAACCGCTCGAAGGGCTTTTGTTAGGTTCAGACATTCGTTCGAAACAGTTCTTACAATCAATAAGAAATTACAATAATGCCTTCCAAATGACATCATTTGGAGCAACCAATATAGTGTCGGACAATAATTATATGCCAACCTTTAAAATTCAGGGGCAAGTGTATCATTTAGCTGGTTCCATTTTATCCGAAAATTCTGCTGAGGATCCCAAATTTCTCCAACTGTATTTTGTCGGAGACAATGCAGTCGAAGCCAATTTGAGGTGCAAAAACTTTCCCACTTTGGATTTAAATATTGTTACGGAGTTGCAAGAAATGTTGCATTCTGAAAATAAGTATATTAGAAGTTTTAAAACCACGTTGGAAAATGAAATTCATAATTTGGATAATAATTTCAAAGTTGTCATTCATGCAGATAATAGGCCACCTAATACGCACAGAGGTTGTTTTAATGTGCCCGTTCATGATGAAGTGGCTGTTGTAATAGTAGGACAAGAATTTGAAAAACGTGACATTATTTTACATGCGAGAGGTCATGGACTTGAACGCATTTCGGAAATTCATAGAGCCTATGACGCTTTGCAATATCCTCTCATGTGTCCTCACGGAGAAGACGGTTCTAATATTAAAATAGCTCAACAGTCGAACTCATCGAAAACGGTTTCATCAATGAACTTTTATGCATACAGGATAATGATGAGGAAAGATAGTACGAATTTTTTGCATTACTACAAACAACTTTATAATCAGTATTTAGTTGACATGTATGCTAAAATTGAATCGGAGCGCCTTTCATTTATAAAAAACAATCAAAAGAAATTACGTGCCGATGACTACATTCATCTGAAAGATGCCATAAATATCGATGCTAACGCGAGAAAGGGACGGTTAGTTATTTTACCCTCATCCTTCACCGGCGGACCCAGATATATGCATGAAAGGACACAAGACGCAATGACATACGTAAGAAAATTTGGTGGACCAGATCTTTTTATAACATTCACAACGAATCCAAAGTGGGCAGAAATTACTGGTCATTTGTTACTCAATCAAAAGGCTTGCGATCGACATGACATTGTAAGTAGAGTTTTTAACTTAAAGGTTCATAAAATAATGCATTTGTTGACTAAAGAAAAACTTTTCGGAACAGCCAGATGTTACACTTATTCAATTGAGTGGCAACAGCGCGGTTTACCACATGTACATATTTTACTATGGTTAAAGACGAAAATTGTACCTAACCAAATCGATTCCTTTATTAGCGCCGAACTGCCCGATAAGAATGAAGACCCGAAACTCTTCGCAATCATTGCGGCAAATATGGTTCACGTCCGTGCGGTGCACTTAACCCCAAGTCCCCTTGCATGAAACACGGTAAATGTTCTAAAAGATATCCGCGACCGTTCGTAAGGGAGACAATAACCGGTGATGATGGCTATCCCACGTACAAAAGGCGAGCTCCTGAAGACGGAGGTTTCGTGGCGCAGACCAAAATTCATAATAGCCTTATCAATATTGACAATCGATGCATTGTACCGTACTGTCCCGTTCTGTCAAGAGCATTTAACGCTCATATTAATGTCGAGTTTTGCAGTTCCGTTAAATCTATCAAATATGTCTGCAAATATGTTAACAAGGGAAGCGATCAAGCGGCCTTCGCTGTTATGCATAAAGAAAACGACGAAGTGTATCAATATGAAATAGGGCGTTACATTAGTTCTTCCGAAGCCGCTTGGAGAATATTGGCATTTCCAATACACGCGAGACACCCTACAGTAGTACATTTAGCTGTTCATTTGGAGAATGGCCAGAGGGTTTACTTTACCGAGAACAATCTACTTGACAGAGTACAGGCTCCACCCCATACAACTCTCACTGCATTTTTTTAACTGTGTTCTAGGGACACATTTGCAATGAGCCTGTATTACAATGAGGTGCCCACTTATTATACATGGGACAGAAAAATATTTAAAAGGAGAAAAAAAGGGTCAGTTTAGAAGGTTTTGCCGGAGTCAGAAAAAGTACCGCGATCGGTCGTGTATACACAGTACATCCCAGTAACGCCGAATGTTACTATCTGCGATTACTGTTACACAACGTTAAAGGTCCGACATCATTCCGCGATTTGAAAACAGTATTCGGTGAAGAGTACCCCACGTTTCAAGCTGCATGTCACGCGCGCGGTTTATTAGAAAATGATACGCACTGGGAGAAAACAATGGAAGAAGCCAGTGCTTCAGATTCACCACGAATGCTTCGCGAATTATTTGTTGTCATGCTAGCTTTTTGTCATTTATCGAATCCCCATGATTTGTGGGTCAAATTCAAAAATGCATTAACGGAGGATATTCACCAACGGGAGCAAAAGAACAATCCCGATATCAACGTAACATTTACTGAAGTAATGTTCAACGAGGCATTAATTTGTATTGAAAAAAAATTATTGATTGTATGTGGTAAAACCTTAAAAGATTTCGGCCTACCGATGCCCCTCGATATCACTAACGGTCAATTAAACATGGATTATCTAAGGGAAACATGTTATAATAGTTATCAACTCGACACATTTGTGAAAAACAATGAATTTCTTTTGGTAGATGAGCAGAGAACTGCATACAGCACAATTTTACAAAGCGTTCATGACAGTCTTGGGAAAATGTTCTTCCTAGATGCACCCGGTGGAACTGGCAAAACATTTTTGATTAATTTACGATTAGCAAAAGTCAGATCCGAGAAAAAAATAGCAATAGCTGTAGCATCTTCTGGCATTGCCGCCACGCTTATGAAAGGTGGGAGAACTGCTCACTCCACCTTCAAACTGCCATTAAATCTCACCTATGGTGAAAGTCCAGTTTGCAATATTAAAAAGGGGACGTCTTTGGCTCAAATATTAAAAGATTGCGCGATTATCGTTTGGGTCGAATGCACAATGTCGCATAAAGGGGCAATAGAAGCCTTAAACAGAACGCTTCAAGATATTAGAGAAAATGACAGTGTGATGGGTGGTGTGACAGTATTGTTTTCGGGTGATTTCCGACAAACTCTACCAGTCGTGCCAAGGGGTACAAAGGCTAATGAAATTAGAGCCTGTGTAAAGTCCTCTCTGTTGTGGACCAAAGTTTTTAAAATAGGCCTTACCGTTAATATGCGAGTTCGCTTAAATGGTGATCATGCGGCTGATACTTTTTCGAAATTGCTGCTGCAAATAGGCAATGGACAGATAGAAGAGGCGTCCGATGGTAATATTTACATTCCAGAGAGTCTTGGACAAAATGTAGATTCGATGGAAGAGTTAGTAAATCAAGTTTATCCCGATGTCATAAATTTACATACAAAAGATGATTCTTGGTTACGCGAAAGAGCAATATTATCACCAAAGAATGATACCGCGGCATCTATAAATAATTATGTTTTAGATAAATTGAGTGGAGAAAGAAAAATATATTACTCCGTCGATACCGTTGTGGACCAAGATAATGTAGTACATTACCCTACGGAATTTTTAAATTCTCTCAATCCCCCAGGAATGCCTCCGCATAAATTAGTTCTCAAACCAGGTGTACCAATATTGTTGTTACGAAATTGAAATGCCCCAAAGTTGTGCAATGGTACCCGCCTTCGAGTCACTTCCTTGCAACCGAATGTAATTGAGGCAACAATAATCACTGGCTGCGCAAAAGGGGACAGAGTGTTTATTCCGCGCATTCCGATGATCACAAACGACTATCCGTTCAAATTCAAAAGACGCCAATACCCAATTAAAATCTGTTTTGCAATTACCATTAACAAAGCGCAAGGCCAAACTCTGTCTGTTGCAGGCGTTGATTTACGCAGTTCTTGCTTTACTCACGGACAATTTTATGTTGCTTGCTCCAGAGTTAGCACCAATAATAATTTGATCATCTTAGCACCTAATAAAAAAACGAGAAATATTGTTTACAAGGAAGTACTACATTGATTAAATAACATAAACAGTCTATCCATACTTAAATCTGGTAATCGGATCAGTATGTCGATCAGTATGTCGATAGAATAGAAGAAAAATAATCGCGATTTGTGAAATGTAAACATCCAGAATAATCCGATCCATACTGCAATCAAGTAGTTGCATTAGTATGTCGATCTGTCTGAAGGAGCAAAATAATAATCGCGATTTGTGAAATTTAAACATCCAGAATAATCCGATCCATACTTAAATCAAGTAGTTGCATTAGTATGTCGATCTGTCTGAAGGAGTAAAATAATAATCGCGATTTGTGAAATTTAAATATCCAGAATAATCCGATCCATACTGCAATCAAGTAGTTGCATTAGTATGTTGATCTGTCTGGAATAGTAAAATAATAAAATAATAATCGCGGTTTGTGAAATTTAAATATCCAGAATAATCCGATCCATACTTAAATCAAGTAGTTGCGTTAGTATGTCGATATGTCTGGAACAGTAAAATAATAATCGCGGCTTGTGGAACTTGAAACATGCAGAATAATCCGATTCATACTGCAATCAAGAAGGTGCTTTAGTATGTCGATCTGTCTGAAGGAGTAAAATAATAATCGCCATTTGTGAAATTGAAACATCTAGAATCTCATTGAAACATCCGATCCATACTTCAATTCGGTAATTGGATTAGTATTGTCATGGATATGTAGGCCTACTGGGGAAATCACCATGCCAAAAAAAAGATATAACGCATCCAATAGCAAGACCTCATGGGTGATGTGGAACGTCGCTACACCGTGGAAAGGCTAACTCAGGGTCCGCTCTATATAAAAATGCCGCACTGTATACGTCCCGACTGAAAAACGTTGTTCGGATCAATTTTGTCGCTTATAATTAAAATATATTTACATGACGCACTGCGTACGATGCCCAGGCAACGCCTGATAAATCTTCTATTTACGTCTAAACTTGAACACCCGAAAATACTACAAAGGCGAGATACACATGTCTGAAAGTTATCGATATGGTGTTCGTACGCGTAAGAGTTTCTGGTGTAATTTCCATGCCTGTTGCTAAAGCCCTCTTATCTGGGCGTCTA
This sequence comes from Anoplius nigerrimus, assembly GCA_914767735.1. Lineage (NCBI taxonomy): Eukaryota > Metazoa > Arthropoda > Insecta > Hymenoptera > Pompilidae > Anoplius > Anoplius nigerrimus. The sequence continues at coordinate 353,529 of CAJZBX010000625.1, forward strand.
AAATACGTTGCCCACTCCGTGGCCGGGTCCTTTTCCACGAACCGTTAACTCGCCGCGCGGACAAAGAGGCATCGATACCGTCGGTCCGTCAGCCACGTATCCGGCTCATCAAAATAAACTATGCATCCCTTCGCGACCAAGCAGTAAGGTGTCAGACCCCTTGCCGTTGCCTCGGGTGCAAAACACCAGCGAACTTCCAAATAACGCCGCAGTCCTCTATGGAGTGGTAACAGTCGTCACTCAATTAACTGAACATATCTGGCCTCTGAACATACATCGACCACCTTATATGTGTGTCCTCCCTCTTTCTCTACGGTGACGCTTACACACATGTTTGTTTATGTAGATGTATGTAAGCGTATTTACATGTATGCATGTACGTATGTACATTTGGGTTGGATATACATGTGTACGAGCTTTGCATATAAAGAAGAAATGCCACCGAACACGGTCTAAAAGTAAGACGCCATAGGCCTTTTCATTAGAGCATAGCCACTGATAGACCACTAAAGGGACAAGGGCAATAAAATTTTACCACATCGGCCGACGAGAAGAAAGTGCAATAAATAATGCAGGTAGAGAAAAGGCTATAAATCTAAATACTATATTACGTCTCGATGGTAAACGCGATGATTACATAGCAGAATTACAAAACAGCAGAATTTTCGGCCACATCCATACACGTCTGTGGAACAACCGAAATATGCCTTGACTAATGTAACGGAAGTTAAATATTTACACAAACAATAATGAATGACAGTTACTATTCCATTATTCACTACTAAACGAAAATTAATATAAAAAAAACCTATAATGCATGTGTCGAGTCATAAACACCGTTGATTTCAAATTACTACCGCTTGAAATTGCAAAATACATATAAAAAGCACCGCATGCTTCACCCGAGCAACGCCGGGTAATTTTTCTAGTTCTGGATATTTAAATTTCACAAATCGCGATTATTATTTTACTCCTTCAGACAGATCGACATACTAATGCAACTACTTGATTTAAGTATGGATCGGATTATTCTGGATGTTTAAATTTCACAAATCGCGATTATTATTTTGCTCCTTCAGACAGATCGACATACTAATGCAACTACTTGATTGCAGTATGGATCGGATTATTCTGGATGTTTACATTTCACAAATCGCGATTATTTTTCTTCTATTCTATCGACATACTGATCGACATACTGATCCGATTACCAGATTTAAGTATGGATAGACTGTTTATGTTATTTAATCAATGTAGTACTTCCTTGTAAACAATATTTCTCGTTTTTTTATTAGGTGCTAAGATGATCAAATTATTATTGGTGCTAACTCTGGAGCAAGCAACATAAAATTGTCCGTGAGTAAAGCAAGAACTGCGTAAATCAACGCCTGCAACAGACAGAGTTTGGCCTTGCGCTTTGTTAATGGTAATTGCAAAACAGATTTTAATTGGGTATTGGCGTCTTTTGAATTTGAACGGATAGTCGTTTGTGATCATCGGAATGCGCGGAATAAACACTCTGTCCCCTTTTGCGCAGCCAGTGATTATTGTTGCCTCAATTACATTCGGTTGCAAGGAAGTGACTCGAAGGCGGGTACCATTGCACAACTTTGGGGCATTTCAATTTCGTAACAACAATATTGGTACACCTGGTTTGAGAACTAATTTATGCGGAGGCATTCCTGGGGGATTGAGAGAATTTAAAAATTCCGTAGGGTAATGTACTACATTATCTTGGTCCACAACGGTATCGACGGAGTAATATATTTTTCTTTCTCCACTCAATTTATCTAAAACATAATTATTTATAGATGCCGCGGTATCATTCTTTGGTGATAATATTGCTCTTTCGCGTAACCAAGAATCATCTTTTGTATGTAAATTTATGACATCGGGATAAACTTGATTTACTAACTCTTCCATCGAATCTACATTTTGTCCAAGACTCTCTGGAATGTAAATATTACCATCGGACGCCTCTTCTATCTGTCCATTGCCTATTTGCAGCAGCAATTTCGAAAAAGTATCAGCCGCATGATCACCATTTAAGCGAACTCGCATATTAACGGTAAGGCCTATTTTAAAAACTTTGGTCCACAACAGAGAGGACTTTACACAGGCTCTAATTTCATTAGCCTTTGTACCCCTTGGCACGACTGGTAGAGTTTGTCGGAAATCACCCGAAAACAATACTGTCACACCACCCATCACACTGTCATTTTCTCTAATATCTTGAAGCGTTCTGTTTAAGGCTTCTATTGCCCCTTTATGCGACATTGTGCATTCGTCCCAAACGATAATCGCGCAATCTTTTAATATTTGAGCCAAAGACGTCCCCTTTTTAATATTGCAAACTGGACTTTCACCATAGGTGAGATTTAATGGCAGTTTGAAGGTGGAGTGAGCAGTTCTCCCACCTTTCATAAGCGTGGCGGCAATGCCAGAAGATGCTACAGCTATTGCTATTTTTTTCTCGGATCTGACTTTTGCTAATCGTAAATTAATCAAAAATGTTTTGCCAGTTCCACCGGGTGCATCTAGGAAGAACATTTTCCCAAGACTGTCATGAACGCTTTGTAAAATTGTGCTGTATGCAGTTCTCTGCTCATCTACCAAAAGAAATTCATTGTTTTTCACAAATGTGTCGAGTTGATAACTATTATAACATGTTTCCCTTAGATAATCCATGTTTAATTGACCGTTAGTGATATCGAGGGGCATCGGTAGGCCGAAATCTTTTAAGGTTTTACCACATACAATCAATAATTTTTTTTCAATACAAATTAATGCCTCGTTGAACATTACTTCAGTAAATGTTACGTTGATATCGGGATTGTTCTTTTGCTCCCGTTGGTGAATATCCTCCGTTAATGCATTTTTGAATTTGACCCACAAATCATGGGGATTCGATAAATGACAAAAAGCTAGCATGACAACAAATAATTCGCGAAGCATTCGTGGTGAATCTGAAGCACTGGCTTCTTCCATTGTTTTCTCCCAGTGCGTATCATTTTCTAATAAACCGCGCGCGTGACATGCAGCTTGAAACGTGGGGTACTCTTCACCGAATACTGTTTTCAAATCGCGGAATGATGTCGGACCTTTAACGTTGTGTAACAGTAATCGCAGATAGTAACATTCGGCGTTACTGGGATGTACTGTGTATACACGACCGATCGCGGTACTTTTTCTGACTCCGGCAAAACCTTCTAAACTGACCCTTTTTTTCTCCTTTTAAATATTTTTCTGTCCCATGTATAATAAGTGGGCACCTCATTGTAATACAGGCTCATTGCAAATGTGTCCCTAGAACACAGTTAAAAAAATGCAGTGAGAGTTGTATGGGGTGGAGCCTGTACTCTGTCAAGTAGATTGTTCTCGGTAAAGTAAACCCTCTGGCCATTCTCCAAATGAACAGCTAAATGTACTACTGTAGGGTGTCTCGCGTGTATTGGAAATGCCAATATTCTCCAAGCGGCTTCGGAAGAACTAATGTAACGCCCTATTTCATATTGATACACTTCGTCGTTTTCTTTATGCATAACAGCGAAGGCCGCTTGATCGCTTCCCTTGTTAACATATTTGCAGACATATTTGATAGATTTAACGGAACTGCAAAACTCGACATTAATATGAGCGTTAAATGCTCTTGACAGAACGGGACAGTACGGTACAATGCATCGATTGTCAATATTGATAAGGCTATTATGAATTTTGGTCTGCGCCACGAAACCTCCGTCTTCAGGAGCTCGCCTTTTGTACGTGGGATAGCCATCATCACCGGTTATTGTCTCCCTTACGAACGGTCGCGGATATCTTTTAGAACATTTACCGTGTTTCATGCAAGGGGACTTGGGGTTAAGTGCACCGCACGGACGTGAACCATATTTGCCGCAATGATTGCGAAGAGTTTCGGGTCTTCATTCTTATCGGGCAGTTCGGCGCTAATAAAGAAATCGATTTGGTTAGGTACAATTTTCGTCTCTAACCATAGTAAAATATGTACATGTGGTAAACCGCGCTGTTGCCACTCAATTGAATAAGTGTAACATCTGGCTGTTCCGAAAAGTTTTTCTTTAGTCAACAAATGCATTATTTTATGAACCTTTAAGTTAAAAACTCTACTTACAATGTCATGTCGATCGCAAGCCTTTTGATTGAGTAACAAATGACCAGTAATTTCTGCCCACTTTGGATTCGTTGTGAATGTTATAAAAAGATCTGGTCCACCAAATTTTCTTACGTATGTCATTGCGTCTTGTGTCCTTTCATGCATATATCTGGGTCCGCCGGTGAAGGATGAGGGTAAAATAACTAACCGTCCCTTTCTCGCGTTAGCATCGATATTTATGGCATCTTTCAGATGAATGTAGTCATCGGCACGTAATTTCTTTTGATTGTTTTTTATAAATGAAAGGCGCTCCGATTCAATTTTAGCATACATGTCAACTAAATACTGATTATAAAGTTGTTTGTAGTAATGCAAAAAATTCGTACTATCTTTCCTCATCATTATCCTGTATGCATAAAAGTTCATTGATGAAACCGTTTTCGATGAGTTCGACTGTTGAGCTATTTTAATATTATAACCGTCTTCTCCGTGAGGACACATGAGAGGATATTGCAAAGCATCATAGGCTCTATAAATTTCCGAAATGCGTTCAAGTCCATGACCTCTCGCATGTAAAATAATGTCACGTTTTTCAAATTCTTGTCCTACTATTACAACAGCCACTTCATCATGAACGGGCACATTAAAACAACCTCTGTGCGTATTAGGTGGCCTATTATCTGCATGAATGACAACTTTGAAATTATTATCCAAATTATGAATTTCATTTTCCAACGTGGTTTTAAAACTTCTAATATACTTATTTTCAGAATGCAACATTTCTTGCAACTCCGTAACAATATTTAAATCCAAAGTGGGAAAGTTTTTGCACCTCAAATTGGCTTCGACTGCATTGTCTCCGACAAAATACAGTTGGAGAAATTTGGGATCCTCAGCAGAATTTTCGGATAAAATGGAACCAGCTAAATGATACACTTGCCCCTGAATTTTAAAGGTTGGCATATAATTATTGTCCGACACTATATTGGTTGCTCCAAATGATGTCATTTGGAAGGCATTATTGTAATTTCTTATTGATTGTAAGAACTGTTTCGAACGAATGTCTGAACCTAACAAAAGCCCTTCGAGCGGTTGTGAGGGGTGTAATAAAGGCTCGTGTTTCATTTTTCCACTGCTACAGCACATACCTGGACTCTCGTCCTTAAATTTCAAAGCTTGGCAACGCGAACACACTACCGTCATCGAATCAATTGCAACGTGAGAACCGTTCTCGTATGAAATAAGTGGATCGTAATTGAATGCACATTTCTCTGTATATTTCCAGGGAAGCTGGCATAAGGTCACGGGTAATCGAAATGACAGTCGTCTTGTATCGGTTAGCTGCTCTGATTCTATGATTCCGCGCAATCGTATTCGTGAAACATCATTTTCGACGTGACTGGACCTTAAAAAGTAGCGCGACTGGCCCAGTTCATTATTCACCGAAACCGTGGTATTATTATCATTATGGTTAATACTACAAATAGTATTGATGTTATTATTGTTGTTACTGTCACTATTATCATTATCGTTATTTTTCCGGTTACGGTTCGGGTCGTTCGTAATTGAGTCAGCCGTTGAAGCTTGCGCGGTGTTTAACCCTACATTACGGCGGAAATGTTTTCGAGCAACATCATTTTCAAACTGTTTGGGTCTTCCACGTTTTCTGGTGCATAGCTGACCGTGTATGTTTATACCCGTAGTCTCATTTGCAACATTTGTTTTATCAGTATTACTACAGTCACGATTATTAATTGCATTAATGCTATTGTTGGTGTTATGCCTAATGAAATCACCGGTCGTATCTGTTGGGGATTCTAACCATTCCACTCTACGGACACACAATCGAGCGGCATAATTTCCGACTTTTTGGGCCTTCCACGCTTCCTCGCGCACGGCCGACCGGATAGCCTAATCACTGAACGTGCATTAACAACATCTCTTTAATTTCTTTAATATTGCTACTGGTATTGTCATTATGTGCATCCCTATCATTGGACGGGTTAACCGCGAATAAATTACCGCGTGTTTTTCTTGGGGACTCTAACCTTTCTATGCTACGTATACGCAGTGGAGCGGCATGATTTTTCAACTGTTTGGGCCTTCCCCGTTTTCTCGAACACGGCCGACAATCTTTTCCATTAGCCGAAACTGTGTTCCTAACATTCGTGTCGTTAATATGATACTCGCGAACGTTGATATTATTATTATTCGATTGGACAGGAAATGCAATGAGATGCTTACGTTCAAAGACTGCGTTTAGGTGTTTCCGCATTGACGAAATGATAAACATTTGTCGACATGGGTCCATTCCAAATGCAATAGAAATAGCAAACGCTATTGAAAATACACCACAATCGGTGTTATTTTCTTGTTGTTGAACCTTATCATAAACAATTTCTGGTTTCCATGGAAATAGAGCATCAAGAAACATTTGTTGTTCATGTGTTAATTGGAATTGTCTATCCGCGTTTGAACTATCGTATACATGAATAATACTGCCATCGAAATATGTGCATATCCAATGTGTAATACGATCAGTGGCACCCGACGGCAGAATTTGAATATGTTTTTCATTTCTTCTTACGGGTGCAATATCACTATACAAATTCCACATCAACAAAACCTCTCGTGGCTTAAATTCGGTGAAAGCAGCCAAAATTTCGTTAAATTTACTGATGTGGTCAGTGGAGAGTACATCACCGTTTAACAATTCACGAATTGCCGATACCGATAAAGATAGAATTGGCAAAGACATATTTTAATGTTATTTGATTTGACTTAGTTTGATTCGAGATCAGAGAAATGTCTTCGACAGATAATTCGATCCAAAGCTGTATGGTCACAATTTGCGAAATTTAGTATCAGGTGAAATCTAGTACAATTGCGGCCAGGTATGAAACTGTAAATGTACTATGTAATTGTATATATCACAATAAATTAATTTAAATAAAGGAGTACAACTAACTTAGTAACGAAAAGTGAAACAAAATGAGAAGGAAAAGGGATAAACAAACAACAAAAAACAATGCGTAAGAAAAGTAAGAGAGAAAAAAGAAAGTAGACAAATAAATGGAAAATAAAGTAGAAAAACTTACGTCTATTAGAATTGGTCCAGTATGTTGAATGAAAAACGCACTAAACCTAACACCCACTGCACTTAAAACTGCGATGCGTTTTTAATAAAACTATACACTTAGTTTGTGCTTTCCACTTCGCAGTATGTACTATCTCAGCGACGAACTGTCACGACTCTTCACGCTGAAATGATCGGTACTGCAGCTAAGAATGCATCTGTGAGCCCTGTTCGCTTGTATATTGCGAAATGTGTCGCAGATAACGCTTTCGGCTATTGTTTGTGTTATCGGCAATGGGCTCGGCGGGGGCATAAACGCGCTTTCGGCAACCGCGTTTCCGATCTATGTATTTTGGGACGTGTTTTTGAAACGACAATAATAAACTACGAACTGACTTATTACCCGTAATAATGGTGTTGTGTCGTGTCGGGATCGACGCCTTCACGTTGGTCCCGTGGTTCCGGAGTTGAAAGAAGTATTATTAGTATTACGTGATTCTTTATTAATTTTTACACGTCTTTACTCTTGCTATCGCTTTTTGGGAATGAATGCTCAGCGCATTCGGTCGCTCGTTCTTGGTTGTCTTGCCAAAAGACGGTTGTTTGTTACCGTGGTTGCGCTCGCTCCGTAGCCGTGGTTGCTGACGATGATGTGTATCGTCGATGATGTGCATGTATGTCGGACTCGGTCGTGTACATGCGTTTATGTTGTGTTGGTGTTGAATGCCGGAAGAACGAAATCTCTAGCATGTCGGGAAGTGGGAGATCTTTTTTGCAATATTTGTTGATTTTTTAACAATGAAGGAGTCAACTTTTCCAACTTCCAAAAACGGTTTTGGATACATTAGTGAAAAGACTATGAATAGAGATCAAATTTAAATCGCCGACGCTGCAAAATGTAAAAAAAAATAATTGTTTAAACAATTAGCAATAAATTTTTACAATGTTTCATAATTATTTTGGTGTGTCGGGAGCAAGTCCAAAAGAATGCCGTAAGAACGAAATCTCTAGCATGTCGGGAAGTGGGAGATCTTTTTTGCTACTTTTGTTAATTGTTTTAACAATGAAGGAGTCAACTTTTCCAACTTCTAAAAACGGTATTGGATTCATTAGTGAAAAGACTATGAATAGAGATCAAATTTAAATCGCTGATGCTGCAAAATGTAAAAAAAATAATTGTTTAAACAATTAGCAATAAACTTTTATAATGTTTCATAATTATTTTGGTGTGTCGGGAGCAAGTCCAAAAGAATGCCGTAAGAACGAAATCTCTAGCATGTCGGGAAGTGGGAGATCTTTTTTGCTATTTTTGTTAATTTTTTTAACAATGAAGGAGTCAACTTTTCCAACTTCTAAAAACGGTTTTGGATTTATTAGTGAAAAGACTATGAATAGAGATCAAATTTAAATCGCTGATGCTGCAAAATGTAAAAATAATAATTGTTTAAACAATTAGCAATAAACTTTTACAATGTTTCATAATTATTTTGGTGTGTCGGGAGCAAGTCCAAAAGAATGCCGTAAGAACGAAATCTCTAGCATGTCGGGAAGTGGGAGATCTTTTTGGCTATTTTCATTAATTGTTTGTTTAACAATGAAGGAGTCAACTTTTTCAACTTTTTCGAACTTTCCGTTTTGTTTGGAGAGAAGAGCTAGTAGGGGACAAAATTTCAAGTCGCTAGCACTTGTGGAAGTACCAAATCTTGAACATCGGGTAATTAAATTTTGCCGTTCCGACGATGATTAAACTAATTAGGAGTAAACTTTTGGAACTTTTTGGACCGGTTCGGTTAGTTTGAAAGCAAGATCTCGCTGATAAAAAAAAAATTAAGTCGCTAGCCCATCGGGAAGTGGTCTAACCGAATTTCCGGACATTTGACATTTATATATATAGAGAAGAGATTACAGTTGAGTTACACTTTCGACTCCGACGAGAACGGACGTGTTTACGTTTTCGCAAGCATTACGAGTGTCACTTGTTGTCAGTGTTCCGTTAATAGGATTTAATCCGTTGTAATAGGATTATTTAACTTTTTATTTCCTCTATTAAGAATATGTCGGCGGCTGGTAAAATTACTCATCTTTGCAAAGGCTGCGGCAAAACAGTTATCAATCCACTGATATGTGTTTCGTGTGGTGTTGCCTCACATGCCGGCCCACGATGTTTGGCGAAATCGTGCCACCCATGGTGCGATGGGAAACTTATTGATTGTGCGACACCATCCCGCTCAAATTCCTCGCCACTACTCTCTATACCTAGGAGCAGCACGGTGGATAAGGATACATCTAACCTTATACCGTTGGAAGCGGTTGAAAACCAAATCCGCGAAATGGGGCAGCTGCTCTCCGAGAAAATCCACATGGATGTTGAAAAAATACACGCTGCTTATATAGCTGAAATGGTGGACATTAAGAATATAATATCATCCCTTTCTTCACGTATTAACAGCATCGAGGAAAGACTTAAGAAAGTTGAAAGTTCTTCCGTGGCAGCTAAGTCATATTCGGAGGACTTTTTCACGGAACTTGAGGAGCGTCGCATACGAGCGAATAATATTATTATTTACAACATTGAGGAAATGAACTCAACATCCCTTGATAATGCCTTCAATTTGGATAAGGATTCTGTGACCAAGATCCTGAATGATATTCTTCCCAGTGATTACTCCAGGATATCTACTCGACGCATTGGAAAGAAAACTGGGGACAAACATCGTCCAGTCAAAGTCGTCTTGCCATCGCAGATCACTCCATTGGAGATAATCAAGAGGAAGAAAAACTTGAAGGGTCCATTTAACATTACTATGGACAGGACGAAAAGTCAACAAGTTTATTTCAACAACCTCAGATCGGAATTAGCGGCACTTAAAGATCCAACAATGATAATTAGGCACATCAATGGTGTGCCTAAAATTGTCAAAAAGCGTGCACTGCCAACAAAAAACTGAAAAGATATTATAAGTTGTATTATCAGAATGTAAGAGGGATTCGAACAAAAATCGTTGAATTCAAACTCTCGATGGCCCTCTCACAACATATGTTTGATATTATTGTTTTGACGGAGACGTGGTTGAGCGAAAACATCCCCTCCTCTGAACTGCCGTTCGAAGGTTTTAACGTTTTCAGATGTGACCGTTCGATTTCAACCAGCGCATGTTCCAGAGGAGGTGGAGTATTAGTGGCCATAAACAATGACATTCCTTGTAAAATTATTAAGTCACCTATTACTCATATAGAGCATGTATTTTTAACATTCCATCTCAATAATCTTAATTTCATTTTAGGCGCAGTTTATTTTTCTCCTGGCTCTTCCAGCGGAATTTATACTGATTTTGTCAACGCTTTGGTAATTGTTGGGAATGACTCGTTCCTCACCGATTTTCATGAAACTTCGTGTAATGGTCAATTTTTGCATAAAAATAAGATCTGTAAAAGCAAAAAGTGTCGCTCGCGTCTAATTAAAAAGTTATTTAACGTTAAAGTTTGTTATAAAACCTGCCTTACCGGCAGCGCGAACGCTATCTGCGCATGCGCACGGTGAAGTTTGAAGGAAGTTTGCGCGTATTTGAAATGAAATAATATTGAATTGGTGAAGGCTAGGTGTGGGTAAGGCTTCCCTTACATAATATTTAAGGGTTTCCAATCAAAATTGTGGGTTGAGAGTTGGTTTAGGTCTATATTTCTTTCAGCCAAATCTCACTTTTCATTTTATTTCTACGGCTAGGTGCGGGCAAGGTTTCCCTTAAATAATATTTAAGGGTTTCCAATCAAAAAAGTGGGTTGAGAGTTGGTTTAGGTCTATATTTCTTTCAGCCAAATCTCACTTTTCATTTTATTTCTACGGCTAGGTGCGGGCAAGGCTTCCCTTACATAATATTTAAGGGTTTTCAATCAAAAAAGTGGGTTGAGAGTTGGTTTAGGTCTATATTTCTTTCAGCCAAATCTCACTTTTCATTTTATTTCTACGGCTAGGTGCGGGCAAGGCTTCCCTTACATAATATTTAAGGGTTTTCAATCAAAAAAGTGGGTTGAGAGTTGGTTTAGGTCTATATTTCTTTCAGCCAAATCTCACTTTTCATTTTATTTCTACGGCTAGGTGCGGGCAAGGCTTCCCTTACATAATATTTAAGGGTTTCCAATCAAAAAATGGGTTGAGAGTTGGTTTAGGTCTATATTTCTTTCAGCCAAATCTCACTTTTCATTTTATTTCTACGGCTAGGTGCGGGCAAGGCTTCCCTTACATAATATTTAAGGGTTTTCAATCAAAAAAGTGGGTTGAGAGTTGGTTTAGGTCTATATTTCTTTCAGCCAAATCTCACTTTTCATTTTATTTCTACGGCTAGGTGCGGGCAAGGCTTCCCTTACATAATATTTAAGGGTTTCCAATCAAAAAATGGGTTGAGAGTTGGTTTAGGTCTAGATTTCTTTCAGCCAAATCTCACTTTTCATTTTATTTCTACGGCTAGGTGTGGGCAAGGCTTCCCTTTCATAATGTTTAAGAGTTTTCAATTAAACAATGGTTTGAGAGTAGGTTCGGGTTATATCTTAATAGCAAAAGTGCAGCAACATCATTTCTATCGACAAAAGCACTACAAAAGGGAAGCCTAGCCTACACCCAGCCCTTAAATAATACAAAAAGTAAGATTTGGCTGAAAGAAATCTAGACCTAAACCAACTCTCAACCCATTTTTTGATTGGGAACCCTTAAATATTATGTAAGGGAAGCCTTGCCCGCACCTAGCCGTAGAAATAAAATGAAAAGTGAGATTTGGCTGAAAGAAATATAGACCTAAACCAACTCTCAACCCACTTTTTTGATTGGAAACCCTTAAATATTATGTAAGGGAGGCCTTACCCGCACCTAGCCGTAGACATGAAATGAAAAGTGAGATTTGGCTGAAAGAAATATAGACCTAAACCAACTCTCAACCCACTTTTTTGATTGGAAACCCTTAAATATTATGTAAGGGAAGCCTTGCCCACACCTAGCCTTCGCCAATTCAATATCATTTCGTTTCAAATACGCGCACTCTACCTGCAAACTTGTTCGTGCGCATGCGCGGACGTCAGTGCGCATGCGCAGACATCAGTGCGCATGCGCTGGGATAGCATTCTTGCTGCCGGTAAGGCAGATTTTCTAATAAACTTTAGCGCTTAATAACTTTTTAATTAAACGCGAGCGACACTTTTTGCTTTTACAGATCTTATTTTTATGCAAAAATTAATGTTTTTGCAAAGTTTCATGAAAATCGGTGAGGAACGAGTCATTCCCAACAATTACCCAACTTTCTTATATTATAACTTAAATAGTATAATTTCTTTGTCTGTTCCAACTCAACCTAGGTCTTCTAAACTCTTCCCTCCCTGGTTTTCCTCTAGTCTTCAGGACCTCATAATTAAAAAGAAAAGGGCTCACCGTTTGTGGCGCAGAACATTAACATTGGAAGATTACCTTACATTCTCGAGGCTAGGATCGGAATGTAAAAGCCTAGCTAAAGTATTACATGCTAGTCACCTAAAACAGCTAGAGGAAAACATATCCAGTAATCCTTCCTCCTTCTGGAACTACATCAAATCACTTAATCCTAAATCAGCTCTACCAACAACCTTTATTGATGGCGACAATATTATAACCGATGACGAGGCAATAGCACAGTCCTTCTCCTCTTACTTTTCTTCTACTTATAATTCCCATTCCCTCCTAACATTACCACCCATCGAACCTGTTTCCTTAGACATTACCAACCCTTCTTTCCTTAGTATATCGATAAGCGATGTCTATAATGAAATTGAGCAACTACCTACTCATTTAAGCCCTGGCGAGGATAAGATTCCCCCAATTTTCATTAAAAATAACATTTTCATTCTATCCCGCATACTGTGGTCCATTTTCAATAAATCTCAAAAATCTGGGGTCTTCCCGTCTCGTTGGAAAAATACTGTTGTTACACCCGTTTTTAAAAAGGGTGATAATTCATCTATACATAATTACAGACCGATTACCAAAATGAACATTTTCGCGAAAATCTTTGAAAAATTAATATTTAAACAATTAGCTCCCATCATATCTCCTCATCTTTCTAAATATCAGCATGGATTTATTCATAACCGTTCTACTACATCGAACCTTGCAGTTTTCTCAGATTTTGTCACAAGGGCTCTAGATTATGGCAGACAGGTTGATGTGATTTATACAGATTTTACCAAAGCGTTCGATACTGTCAATCACTACATACTCATACATAAACTTGCTCGTTTCGGGTTCCATGGGAGTTTGCTCGATTTTTTTATTGACTACTTATCTGATAGGCATCAGAGAGTTTTAATTAGAGGATCCTCATCTTCCCCTTTCCTAACCCCATCAGGTGTCCCTCAAGGTTCTCATCTTGGTCCCTTATTGTTCAATATATTCATTAATGACCTCCCTGATATCTTATCCCATTCCTCTCCTATTCTTTTCGCTGACGATTTAAAAATATATAGAATCATTGATAGTGTTTCCGATACATTATTACTTCAACAAGACCTTGACAATTTGTCACAATGGTGCAATTATAACGGACTCAGATTAAATCTTAATAAATGTCAGGTGATGCAATTTACTAGAAATAAAAATATCATACCTGGTTCCTATACTCTCAATAGCACTCCACTATCAATGGTTAAGCACATTTCTGATCTTGGTGTTGTATTTACTTCGAATTACAATTTTTCTACTCATATTTCACACATTGCTGGTAATGCTAGTAAATCACTTGGCTTTATATTGAGACACGGCAAACCATTTACCAACCCAAACACGATTAGAACCCTTTACCTTACCATGGTTATTCCCCATCTCGAATACGCAAGTATTATTTGGTCTCCAGCCAGTCTTAATCTTGTAAACATTTTAGAACGTATTCAGCATAGATTCCTGCGCTTCATGTCAAAATTTCATTCGCTAGGACCGCCCATGCGCTTCGATGATCACAGCTACTCAAATATTATGGCGAAGCTTAACATTATTTCTCTACAGAATAGAAGGCTAATTAATGACAGTCTATTCCTTCACGCAATTTTAAATAACAATATACTGTCCTCAGTTATTGCAAATGGTGGGATTAAATTTTAGCCATTTTTCATTGCGCAACACACTAACTTTTCACATTGATCACTTTAGAACTAACTTGCGGTTATCCAACCCTATCACTAGAGCAATAATTCAAGCTAACGCCATTTCATCATCGGTTAATTTTTTCAACAGCAGCCGAACTTACTTAAGGAATGCCATTGTTCGTCAATTATGACTTCAATATCATCACTATCTTCATTGCTTGTGCTTTTTTTTGTTGTTATTTTTTTTTTATCTTTTTTTTTTATTTTATTATCTAATTACTTTATATCTATACATTGTTTATTTTTGTCATTTATGAGTCGTTGTACAAAAATTATATTTCATCCTGTAGTGCTTAGTTTTATAGATTATGTTGCGACCGTTCTCCGACTAATTATCGTATGGAGTTTTTTTTCTTTTTCTACTTCTCTCTCTTTTTTTTCTTCTCTTTTTCTACTCTTTTTTTTCTCTTCTTTTTCTCTTTCTTTTCTGTTTTTTTCTTCCCCCCCCCCCCCCCTTTTTTTCTTCTCCCCTCCCCTTGTCTCATTTTTCCTCTTTTCTCTTTCTTATTATTTTTCTTTTGCCTAATTTTGTATTAATCTTGTTATTGTATATGATCCACTCTTGTAATAATGGGCTTATGCCCGTCAAATGAATAAATAAATAAATAAATATATTACTGTTCGAGATTTAGGTGTTTTATCTCGAGATAATTGCCGGAATGGTGTTGAGCCGGGGTTGATACGAGTAAAGTTTACACTGATTAAAAGTCGTTTATACTCAGATACATTTTTGAGATTTAGATAGTCTATCTAGCGAGCACATTAGAGATTTGATCGTCGATCGCGCGAGTTTCGTTATTGAGATTTTGAAATTGAGTTGTATATTCGAGAATAAACTACTACTCTCAAACTCCTACTCTCAAATCCCTGTTTGATTGAAAACCCTTAAATATTATGAAAGGGAAGCCTGGCCTATACCTAGCCTTCGCCAATGCAATATTATTTCATTTCAAATACGCGCACTTTACCTGCAAACTTGTCCGTGCGCATGCGCAGACATCAGTGCGCATGCGCAGATAGCGTTCGCGCTGCCGGTAAGGCAGGTTTTGTAATAATCTTTAACGCTTAATAACTTTTTAATTAGACGCGAGCGACCTTTTTTGCTTTTACAGATCTCATTTTTATGCAAAAATTTACCGTTACACAAAATTTCATGCAAATCGGTGAGGACCCCGTCTTTCTTTATCTTTACCATTTTCTTTGATATGGTACAATTAATCGACTATTCGCTTTTACGGCTGACAATAGAATGGTCGTTGTTGCGTTACGTTGTTACGTTGAGGGTGAATTAATGGAACGCTCACGCCCTTCACTCCTAACTTAACTTTATTTAAATATTGAAATACTGGCGCGACACCAGGGTAAAAGTATAGAATGAGAAAAAGCACAAAACGTCTGTTCGCTACGACGTGCAGGATACAAGTGAAGTCGCCAGTTCGAATATCGTCGAACGTTAACGAAGGGCGACAAAGGATTCGTCAGTTTGGTACGTAGGCCCACGTTGCCACCCGAGGCATACTTGAGCCCAGGTCAGATAAACTCCCAAACCCAAACATCGCTTGCTGCGAGCATATCTTTAAGCAGAGCATCGCGTTTCTATTCAGCTATACTGGGTGACGTTATTACAACGTAACGCCGGTCCCTTACCTACGATAGTCTCTTATCCTAACAATGACCGCTGTATTGACGCGCTCGCAGTGTTTTGAACGTCGCGCTGACTTTTTCTTTGGAGGTTGGCCGTGCATGCGCTTCGGGTCAATGCCTCGGATTCGGATTGCGTTGTGATGATGTTTGAATGATTTGGCGCGGGAATCGCGTAAGTCTTATATGGAGTACTACGGAACAGTTGTTTACATCCTATTTTCAAGTTTCTAGAAATTTGACAAATGTAGCAAGCCTTGCAGCTGCTGCAGGAGATATGATATATTATGCCATCCTGATGATCATAGGAATAGGATCTTTGATAGAAGGTAAAATGGAACAAATCAAGTGTTTTTCATGGAGAAAATATTGTGCAGTGCGTGTTTGCGGAAAACGTATTTCAGGTGGTTGGGACAGAGTTAGAATATAATGCATAATGAAAAACAAATATTGATTTTGTTCCTTCATAGTACAGCTGCAAGAGGACTGTAAATGGCAAATATACAGTGCTGAATAAGACGGTCAATTGTATGAGAACGATAGTTTTTCTCCTAAGAATCTACTGATAAAATGAAGATTTTTGTTCCTCAGGAATGTGTTTGATAATTATGTTGCACAATCTATTAAACATATACCTACAATGAGGGTATGCATTGGTATGCTTCCGCATTTCAAATCGACAGAAATATAATTATTTCTAAGTAGTTACGAAGTAAATCGATTTTGGAGAGGAGGCTTTTTTCCTCGAATCTCATTGTAGTAGCACTCCTTTGGCATAAAATCTGCTTCATAATATTTATAATCCTTATTTACATTGTAGAATTATAGTCTGAAGCGTAAACAGTCCTACTTATAATTTTCATAAAGATCTCCTTGAAATACTCAGTAAAATATTGCGTCTTACTCGTTTTCATGCCAAAGCTATTCGGTACTTCGTTGACGCTGTTCAGGGCACCGCAATTCCCAACAATGCTTTCCTTGTTTTCTACTTGTTATTGTGTTCTTTACTAATGTGCCCTTCGATGTAGCATTTCAAATGATATCACGTAGATGGGATGAGAAATAAGGATTCTGTTAAAATCCTTTGGAGAGAATTCATTAAAAATATTAAGTTTTGCTTAAAGCCACAGTATTCAAAGTAACCAACAAAACCTGCAAGCAAACTTTTGGATACGTGATAGGCTCTCCATTATCTTTTGTGTAGTAAATTTGGTAATCGTGGAAGTTGTCAACACCATCGTCCCTTCTATAAGCATTATGATGACGTTATTACCGCAGTACTAACAGAGAGTGTGTAGTACCGCAGTATTAACTGTGAAATATTCGAGCGCTTTAATGAATTCCATCCCAGGCTAAAGTCCACTCGTGAAACAGAAAATAATAAACGTATTACTTTTCTCATTGTGTATTTAATCAAATGTAATACACATGATAATGTCACAATAGATGGCTACCACAGAAAGTATGGTCTGGATGTTACAATAATTACACCTTGGCCCATTCACAGCAACACTGAGTGGGATTTTTTTTTCTCTCATCCAAGAAATCTTCTCAAGACTTTTGGGACACTGAGTGGGACTGGCAATTGGTTTAATAGACAGCGCAATCAGATTATCACATGTCTTCTTTACGGAGAAATACTTGATTTAGCACAGAAGATCATTAAGAGGACAACTTTTGTTCTCATGTTATTCACCGCCTTGTTCAGCAATGCATATTTGTCTTTAACCATCCTGTGGCGGCTAGAGGAAAAAAGATTGAAATCAATAATCATGGAGGTTGAATTAATGCATTTAATACAATAATAATGCCTTACATATGCTTACATTTGATCTTTGTTTACCTATGTAAAATGTTTCGTATGCAAAAACACATTGCGTACTACTTTTTCTATTAATAACACTTTGGTGTCCATTTTACCTTCCGTCAAAGATTCTATCCACATTAATCATCTGAATGCTAGAGTTTATCATATATCCTGAGGCAACTACAACGCTAGCTACATTAGCTAAATTTCTAGAAAGTTGAATATAGGAATTGTAATATAAAAGGCAGAAAATGGTTCTGAGATCGATAACTAAACACTCACCAGGTTGATTCTGATTAAATTGTACCATTACTTCTACATCAAGCAAGCGAAAATCATTCGGATGGAGACGCTGCAGTTTCACACCAAATTACACCTGAAAACGTTTGAAATTATTAGACACAGAAACAGTGTAAATATTCGGTTTAAAGAACTGAAAATTGTCCACTATTAGTTTTGTATGTAATAATATTTATTTTTGTTTCTGCATTACAATGAATAAGTATCCTCAATTTAATGAGGAATTTCTTAACTAAACCTCTCTGATAGTTCCTTTCACACAGAACTTGTTAGAGCGTATCTTTTTTAGACCAGAAAAACAAAATATTCATATTTCCAACACTGAGAAAATGTTGCATGAAATTATTTTGCAGTATAAATGCAACAAAGCACTATGAATAAAACTTACCACTTCAGAAACTGGATTCAGGTTACTCCGCTTGCTGTATTACTACAAAATAATTGGTGTGTTACGTATGAAAATAATTATTTCCCATTAACTTTGTATGAGATTATAACAATTTAAAAATACCTTCCAAATGTGTGCTCGCTTGTCTTTTGCATTAATAAAATTTTAACATTCTATGAAATAAATGCAAGATTTCTTAATGATTAATATCTACAGTTAATGTTTAATATCTAACTTTTCTGATCAATTGTAAAATAACAAAACAAATATAACACCTGTTTCATAGTATTGAGCATTTTCATTGCATAAGTCCTTCTTCACCATTCATCCAGCCAATCATGATCTATATCACACAATGCAGTTTCAAATACTGTGTAAAAGTTGTTTGGCAACATGACATCTGACTCTGAGGAATTTGGCCGTAGAAATACCAACAAAATGTTCTTGCACAACCTGCAATGTGAAATGGCAATAAAGCTGGCAAATACAAACTTTGAAGAAAATAATGTGACGTTAGTTGTGATAAAATTGTTTCATATTGTTTCAAATGCATGTGTGAACAAATAGGATATTTCTGTACAATAACCTCTAAACATATCAATGAGTACTTGGGTACATAAACGATGTAGCAATTTTGATACTATCTCCTTCACTTTCAATTATTCTTTTATTCAGACAATTACAGTTACATGTTCGTACAAAAGCTTACTTCTAAGACCCATGTTCTGAGTGACTAGGTTGTTAAAATGTTTATTGTTACAATGTATCATCGTGCACCACAGAATCTTCAACCAATATAACACTTTTTGAGACTGTTTATCGTAAAATGCTGCACAATGTTTTCACGTTCACCAGAACATTCATGTACTTAATAATTTTTAATACTTTCAGCGGCCCCTGGTTCTAAAAAGTAACCTCAAACTATACTAATGACTAATAATTACTAATCAATTTTTTCGATAAATTGTCAGATAACAAAATAAATACATCACCTGTTTCTTAGTATTAAATATTTTCATTGCGGAAGTCTGCACACCTCCAGGCAGTCATGATCTGTTTTACACGATGCAGTTTCAAATACTTTGTTAAAGTTCTTTGGGAACTTGATATCTGACTCTGAGGATTTCACCTTTAGAAGTACCAACAAAGTATTCCTGCAAATATATAAATACGCTATCTACATAGTTTAAGCCAAAACCTGTAAGTGTAAAGCATAGTTTTTTTTTTATAGATGGACGATTTCATAAAATGTTATATTATTTGAGACGATGAGCTGTACAGGGTGATACGGGGATAGATTGTAACAATGAACATATTAGCAACTTATATAGCAACTCATAAAATAGGTATTCCAATGTAGGCTTTTGTTGGAATATGGGATCATGTTGTTTCACGAAACAAATGTTTGAGAATGCAGATCTTTGAAATTATAGCCAATTTGCGAGACCCACAAATGCTCACTCTCATAGATTATCACTTAATCTACAAAAATATTGAACAATTTAAGCCAATGAAACAGTATCACAAAGATTTATAAAGCTAAAGGTATTATAATAACAGTGAACATAGTGTTCGTTGTACAATCAATTATGTTGGACCTCTTATATTATTAAATTTCTTTTTTTGTGTAGAGCAGCTTAAGAAAATGTAAAAGACATTGAGGAAAGCAAAGATTAAGATGCATTCTAGGAATAGAAGTACAAATGCTTAGTGTTCTACAGATGTATGTGGGTGGATTGGCTGTCGTTTTGATCCTTATATGCAGTGGCGTTAAGTAAAGTTACATGATATTTCTTTATGTAGAGATTTAGACAATGTTTCCTGCATTTTACATCTGATAAGACTATATACTTATTCTTTTCTATTGCTAGGATTTACCCAAGGTAGTACATCTTGATTATGGGATCCACATACGTTTTTCTCCAATTTTTTTTAGAATACTGCTGCCTGACGGTGAAGAGGAAAAAAGAAAAGAACTTACAGCGATCACAATGAAGCATCTGTGAAACATGTAAGATTAGTATATAGTTTACACATCAAAACAGATAATATTTCAATGACTGCATCATTTCTTATATTCTTTTTGTTTTAGACTCCAATCAAGTCTAACGTGAATTTGCGGTATCTCCGTGCTATATGCTATGTGGACATATCATGAGGTGGATACTCAGTAGGAGTTTAACCAGTACCCTTTCCTTCACCTGAAGGACAGGTTGATCGATGAAAAATTTTCCCCACGCAAAGAATAAAATGTGTTCTCTGATTGAAAGAAACATAACGAATGATAGTGGAAAGAAGAAGAAGAATAAGAAGAATATCATTGCCCTGAATTTAAGAGTGAAAATAAACCTACATTTTTTTCACATTGCTTGAGATTTGCATAACTAAATAATTGTATTTCGAGTTTTAAGGAAAAATAAATTGTATATTTAATAATAATGCGAAGCAGCTATACAAATTATTTTTCGTTCCGAAATATATTACAGATATTAGTAATTCATTTTCAAAACTTATGTTGATTGCAATATGTATGCTCCTTGTTATGTTTTAATAGACAGATTATACCATTTGCAACGTTTTTAATGTCAAAGTTTCAAATATAATCAGTGCAAAAACGTATCACCTTGTACAGCTCATCGTCTCAAATAATATAACGTTTTATGAAATCTTCCATCTATGAAAAAACAACTATGCTTTACACTGACAGGTTTTACTTTATACTCCGTAGATAGTATACTTATATATTTGCAGGAATACTTTTTTGGTACTTCTAAAGCCAAAGTCCTCTGAGTCAGATTTCAAGTTCCCAAAAAACTTTTACACAGTATTTGAAACTGCATTGTGTAATATAGATCAGGATTGACTGAATGAACGGTGAAGGAGGACTTCTGCAATGAAAATGCCCAATACTATGAAACAGGTGTTACATTTATTTTGTTATTTCACAATTGATCAGTAAAGTTAGATATTAAGCATTAAGTGTAGATATTAATCATTAAGAAATCTTGCATTTATTTCATAGAATGTTGAAATATTAATGCAAAAGACAAGCAAGCACACATTTGGAAGGTATTTTTAAATTGTTATAATCTCATACAAAGTTAATGGGGAACAATTATTTTCATACGTCACACACCAAATATTTTGTAGTAATACAGCAAGGGGAGTGACCTGAATCCAGTTTCTGAAGTGGTAAGTTTTATTCATAGTGCTTTGTTGCATTTATACTGCAAAATAATTTCATGCAACATTTTCTCAGTGTTGGAAATATGAATATTTTGTTTTTCTGGTCTAAAAAAGATACACTCTAAGTTCTGTATGAAAGGAACTATCAGAGAGGTTTAGTTAAGAAATTCCTCATTAAATTGAGGATACTTATTCATTGTAATGCAGAAACAAAAATAAATATTATTACATACAAAACTAATAGTGGACAATTTTCAGTTCTTTAAACCGAATATTTACACTGTTTCTGTGTCTAATAATTTCAAACGTTTTCAGGTGTAATTTGGTGTGAAACTGCAGCGTCTCCATCCGAATGATTTTCGCTTGCTTGATGTAGAAGTAATGGTACAATTTAATCAGAATCAACCTTGTGAGTGTTTAGTTATCGATCTCAGAACCATTTTCTGCCTTTTATATTACAATTCCTATATTCAACTTTCTAGAAATTTAGCTAATGTAGCTAGCGTTGTAGTTGCCTCAGGATATATGATAAACTCTAGCATTCAGATGATTAATGTGGATAGAATCTTTGACGGAAGGTAAAATGGACACCAAAGTGTTATTAATAGAAAAAGTAGTACGCAATGTGTTTTTGCATACAAAACATTTTACATAGGTAAACAAAGATCAAATGTAAGCATATGTAAGGCATTATTATTGTATTAAGCGCATTAATTGAACCTCCATGATTATTGATTTCAATCTTTTTTCCTCTAGCCGCCACAGGATGGTTAAAGACAAATATGCAATGCTGAACAAGGTGGTGAATAACATGAGAACAAAAGTTGTCCTCTTAATGATCTTCTGTGTTAAATCAAGTATTTCTCCGTAAAGAAGACATGTGATAATCTGATTGCGCTGTCTATTAAACCAATTGCCAGTCCCACTCACAAGGGAACATAGGCAACCCGGAAATTCAAAAAAATATGAGCTTTTGCACACATGTAGTGTGAACCATCCCTAACACGAAAATATTTTTTTTTCGTGCTAAACCCCACATGGAAGGGAGAAATCACCCCTTGAAAAAATATTAAAATTTTCGTTTTCATGAAATATCTCCGAAACGGTAAGAGATATCGCAAAAAAGTTAAATTAAAAATTAAATCGTTCGATAGCATCTGCAAAACTGTGTAATCAATTTTTAAATTTTTTTATTTTTTTATGAAAAACAACCTCCACCCCCATCCCCGTTTCAAATATTTGTTTTTTTTGTTCGGCAATAAAACACCTCTGGACAACCTCTTTTCACACCTGTAAGCGATTTTTGCGTTAGAATTTTTTTGGGGGGTTGTAAAGGCGAAAAACTGCCGACAGTAACAAGGAGAGGACCAGAAGTGTGGATCACCGATTTTGATGAAATTTGGCACAGACCTTCTTTAGCCGAAAATATTGGACACGTGTTTTGCCAAAAGTGGCACTTCTCCCCCATTTTTGAAAAAATCGAGGCTAAAAATCAAAATTTTTCGATCGACCTGAAATTTTAGATACACGTTTAGAATTGAAAAATACACAATACGTACTATTTTATTTTGCAAAATATGAATGTTAACAAATGATATAGATGTTAAGTACTCTGTAGTTTACATGGTTTGCATCGAGCCGTGCTAGCCGAGTTGGTAAAGCGTCTGACTACACGTCTCATGGTGGAGAGTTCGATTCTCGGTTTTGCCGTTTTGCGCGTATATTTTTTTTTTTTTTTGCTTTTTTTATATTTATTTTTGTCGTTTTTTACTTGCATGCATAAAATCATAATTATAATTCATTTATTTAATAATATTATTGTTATATTCACTACTGGGTTAGGTTGGAAGCATGCATAAATTCCACATTAAAGACTACAATGTACGATTATGAAAATAAAAACGTATCACAACGGTCAGGGTGATACTTGTCATAAAAACATGAAAAAGATAAATTTTGCCGACACCATGCACATGTAATAAATGATTGCAGTTTGCAAATGCAGAGAGTCCTTGGTACTACATCCGAAAAGCATACTTGCCGGACGTTCAGAAAAACATTTCGTGTTGGTGTTAATTTTGAAGTAAACCACGTGTATCTGATCATACTAGCGAAAATTGTCGCACATAATTGGTCATGCACCAATGAATGAATTTTTATAATATCTTATATCAAATATGAATATACTGCATTGCTGCAGACATTGCCCATTCTTGGAGCATCCTTGTTGACACAAACGCCCGAAATTCCCATGCTTCAACAAATTAGTCATACGTCGATTGTTCAATATGGGCATACTTATACCGATTTGTCCCACCAGTAGCAATTTCTTTTTCCCACCGGGAAATTTGTTCCTCCCTTTTAAGGTGGAATCCTCCTTTCTTCTGTAATGTTTTCAAGCCCCATCCGGGGTGAAGCCTTGCAAACGATACCGTTTTAATTTTTTCTGTCAACAAGGCGTGCTGTGTTTTTCTCTTTTTAGCGGGTGGTAATCTTAATGATGAATACGAATCAGTACTCGACGAGGTATTCAATTCGTCGGCAATTTGTTCAGCCAAATCACTCACGGCATCGGCTTCCAGTTGTAACTCGTCACTGGCAATCAATTGCGCACGAACAGAAATTATCGAGCTGACTGTATCATTAATAATATTTTCTTTGCGAAGAATTTCCGCAAAGTAATACACAGCATCCGTCAATTCCTGCATCGTTGCGAACGCACTATTGATGGCAATTTCAAGATCTTCACTGGCAGCACTGCTAGTAGAAGACTGATCCATTTTTGACACAACGAAATATAATTTTGTCAACACTCCATTTTTTTTCGTCACAAAATTCCTTCTGGGAACTGCACGGGAGAAGAGTTTTACATCGACACTTTCACTAGAAGCAGTAGTCAATGAATGACCGCAACTTGTACAAGGTACGAGGAATTGCTGCATTTCGAGAAGTACCTGTGTCATAAACTCATTCGAATCGATTTATTGTTTATAATATCCCAACGGATGAGGAGATTACGGGTTCTTCCCTACATTTGTTCTTACCGAACTTGGAATTTACGCATACTTTCAACCTAACCCAGTAGTGAATATAACAATAATATTATTAAATAAATGAAATATAATTATGATTTTATGCATGCAAGTAAAAAACGACAAAAATACATATAAAAAAAAGCAAAAAAAAAAATATACGCGCAAAACAGCAAAACCGAGATTCGAACTCTCCACCATGAGACTTGTAGTCAGACGCTTTACCAACTCGGCTAGCACGGTTCGATGCAAACCATGTAAACTACAGAGTACTTAACATCTATATCATTTGTTAACATTCATATTTTGCAAAATAAAATAGTACGTATTGTGTATTTTTCAATTCTAAACGTGTATCTAAAATTTCAGGTCGATCGAAAAATTTTGATTTTTGGCCTCGATTTTTTCAAAAATGGGGGAGAAGTGCCACTTTTGGCAAAACACGTGTCCAATATTTTCGGCTAAAGAAGGTCTGTGCCAAATTTCATCAAAATCGGTGATCCACACTTCTGGTCCTCTCCTTGTTACTGTCGGCAGTTTTTCGCCTTTACAACCCCCCAAAAAAATTCTAACGCAAAAATCGCTTACAGGTGTGAAAAGAGGTTGTTCAGAGGTGTTTTATTACGGAACAAAAAAAGCAAATATTTGAAACGGGGATGGGGGTCGGGGTTGTTTTTCATAAAAAAATAAAAAAATTTAAAAATTGATTACACAGTTTTGCAGATGCTATCGAACGATTTAATTTTTAATTTAACTTGTTTTCGATATCTCTTACCGTTTCGGAGATATTTCATGAAAACGAAAATTTTAATATTTTTTCAAGGGGTGATTTCTCCCTTCCATGTGGGGTTTAGCACGAAAAAAAAATATTTTCGTGTTAGGGATGGTTCACACTACATGTGTGCAAAAGCTCATATTTTTTTGAATTTCCGGGTTGCCTATGTTCCCTTGTCAGTGTCCCAAAAGTCTTGCGAAGATTTCTTGGATGAGAGAAAAAAAAAATCCCACTCAGTGTTGCTGTGAATGGGCTAATGTGTAATTATTGTGAAATCCAGACCATTGTGATATTATCATGTGTATTACATTTGATTAAATACACATTGAGAAAAGTAATACGTTTATTAATTTCTATTTCACGAGTGGACTTTAGCCTGGGATGGAATTCATTAAATCGCTCGAATATTTCACTGTTAGTACTGCGGTACTACACACTCTGCGTTAGTACTGCGGTAATAACGTCGTTATCATAATGCATATAGAAGGGACGATGGTGTTGACAATTTCCATGATTACCAAATTTACTACACAAAAGATAATGGAGAGCCTATCAAGTATACAAAAGTTTGCTTGCAGGTTTTGTTGGTTACTTTGAATACCGTGGCTTTAAGCAAAACTTGATATTTTTAATGAATTCCGTCCAAAGGATTTTAACAGAATCCTTATTTCTCATCCCATCTACGTGATATCATGTGAAATGCTACATCGAAGGGTACATTAGTAAAGAACACAGTAACAAGTAGAGAACAAGGAAAGCATTGTTGGGAATTGCGGTGCCCTGAACAGTCTCAACGAAGTACCAAATAGCTTTGGCATGAAAACAAGTAAGACGCAATATTTTACTGAGTATTTCATGGAGAACTTTATAAAAATTATAAGTAGGACTGTTTACGCTTCAGACTATAATTCTACAATGTAAATACGGATTATAAATATTATGGAGCACATTTTATGCCAAAAGAGTGCTACTACAATGAGATTCGAGGAAAAAAGCCTTGGTCGACCACTACAATTGAAACAATTTTTTTTTAAAGATGCGCTTTTGCTGATAGTCCTATCTTAAAGTACGTATCAAGAGCTTCAAGAAAATGTATGATTATCATAGGTTTCGATCGGTGGTTCGATAGTCACAGGCGATTAAAGAAAATCGAGGAAACGGTGAGGGATTCATACCCCTTGCAATTTATTTCGGCAAAAAATGGAAAGTGTTTCAGTCGACTTGTGCTTATACATGCTTAAAGAGGATGGAAAGAGGATCACAAAAATCGCAGGCGGAGCCTTCTAGGTGCATTATTTTCGAAGTTACAGCCAAAAAACCAAAGACTTGATTAATCGAGGAAGAGCCTTGGTTGACCACTACTACTGAAACAATATTTTTTGTAAAGATGGGCTTTGGCTGATCATCTTATCTTAAAGTACGCGTCGAGAGCTTCAAGAAAATGTATGATTATCATTGGTTTCGATCGGTGTTTCGAAAGATACAGGCGATTGTAGAAAATCGAGGAAACCGCAAGGAATACATACCCCTTGCAATTTATTTCGGCAAATAATGGAAAGTGTTTTGATCGACTTGTGCTTATATACACTTAAAGAGGATGAAACGAGGATCACAAAAATCGCAGGCAGAGCCTTCTAGGTTCATTATTTTCAAAGTTACAGCCAAAAAACCAATGAGTTGATTATTCGAGGAAGAGCCTTGGTCGACCACTACTACTGAAACAATTTTTTTGTCAAGATGGGCTTTCGCCGATAGTCCTAACTGAAGGTACGCGTCGAGTGCTTGAAGAAAATGTATGATTATCATAGGTTTCGATCGGTGTTTCGAAAGTTACAGGCGATTGTAGAAAATCGAGGAAACGGCAAGGAATACATACCTCTTGCAATTTATTTCGGCAAATAATGGAAAGTGTTTTGGTCGACTTGTGCTTATATACACTTAAAGAGAATGAAAAGAGGATCACAAAAATAGCAGGCAGAGCCTTATAGGTGCATTATTTTCGAAGTTACGGCCAAAAAACTCAAGACTTGATTAACCGAGGAAGAGCCTTCGTCAACTACTACTACTGAAACATAATTTTTTTTTTGAAGATGGGTTTTCGCTGATAGTCCTATCTTAAGGTACGCGTCGAGAGCTTCAAGAAAATGAATGATTATCATAGGTTTCGATCGGTGTTTCGAAAGTTACAGGCGATAAAAGAAAATCGAGGAAACGGTAAGGAATACATACCCATTGCAATTTATTTCGGCAAAAAATGGAAAGTGTTTCGGTCGACTTGTGCTTATACATGCTTAAAGAGGATGGAAAGAGGACCACAATAATCGCAGGCTGAGCTTTCTAAGTGCATTATTTTTGAATTTACAGCCAAAAAACCCAAGACTTGATTAATCGAGGAAGAGCCTTCGTCAACTACTACTACTGAAACTTAATTTTTTTTTAAAGATGGGTTTTCGCTGATAGTCCTATCTTAAGGTACGCGTCGAGAGCTTCAAGAAAATGAATGATTATCATAGGTTTCGATCGGTGTTTCGAAAGTTACAGGCGATTATAGAAAATCGAGGAAACGGTAAGGAATACATACCCCTTGCAATTTATGTCGGCAAAAAATGGACAGTTTTTCGATCAACTTGTGCTTATACACGCTGAAAGAGGATGGAAAGGGCATCACAAAAATCGCAGGCAAAGCTTTCTAAGTGCATTATTTTCGAAGTTACAGCCAAAAAACCCAAGACTTGATTAATCGAGGAAGAGCCTTGTTCAACCACTACTACTGAAACATTATTTTTGTTTAAAGATGGGCTTTCGCTGATAGTCCTATCTTAAGGAACACGTCGAGAGCTTCAAGAAAATGTATGATTATCATAGGTTTCGATCTCTGTTTCGAAAGTTACAGGCGATTAAAAAAAATCGAGGAAACGGTAAGGAATAAATACCCCTTGCAATTTATTTCGGCAAAAAATGGAAAGTGTTTCGGTCGACTTGTGCTTATACACGCTTAAAGAGGATGGAAAGAGGATCACAAAAATCGTAGGCAGAGCTTTCTAAGTGCATTATTTTCGAAGTTATAGCCAAAAATCCAAAGACTTGATTAATCGAGGAAGAGCCTTGGTCGACCACTACTACTGAAACAATATTTTTTTTAAAGATAGGCTGTCGCTGATAGTCCTATCTCAAGGTACGCGTCGACAGCTTCAAGAAAATGTATGATTAGCATAGGTTTCGATCGGTGTTTCGAAAGTTACAGGCGATTAAAGAAAATCGAGGAAACGGTGAGGAATACATACCCATTGCAATATATTTCGGCAAATAATGGAAAGTGTTTCGGTCGACTTGTGCTTATACATGCTTAAAGAGAATGGAAAGAGGATCACAAAAATCGCAGGCAGAGCCTCCTAAGTGCATTATTTTCGAAGTTACAGCTAAAAAACCCAAGACTTGATTAGCCGAGGAAGAGCCTTGGTCGACCACTAGTACTGAAACAATATTTTTTTTAAAGATGGGCTTTCGCTGATAGTCCTATCTTAAAGTACGCGTCGAGAGCGAGAAAATGTATGATTATCATAGGTTTCGATCGGTGGTTCGAAAGTCACAGGCAATTGAAGAATATCGAGGAAACGGTGAGGGATACATACCCCTTGCAATTTATTTCGGCAAAAAATTGAAAGTGTTTCAGTCGACTTGTGCTTATACATTCTTAAAGAGGATGGAAAGAGGATCACAACAATCGCAGGCAGAGCCTCCTAAGTGCATTATTTTCGAAGTTACAGTCAAAAAACCAAAGGCTTGATTAATCGAGGAAGAGCCTTGGTCGACCACGACTACTGCAACAATATTTCTTTCAAAGATGGGCTTTCGCTGATAGTTCTATCTTAAAGTACGCATCGAGAGCTTCGATAAAATGTATGATTATTATAAGTTTCGATCGGTGGTTCGAAAGTTGCAGGCGATTATAGAAAATCGAGGAAACGGTAAGGAATACATACCCCTTGCAATTTATTTCGACAAAAAATGGAAATTGTTTCCTTCGACTTGTGCCTATACATGCTTAAAGAGGATGGGAAGAGGATCACAAAAATCGAAGGCAGAGCCTTCTAAGTGCATTATTTTCGAAGTTACAGCCAAAAAACCAAAAACTTGATTAATCGAGGAAGAGCCTTGGTCGACCACTACTACTGAAACCATTTTTTTTACAAGATGGGCTTTCGCCGATAGTCCTATCTTAAGGTACGCGTCGAGTGCTTCAAGAAAATGTATGATTATCATAGGTTTCGATCGGTGTTTCGAAAGTTACAGGCGATTGTAGAAAATCGAGGAAACGGCAAGGAATACATACCCCTTGCAATTTATTTCGGCAAAAAATGGGAATTGTTTCTTTCGACTTCTGCTTACCCTAGCTTAAAGAGGATGGAAAGAGGATCACAAAAATCCCAGGCAGAGCCATCTGAGTGCATTATTTTCGAAGTCACGGCCAAAAAACCCAAGACTTGATTAACCGAGGAAGAGCCTCGGTCCACCTCTACTACTGAAACAATATTTTTTTTAAAGATGGGCTTTCGCCGATAGCCCTATCTTAAGGTACGCGTCGAGTGCTTCAAGAAATTGTATGATTATCATAGGTTTCGATCGGTGTTTCGAAAGTTACAGGCGATTGTAGAAAATCGAGGAAACGGCAAGGAATACATACCCCTTGCAATTTATTTCGGCAAATAATGGAAAGTGTTTTGATCGACTTGTGCTTATATACACTTAAAGAGGATGAAAAGAGGATCACAAAAATCGCAGGCAGAGCCTTCTAGGTTCATTATTTTCAAAGTTACAGCCAAAAAACCAATGAGTTGATTATTCGAGGAAGAGCCTTGGTCGACCACTACTACTGAAACAATTTTTTTGTCAAGATGGGCTTTCGCCGATAGTCCTAACTGAAGGTACGCGTCGAGTGCTTGAAGAAAATGTATGATTATCATAGGTTTCGATCGGTGTTTCGAAAGTTACAGGCGATTGTAGAAAATCGAGGAAACGGCAAGGAATACATACCTCTTGCAATTTATTTCGGCAAAAAATGGAAAGTGTTTTGGTCGACTTGTGCTTATATACACTTAAAGAGAATGAAAAGAGGATCACAAAAATAGCAGGCAGAGCCTTCTAGGTGCATTATTTTCGAAGTTACGGCCAAAAAACTCAAGACTTGATTAACCGAGGAAGAGCCTTCGTCAACTACTACTACTGAAACATAATTTTTTTTTAAAGATGGGTTTTCGCTGATAGTCCTATCTTAAGGTACGCGTCGAGAGCTTCAAGAAAATGAATGATTATCATAGGTTTCGATCGACGTTTCGAAAGATACAGGCGATTATAAAAAATCGAGGAAACGGCAAGGAATACATACCCCTTGCAATTTATTTCGGCAAAAAATGGAAAGTGTTTCGGTCGACCTGTGCTTATACATGCTTAAAGAGGATGTAAAGAGGATCACAAAAATCGCAGGCAGAGCCTCCTATGTGCATTATTTTCGAAGTTACAGCCAAAAAACCAAAGACTTGATTAATCGAGGAAGAGCCTTGGTCGACCACTACTACTGAAACAATATATTTTTTAAAGATGAGCTGTCGCTCATAGTCCTATCTTAAGGTACGCGTCGACAGCTTCAAGAAAATGTAAGATTATCATAGGTTTCGATCGGTGTTTCGAAAGTTATAGGCGATTATAGAAAATCGAGGAAACGGCAAGGAATACATACCCCTTGCAATTTATTTCGGCAAAAAATTGAAAGTGTTTCGGTCGACTTGTGCTTATAAATGCTTAAAGAGGATGGACAGGGCATCACAAAAATCGCAGGCAGTGCCTTGTAATTGCATTATTTTCGAAGTTACAGCCAAAAAACCAAAGACTTGATTAATCGAAGAAGAGCCTTGGTCGAACACTACTACTGAAACAATATTTATTTTTAAAGATGAGCTGTCGCTGATCATCCTAACTTAAGGTACGCGTCGAGAGCTTCAAGAAAATGTATGATTATCATAGGTTTCGATCGGTGTTTCGAAAGTTACAGGCGATTATAGAAAATCAAGGAAACGGTAAGGAATACATACCCCTTGCAATTTATTTCGGCAAAAAATGGAAAGTGTTTCGGTCGACTTGTGCTTATATACGCTTAAAGAGGATGGAAAGAGGATCACAAAAATCGCAGGCAGAGCTTTCTAAGTCCATTATTTTCGAAGTTACAGCTAAAAAACCAAACGCTTGATTAATCGAGGAAGAGCCTTGGTCGACCAGTACAACTGAAACAATTTTTTTTTAAAGATGGGCTTTCGCTGATCATCCTAACATAAGGTACGCGTCGAGAGCTTCAAGAAAATGTATGATTATCATAGGTTTCGATCGCTGTTTCGAAAGTTACAAGCGATTATAGAAAATCAAGGAAACGGTAAGGAATACATACCCCTTGCAATTTATTTCGGCAAAAAATGGAAAGTGTTTCGGTCGACTTGTGCTTATACATGCTTAAAGAGGATGTAAAGAGGATCACAAAAATCGCAGGCAGAGCCTCCTAAGTGCATTATTTTCGAAGTTACAGCCAAAAAACCAAAGACTTGATTAATCGAGGAAGAGCCTTGGTCGACCACTACTACTGAAACAATATTTTTTTTAAAGATAGGCTGTCGCTGATAGTCCTATCTCAAGGTACGCGTCGACAGCTTCAAGAAAATGTATGATTAGCATAGGTTTCGATCGGTGTTTCGAAAGTTACAGGCGCTCATAGAAAATCGAGGAAACGGTAAGGAATACGTACCCCTTGCAATTTATTTCGGCAAAAAATGGAAAGTGTCTCGGTCGACTTGTGCTTATACATGCTTAAAGAGGATGGAAAGAGGATCACAAAAATCGCAGGCAGAGCTTTCTAAGTGCATTATTTTCGAGGTTATAGCCAAAAAACCAAAGACTTGATTAATCGAGGAAGAGCCTTGGTCGACCACTCCTACTGAATGTAAGGATTTTGTGGCAGTTGGTCTTACGCTTATTTACAATTGGGAGACCCGTTAGAATATTAAATAACAGTGGTTTATTTAAATAAAACTCGTCTTACATGTCTCTTACAATGTTCTTACTTCTTACTTTCGATTCTTCCTCTTACGTGGTCTGACTCTTACTCCTTCCGTAGTCCGATTCTTACTGTCGGCACGCGCGTCCTCATCAAAGGGCGCCGACGACCCCGACCGCCACTCGAAGTCGTCGCGTCACACTCTCCGTGCCTGCCTTCTATTGTCTTGGTATCTTTCTCTTTCGTATCTTGCGTTTCATCTTTCATTCGTCTTACATGAAACAATATTTTTTTTAAAGATAGGCTGTCGCTGATAGTCCTATCTCAAGGTACGCGTCGACAGCTTCAAGAAAATGTATGATTAGCATAGGTTTCGATCGGTGTTTCGAAAGTTACAGGCGCTTATAGAAAATCGAGGAAACGGTAAGGAATACATACCCCTTGCAATTTATTTCGGCAAAAAATGGACAGTTTTTCGATCAACTTGTGCTTACACACGCTGAAAGAGGATGGAAAGGGCATCACAAAAATCGCAGGCAGAGCCTCCTAAGTGCATTATTTTCGAAGTTACAGCCAAAAAACCCAAGGCTTGATTAATCGAGGAAGAGCCTTGGTCGACCAGTACAACTGAAACAATTTTTTTTTAAAGATGGGCTTTCGCTGATCATCCTAACATAAGGTACGCGTCGAGAGCTTCAAGAAAATGTATGATTATCATAGGTTTCGATCGGTGTTTCGAAAGTTACAAGCGATTATAGAAAATCAAGGAAACGGTAAGGAATACATACCCCTTTCAATTTATTTCAGCAAAAAATGGAAAGTGTTTCGGTCGACTTGTGCTTATACATGCTTAAAGAGGATGGAAAGAGGATCACAAAAATCGCAGGCAGAGCTTTCTAAGTGCATTATTTTCGAAGTTATAGCCAAAAAACCAAAGACTTGATTAATCGAGGAAGAGCCTTGGTCGACCACTACTACTGAAACAATATTTTTTTTAAAGATGGGCTGTCGCTGATAGTCCTATCTCAAGGTACGCGTCGACAGCTTCAAGAAAATGTATGATTAGCATAGGTTTCGATCGGTGTTTCGAAAGTTACAGGCGATTATAGAAAATCGAGGAAACGGTAAGGAATACATACCCCATGCAATTTATTTCGGCAAAAAATTGACAGTTTTTCGATCAACTTGTGCTTACACACGCTGAAAGAGGATGGAAAGGGCATTACAAAAATCGCAGGCAGAGCCTCCTAAGTGCATTATTTTCGAAGTTACAGCCAAAAAACCCAAGGCTTGATTAATCGAAGAAGAGCCTTGGTCGACCACTACAACTGAAACAATTTTTTTTTTAAGATGGGCTTTCGCTGATAGTCCTATCTTAAGGTACGCGTCGAGAGCTTCAAGAAAATGTATGATTATCATAGGTTTCGATCGGTGTTTCGAAAGTTACAGGCGATTATAGAAAATCGAGAAAACGGTAAGGAATACATACCCCTTGCAATTTATTTCGGCAAAAAATGGAAAGTGTTTCGGTCGACTTGTGCTTATACATGCTTAAAGAGGATGTAAAGAGGATCACAAAAATCGCAGGCAGAGCCTCCTAAGTGCATTATTTTCGAAGTTACAGACAAAAAACCAAAGGCTTGATTAATCGAGGAAGAGCCTTGGTCGATCAGTACAACTGAAACAATTTTTTATTAAAGATGGGCTTTCGCTGATCATCCTAACTTGAGGTATGCGTCGAGAGCTTCAAGAAAATGTATGATTATCATAGGTTTCGATCGGTGTTTCGAAAGTTACAAGCGATTATAGAAAATCAAGGAAACGGTAAGGAACACATGCCCCGTGCAATTTATTTCGGCAAAAAATGGAAAGTGTTTCGGTCGACTTGTGCTTATACACGCATAAAGAGGATGGAAAGAGGTACACAAAAATCGCAGGTAGAGCTTTCTAAGTGCATTATTTTCGAAGTTACAGCCAAAAAACCAAAGACTTGATTTATCGAGGAAGAGCCTTGGTCGACCACTACTACTGAAACAATATTTTTTTTAAAGATGGGCTGTCGCTGATAGTCCTATCTCAAGGTACGCGTCGACAGCTTCAAGAAAATGTATGATTATCGCAGGGTTCGATCGGTGTTTCGAAAGTTACAGGCGATTATTGAAAATCGAGGAAACGGCAAGGAATACATACCCCTTGCAATTTATTTCGGCAAAAAATGGAAAGTGTTTCGGTCGACTTGTCCTTATACGTACTTAAAGAGGATGGAAAGAGGTACACAAAAATCGCTGGCAGAGCTTTCTAAGTGCATTACTTTCGAAGTTATAGCCAAAAAACCAAAGACTTGATTAATCGAGGAAGAGCCTTGGTCGACCAGTACAACTGAAACAATTTTTTTTTAAAGATGGGCTTTCGCTGATCATCCTATCTTAAGGTACGCGTCGAGAGCTTCAAGT
This sequence comes from Anoplius nigerrimus, assembly GCA_914767735.1. Lineage (NCBI taxonomy): Eukaryota > Metazoa > Arthropoda > Insecta > Hymenoptera > Pompilidae > Anoplius > Anoplius nigerrimus. The sequence continues at coordinate 388,495 of CAJZBX010000625.1, forward strand.
AAATGTATGATTATCATAGGTTTCGATCGACGTTTCGAAAGATACAGGCGATTATAAAAAATCGAGGAAACGGCAAGGAATACATACCCCTTGCAATTTATTTCGGCAAAAAATGGAAAGTGTTTCGGTCGACTTGTGCTTATACATGCTTAAAGAGGATGTAAAGAGGATCACAAAAATCGAAGGCAGAGCCTTCTAAGTGCATTATTTTCGAAGTTACAGCCAAAGAACCAAAAACTTGATTAATCGAGGAAGAGCCTTGGTCGACCACTACTACTGAAACCATTTTTTTTACAAGATGGGCTTTCGCCGATAGTCCTATCTTAAGGTACGCGTCGAGTGCTTCAAGAAAATGTATGATTATCATAGGTTTCGATCGGTGTTTCGAAAGTTACAGGCGATTGTAGAATATCGAGGAAACGGTAAGGAATACATACCCCTTGCAATTTATTTCGGCAAAAAATGGGAATTGTTTCTTTCGACTTCTGCTTACCCTAGCTTAAAGAGGATGGAAAGAGGATCACAAAAATCCCAGGCAGAGCCATCTGAGTGCATTATTTTCGAAGTCACGGCCAAAAAACCCAAGACTTGATTAACCGAGGAAGAGCCTCGGTTCACCTCTACTACTGAAACAATATTTTTTTTAAAGATGGGCTTTCGCCGATAGCCCTATCTTAAGGTACGCGTCGAGTGCTTCAAGAAATTGTATGATTATCATAGGTTTCGATCGGTGTTTCGAAAGTTACAGGCGATTGTAGAAAATCGAGGAAACGGTAAGGAATAAATACCCCTTGCAATTTATTTCGGCAAAAAATGGAAAGTGTTTCGGTCGACTTGTGCTTATACACGCTTAAAGAGGATGGAAAGAGGATCACAAAAATCGTAGGCAGAGCTTTCTAAGTGCATTATTTTCGAAGTTATAGCCAAAAAACCAAAGACTTGATTTATCGAGGAAGAGCCTTGGTCGACCACTACTACTGAAACAATATTTTTTTTAAAGATAGGCTGTCGCTGATAGTCCTATCTCAAGGTACGCGTCGACAGCTTCAAGAAAATGTATGATTAGCATAGGTTTCGATCGGTGTTTCGAAAGTTACAGGCGATTAAAGAAAATCGAGGAAACGGTGAGGAATACATACCCATTGCAATATATTTCGGCAAATAATGGAAAGTGTTTCGGTCGACTTGTGCTTATACATGCTTAAAGAGAATGGAAAGAGGATCACAAAAATCGCAGGCAGAGCCTCCTAAGTGCATTATTTTCGAAGTTACAGCCAAAAAACCAAAGGCTTGATTAATCGAGGAAGAGCCTTGGTCGACCAGTACAACTGAAACAATTTTTTTTTAAAGATGGGCTTTCGCTGATCATCCTAACGTGAGGTACGCGTCGAGAGCTTCAAGAAAATGTATGATTATCATAGGTTTCGATCGGTGTTTCGAAAGTTACAAGCGATTATAGAAAATCAAGGAAACGGTAAGGAATACATACCCCTTGCAATTTATTTCGGCAAAAAATGGAAAGTGTTTCGGTCGACTTGTGCTTATACATGCTTAAAGAGGATGTAAAGAGGATCACAAAAATCGCAGGCAGAGCCTCCTAAGTGCATTATTTTCGAAGTTACAGCCAAAAAACCAAAGACTTGATTAATCGAGGAAGAGCCTTGGTCGACCACTACTACTGAAACAATATTTTTTTTAAAGATAGGCTGTCGCTGATAGTCCTATCTCAAGGTACGCGTCGACAGCTTCAAGAAAATGTATGATTAGCATAGGTTTCGATCGGTGTTTCGAAAGTTACAGGCGCTCATAGAAAATCGAGGAAACGGTAAGGAATACGTACCCCTTGCAATTTATTTCGGCAAAAAATGGAAAGTGTTTCGGTCGACTTGTGCTTATACATGCTTAAAGAGGATGGAAAGAGGATCACAAAAATCGCAGGCAGAGCTTTCTAAGTGCATTATTTTCGAGGTTATAGCCAAAAAACCAAAGACTTGATTAATCGAGGAAGAGCCTTGGTCGATCACTACTACTGAAACAATATTTTTTTTAAAGATAGGCTGTCGCTGATAGTCCTATCTCAAGGTACGCGTCGACAGCTTCAAGAAAATGTATGATTAGCATAGGTTTCGATCGGTGTTTCGAAAGTTACAGGCGATTAAAGAAAATCGAAGAAACGGTAAGGAATACATACCCATTGCAATTTATTTCGGCGAAAAATGGACAGTTTATCGATCAACTTGTGCTTACACACGCTGAAAGAGGATGGAAAGGGCATCACAAAAATCGCAGGCAGAGCCTCCTAAGTGCATTATTTTCGAAGTTACAGCCAAAAAACCCAAGGCTTGATTAATCGAAGAAGAGCCTTGGTCGACCACAACAACTGAAACAATTCTTTTTTAAGATGGGCTTTCGCTGATAGTCCTATCTTAAGGTACGCGTCGAGAGCTTCAAGAAAATGTATGATTATCATAGGTTTCGATCGGTGTTTCGAAAGTTACAGGCGATTAAAGAAAATCGAGGAAACGGTAAGGAATACATACCCATTGCAATTTATTTCGGCAAAAAATGGAAAGTGTTTCGGTGGACTTGTGCTTATACGTGCTTAAAGAGGATGGAAAGAGGATCACAAAAATCGCAGGCAGAGCTTTCTAAGTGCATTATTTTCGAAGTTATAGCCAAAAAACCAATAACTTGATTAATCGAGGAAGAGCCTTGCTCGACCACTACTACTGAAACAATATTTTTTTTAAAGATGGGCTGTCGCTGTTAGTCCTATCTCAAGGTACGCGTCGACAGCTTCAAGAAAATGTATGATTATCGCAGGGTTCGATCGGTGTTTCGAAAGTTACAGGCGATTATTGAAAATCGAGGAAACGGCAAGGAATACATACCCCTTGCAATTTATTTCGGCAAAAAATGGAAAGTGTTTCGGTCGACTTGTCCTTATACGTACTTAAAGAGGATGGAAAGAGGTACACAAAAATCGCTGGCAGAGCTTTCTAAGTGCATTACTTTCGAAGTTATAGCCAAAAAACCAAAGACTTGATTAATCGAGGAAGAGCCTTGGTCGACCAGTACAACTGAAACAATTTTTTTTTAAAGATGGGCTTTCGCTGATCATCCTATCTTAAGGTACGCGTCGAGAGCTTCAAGTAAATGTATGATTATCATAGGTTTCGATCGACGTTTCGAAAGATACAGGCGATTATAAAAAATCGAGGAAACGGCAAGGAATACATACCCCTTGCAATTTATTTCGGCAAAAAATGGAAAGTGTTTCGGTCGACTTGTGCTTATACATGCTTAAAGAGGATGTAAAGAGGATCACAAAAATCGAAGGCAGAGCCTTCTAAGTGCATTATTTTCGAAGTTACAGCCAAAGAACCAAAAACTTGATTAATCGAGGAAGAGCCTTGGTCGACCACTACTACTGAAACCATTTTTTTTACAAGATGGGCTTTCGCCGATAGTCCTATCTTAAGGTACGCGTCGAGTGCTTCAAGAAAATGTATGATTATCATAGGTTTCGATCGGTGTTTCGAAAGTTACAGGCGATTGTAGAATATCGAGGAAACGGTAAGGAATACATACCCCTTGCAATTTATTTCGGCAAAAAATGGGAATTGTTTCTTTCGACTTCTGCTTACCCTAGCTTAAAGAGGATGGAAAGAGGATCACAAAAATCCCAGGCAGAGCCATCTGAGTGCATTATTTTCGAAGTCACGGCCAAAAAACCCAAGACTTGATTAACCGAGGAAGAGCCTCGGTTCACCTCTACTACTGAAACAATATTTTTTTTAAAGATGGGCTTTCGCCGATAGCCCTATCTTAAGGTACGCGTCGAGTGCTTCAAGAAATTGTATGATTATCATAGGTTTCGATCGGTGTTTCGAAAGTTACAGGCGATTGTAGAAAATCGAGGAAACGGTAAGGAATAAATACCCCTTGCAATTTATTTCGGCAAAAAATGGAAAGTGTTTCGGTCGACTTGTGCTTATACACGCTTAAAGAGGATGGAAAGAGGATCACAAAAATCGTAGGCAGAGCTTTCTAAGTGCATTATTTTCGAAGTTATAGCCAAAAAACCAAAGACTTGATTTATCGAGGAAGAGCCTTGGTCGACCACTACTACTGAAACAATATTTTTTTTAAAGATAGGCTGTCGCTGATAGTCCTATCTCAAGGTACGCGTCGACAGCTTCAAGAAAATGTATGATTAGCATAGGTTTCGATCGGTGTTTCGAAAGTTACAGGCGATTAAAGAAAATCGAGGAAACGGTGAGGAATACATACCCATTGCAATATATTTCGGCAAATAATGGAAAGTGTTTCGGTCGACTTGTGCTTATACATGCTTAAAGAGAATGGAAAGAGGATCACAAAAATCGCAGGCAGAGCCTCCTAAGTGCATTATTTTCGAAGTTACAGCCAAAAAACCAAAGGCTTGATTAATCGAGGAAGAGCCTTGGTCGACCAGTACAACTGAAACAATTTTTTTTTAAAGATGGGCTTTCGCTGATCATCCTAACGTGAGGTACGCGTCGAGAGCTTCAAGAAAATGTATGATTATCATAGGTTTCGATCGGTGTTTCGAAAGTTACAAGCGATTATAGAAAATCAAGGAAACGGTAAGGAATACATACCCCTTGCAATTTATTTCGGCAAAAAATGGAAAGTGTTTCGGTCGACTTGTGCTTATACATGCTTAAAGAGGATGTAAAGAGGATCACAAAAATCGCAGGCAGAGCCTCCTAAGTGCATTATTTTCGAAGTTACAGCCAAAAAACCAAAGACTTGATTAATCGAGGAAGAGCCTTGGTCGACCACTACTACTGAAACAATATTTTTTTTAAAGATAGGCTGTCGCTGATAGTCCTATCTCAAGGTACGCGTCGACAGCTTCAAGAAAATGTATGATTAGCATAGGTTTCGATCGGTGTTTCGAAAGTTACAGGCGCTCATAGAAAATCGAGGAAACGGTAAGGAATACGTACCCCTTGCAATTTATTTCGGCAAAAAATGGAAAGTGTTTCGGTCGACTTGTGCTTATACATGCTTAAAGAGGATGGAAAGAGGATCACAAAAATCGCAGGCAGAGCTTTCTAAGTGCATTATTTTCGAGGTTATAGCCAAAAAACCAAAGACTTGATTAATCGAGGAAGAGCCTTGGTCGATCACTACTACTGAAACAATATTTTTTTTAAAGATAGGCTGTCGCTGATAGTCCTATCTCAAGGTACGCGTCGACAGCTTCAAGAAAATGTATGATTAGCATAGGTTTCGATCGGTGTTTCGAAAGTTACAGGCGATTAAAGAAAATCGAAGAAACGGTAAGGAATACATACCCATTGCAATTTATTTCGGCGAAAAATGGACAGTTTATCGATCAACTTGTGCTTACACACGCTGAAAGAGGATGGAAAGGGCATCACAAAAATCGCAGGCAGAGCCTCCTAAGTGCATTATTTTCGAAGTTACAGCCAAAAAACCCAAGGCTTGATTAATCGAAGAAGAGCCTTGGTCGACCACAACAACTGAAACAATTCTTTTTTAAGATGGGCTTTCGCTGATAGTCCTATCTTAAGGTACGCGTCGAGAGCTTCAAGAAAATGTATGATTATCATAGGTTTCGATCGGTGTTTCGAAAGTTACAGGCGATTAAAGAAAATCGAGGAAACGGTAAGGAATACATACCCATTGCAATTTATTTCGGCAAAAAATGGAAAGTGTTTCGGTGGACTTGTGCTTATACGTGCTTAAAGAGGATGGAAAGAGGATCACAAAAATCGCAGGCAGAGTTTTCTAAGTGCATTATTTTCGAAGTTATAGCCAAAAAACCAATAACTTGATTAATCGAGGAAGAGCCTTGCTCGACCACTACTACTGAAACAATATTTTTTTTAAAGATGGGCTGTCGCTGTTAGTCCTATCACAAGGTACGCGTCGACAGCTTCAAGTAAATGTATGATTAGCATAGGTTTCGATCGGTGTTTCGAAAGTTAGAGGCGATTATAGAAAATCAAGGAAACGGTAAGGAATACATGCCCCGTGCAATTTATTTCGGCAAAAAATGGAAAGTGTTTCGGTCGACTTGTGCTTATACATGCTTAAAGAGGATGGAAAGAGGATCACAAAAATCGTAGGCAGAGCTTTCTAAGTGCATTATTTTCGAAGTTATAGCCAAAAAACCAAAGAATTGAATAATCGAGGAAGAGCCTTGGTCGACCACTACAACTGAAACAATTTTTTTTTAAAGATGGGCTTTCGCTGATAGTCCTATCTTAAGGTACGCGTCGAGATCTTCAAGAAAATGTGTGATTAGCATAGGTTTCGATCGGTGTTTCGAAAGTTACAGACGATTATAGAAAATCGAGGAAACGGTGAGGAATACATACCCATTGCAATATATTTCGGCAAATAATGGAAAGTGTTTCGGTCGACTTGTGCTTATACATGCTTAAAGAGAATGGAAAGAGGATCACAAAAATCGCAGGCAGAGCCTCCTAAGTGCATTATTTTCGAAGTTACAGCTAAAAAACCCAAGACTTGATTAGCCGAGGAAGAGCCTTGGTCGACCACTAGTACTGAAACAATATTTTTTTTAAAGATGGGCTTTCGCTGATAGTCCTATCTTAAAGTACGCGTCGAGAGCGAGAAAATGTATGATTATCATAGGTTTCGATCGGTGGTTCGAAAGTCACAGGCAATTGAAGAATATCGAGGAAACGGTGAGGGATACATACCCCTTGCAATTTATTTCGGCAAATAATTGAAAGTGTTTCAGTCGACTTGTGCTTATACATTCTTAAAGAGGATGGAAAGAGGATCACAACAATCGCAGGCAGAGCCTTCTAAGTGCATTATTTTCGAAGTTACAGTCAAAAAACCAAAGGCTTGATTAATCGAGGAAGAGCCTTGGTCGACCACGACTACTGCAACAATATTTCTTTCAAAGATGGGCTTTCGCTGATAGTTCTATCTTAAAGTACGCATCGAGAGCTTCGATAAAATGTATGATTATTATAAGTTTCGATCGGTGGTTCGAAAGTTGCAGGCGATTATAGAAAATCGAGGAAACGGTAAGGAATACATACCCCTTGCAATTTATTTCGACAAAAAATGGAAATTGTTTCCTTCGACTTGTGCCTATACATGCTTAAAGAGTATGGAAAGAGGATCACAAAAATCGAAGGCAGAGCCTTCTAAGTGCATTATTTTCGAAGTTACAGCCAAAAAACCAAAAACTTGATTAATCGAGGAAGAGCCTTGGTCGACCACTACTACTGAAACCATTTTTTTTACAAGATGGGCTTTCGCCGATAGTCCTATCTTAAGGTACGCGTCGAGTGCTTCAAGAAAATGTATGATTATCATAGGTTTCGATCGGTGTTTCGAAAGTTACAGGCGATTGTAGAATATCGAGGAAACGGTAAGGAATACATACCCCTTGCAATTTATTTCGGCAAAAAATGGGAATTGTTTCTTTCGACTTCTGCTTACCCTAGCTTAAAGAGGATGGAAAGAGGATCACAAAAATCCCAGGCAGAGCCATCTGAGTGCATTATTTTCGAAGTCACGGCCAAAAAACCCAAGACTTGATTAACCGAGGAAGAGCCTCGGTCCACCTCTACTACTGAAACAATATTTTTTTTAAAGATGGGCTTTCGCCGATAGCCCTATCTTAAGGTACGCGTCGAGTGCTTCAAGAAATTGTATGATTATCATAGGTTTCGATCGGTGTTTCGAAAGTTACAGGCGATTGTAGAAAATCGAGGAAACGGTAAGGAATAAATACCCCTTGCAATTTATTTCGGCAAAAAATGGAAAGTGTTTCGGTCGACTTGTGCTTATACACGCTTAAAGAGGATGGAAAGAGGATCACAAAAATCGTAGGCAGAGCTTTCTAAGTGCATTATTTTCGAAGTTATAGCCAAAAAACCAAAGACTTGATTTATCGAGGAAGAGCCTTGGTCGACCACTACTACTGAAACAATATTTTTTTTAAAGATAGGCTGTCGCTGATAGTCCTATCTCAAGGTACGCGTCGACAGCTTCAAGAAAATGTATGATTAGCATAGGTTTCGATCGGTGTTTCGAAAGTTACAGGCGATTAAAGAAAATCGAGGAAACGGTGAGGAATACATACCCATTGCAATATATTTCGGCAAATAATGGAAAGTGTTTCGGTCGACTTGTGCTTATACATGCTTAAAGAGAATGGAAAGAGGATCACAAAAATCGCAGGCAGAGCCTCCTAAGTGCATTATTTTCGAAGTTACAGCCAAAAAACCAAAGGCTTGATTAATCGAGGAAGAGCCTTGGTCGACCAGTACAACTGAAACAATTTTTTTTTAAAGATGGGCTTTCGCTGATCATCCTAACGTGAGGTACGCGTCGAGAGCTTCAAGAAAATGTATGATTATCATAGGTTTCGATCGGTGTTTCGAAAGTTACAAGCGATTATAGAAAATCAAGGAAACGGTAAGGAATACATACCCCTTGCAATTTATTTCGACAAAAAATGGAAATTGTTTCCTTCGACTTGTGCCTATACATGCTTAAAGAGGATGGGAAGAGGATCACAAAAATCGAAGGCAGAGCCTTCTAAGTGCATTATTTTCGAAGTTACAGCCAAAAAACCAAAAACTTGATTAATCGAGGAAGAGCCTTGGTCGACCACTACTACTGAAACCATTTTTTTTACAAGATGGGCTTTCGCCGATAGTCCTATCTTAAGGTACGCGTCGAGTGCTTCAAGAAAATGTATGATTATCATAGGTTTCGATCGGTGTTTCGAAAGTTACAGGCGATTGTAGAAAATCGAGGAAACGGCAAGGAATACATACCCCTTGCAATTTATTTCGGCAAAAAATGGACAGTTTTTCGATCAACTTGTGCTTATACACGCTGAAAGAGGATGGAAAGGGCATCACAAAAATCGCAGGCAAAGCTGTCTAAGTGCATTATTTTCGAAGTTACAGCCAAAAAACCCAAGACTTGATTAATCGAGGAAGAGCCTTGTTCAACCACTACTACTGAAACATTATTTTTGTTTAAAGATGGGCTTTCGCTGATAGTCCTATCTTAAGGAACACGTCGAGAGCTTCAAGAAAATGTATGATTATCATAGGTTTCGATCTCTGTTTCGAAAGTTACAGGCGATTAAAGAAAATCGAGGAAACGGTAAGGAATACATACCCATTGCAATTTATTTCGGCAAAAAATGGAAAGTGTTTCGGTCGACTTGTGCTTATACATGCTTAAAGAGGATGGAAAGAGGACCACAATAATCGCAGGCTGAGCTTTCTAAGTGCATTATTTTTGAAGTTACAGCCAAAAAACCCAAGACTTGATTAACCGAGGAAGAGCCTTCGTCAACTACTACTACTGAAACTTAATTTTTTTTTAAAGATGGGTTTTCGCTGATAGTCCAATCTTAAGGTACGCGTCGAGAGCTTCAAGAAAATGAATGATTATCATAGGTTTCGATCGGTGTTTCGAAAGTTACAGGCGATTATAGAAAATCGAGGAAACGGTAAGGAATACATACCCCTTGCAATTTATGTCGGCAAAAAATGGACAGTTTTTCGATCAACTTGTGCTTATACACGCTGAAAGAGGATGGAAAGGGCATCACAAAAATCGCAGGCAAAGCTTTCTAAGTGCATTATTTTCGAAGTTACAGCCAAAAAACCCAAGACTTGATTAATCGAGGAAGAGCCTTGTTCAACCACTACTACTGAAACATTATTTTTGTTTAAAGATGGGCTTTCGCTGATAGTCCTATCTTAAGGAACACGTCGAGAGCTTCAAGAAAATGTATGATTATCATAGGTTTCGATCTCTGTTTCGAAAGTTACAGGCGATTAAAGAAAATCGAGGAAACGGTAAGGAATAAATACCCCTTGCAATTTATTTCGGCAAAAAATGGAAAGTGTTTCGGTCGACTTGTGCTTATACACGCTTAAAGAGGATGGAAAGAGGATCACAAAAATCGTAGGCAGAGCTTTCTAAGTGCATTATTTTCGAAGTTATAGCCAAAAATCCAAAGACTTGATTAATCGAGGAAGAGCCTTGGTCGACCACTACTACTGAAACAATATTTTTTTTAAAGATAGGCTGTCGCTGATAGTCCTATCTCAAGGTACGCGTCGACAGCTTCAAGAAAATGTATGATTAGCATAGGTTTCGATCGGTGTTTCGAAAGTTACAGGCGATTAAAGAAAATCGAGGAAACGGTGAGGAATACATACCCATTGCAATATATTTCGGCAAATAATGGAAAGTGTTTCGGTCGACTTGTGCTTATACATGCTTAAAGAGAATGGAAAGAGGATCACAAAAATCGCAGGCAGAGCCTCCTAAGTGCATTATTTTCGAAGTTACAGCTAAAAAACCCAAGACTTGATTAGCCGAGGAAGAGCCTTGGTCGACCACTAGTACTGAAACAATATTTTTTTTAAAGATGGGCTTTCGCTGATAGTCCTATCTTAAAGTACGCGTCGAGAGCGAGAAAATGTATGATTATCATAGGTTTCGATCGGTGGTTCGAAAGTCACAGGCAATTGAAGAATATCGAGGAAACGGTGAGGGATACATACCCCTTGCAATTTATTTCGACAAAAAATGGAAATTGTTTCCTTCGACTTGTGCCTATACATGCTTAAAGAGGATGGGAAGAGGATCACAAAAATCGAAGGCAGAGCCTTCTAAGTGCATTATTTTCGAAGTTACAGCCAAAAAACCAAAAACTTGATTAATCGAGGAAGAGCCTTGGTCGACCACTACTACTGAAACCATTTTTTTTACAAGATGGGCTTTCGCCGATAGTCCTATCTTAAGGTACGCGTCGAGTGCTTCAAGAAAATGTATGATTATCATAGGTTTCGATCGGTGTTTCGAAAGTTACAGGCGATTGTAGAAAATCGAGGAAACGGCAAGGAATACATACCCCTTGCAATTTATTTCGGCAAAAAATGGGAATTGTTTCTTTCGACTTCTGCTTACCCTAGCTTAAAGAGGATGGAAAGAGGATCACAAAAATCCCAGGCAGAGCCATCTGAGTGCATTATTTTCGAAGTCACGGCCAAAAAACCCAAGACTTGATTAACCGAGGAAGAGCCTCGGTCCACCTCTACTACTGAAACAATATTTTTTTTAAAGATGGGCTTTCGCCGATAGCCCTATCTTAAGGTACGCGTCGAGTGCTTCAAGAAATTGTATGATTATCATAGGTTTCGATCGGTGTTTCGAAAGTTACAGGCGATTGTAGAAAATCGAGGAAACGGCAAGGAATACATACCCCTTGCAATTTATTTCGGCAAATAATGGAATGTGTTTTGATCGACTTGTGCTTATATACACTTAAAGAGGATGGAAAGAGGATCACAAAAATCGTAGGCAGAGCTTTCTAAGTGCATTATTTTCGAAGTTATAGCCAAAAAACCAAAGACTTGATTAATCGAGGAAGAGCCTTGGTCGACCACTACTACTGAAACAATATTTTTTTTAAAGATGGGCTGTCGCTGATAGTCCTATCTCAAGGTACGCGTCGACAGCTTCAAGAAAATGTATGATTAGCATAGGTTTCGATCGGTGTTTCGAAAGTTACAGGCGATTAAAGAAAATCGAGGAAACGGTGAGGAATACATACCCATTGCAATATATTTCGGCAAATAATGGAAAGTGTTTCGGTCGACTTGTGCTTATACATGCTTAAAGAGAATGGAAAGAGGATCACAAAAATCGCAGGCAGAGCCTCCTAAGTGCATTATTTTCGAAGTTACAGCTAAAAAACCCAAGACTTGATTAGCCGAGGAAGAGCCTTGGTCGACCACTAGTACTGAAACAATATTTTTTTTAAAGATGGGCTTTCGCTGATAGTCCTATCTTAAAGTACGCGTCGAGAGCGAGAAAATGTATGATTATCATAGGTTTCGATCGGTGGTTCGAAAGTCACAGGCAATTGAAGAATATCGAGGAAACGGTGAGGGATACATACCCCTTGCAATTTATTTCGGCAAATAATTGAAAGTGTTTCAGTCGACTCGTGCTTATACATTCTTAAAGAGGATGGAAAGAGGATCACAACAATCGCAGGCAGAGCCTTCTAAGTGCATTATTTTCGAAGTTACAGTCAAAAAACCAAAGGCTTGATTAATCGAGGAAGAGCCTTGGTCGACCACGACTACTGCAACAATATTTCTTTCAAAGATGGGCTTTCGCTGATAGTTCTATCTTAAAGTACGCATCGAGAGCTTCGATAAAATGTATGATTATTATAAGTTTCGATCGGTGGTTCGAAAGTTGCAGGCGATTATAGAAAATCGAGGAAACGGTAAGGAATACATACCCCTTGCAATTTATTTCGACAAAAAATGGAAATTGTTTCCTTCGACTTGTGCCTATACATGCTTAAAGAGTATGGAAAGAGGATCACAAAAATCGCAGGCAGAGCCTCCTAAGTGCATTATTTTCGAAGTTACAGCCAAAAAACCAAACGCTTGATTAATCGAGGAAGAGCCTTGGTCGACCAGTACAACTGAAACAATTTTTTTTTTAAGATGGGCTTACGCTGATCATTCTAACTTAAGGTACGCGTCGAGAGCTTCAAGAAAATGTATGATTATCATAGGTTTCGATCGGCGTTTCGAAAGTTACAGGCGATTATAGAAATTCGAGGAAACGGCAAGGAATACATACCCCTTGCAATTTATTTCGGCAAAAAATGGAAAGTGTTTCGGTCGACTTGTCCTTATACGTACTTAAAGAGGATGGAAAGAGGTACACAAAAATCGCTGGCAGAGCTTTCTAAGTGCATTACTTTCGAAGTTATAGCCAAAAAACCAAAGACTTGATTAATCGAGGAAGAGCCTTGGTCGACCAGTACAACTGAAACAATTTTTTTTTAAAGATGGGCTTTCGCTGATCATCCTATCTTAAGGTACGCGTCGAGAGCTTCAAGAAAATGTATGATTATCATAGGTTTCGATCGGTGTTTCGAAAGTTACAGGCGCTCATAGAAAATCGAGGAAACGGTAAGGAATACGTACCCCTTGCAATTTATTTCGGCAAAAAATGGAAAGTGTCTCGGTCGACTTGTGCTTATACATGCTTAAAGAGGATGGAAAGAGGATCACAAAAATCGCAGGCAGAGCTTTCTAAGTCCATTATTTTCGAGGTTATAGCCAAAAAACCAAAGACTTGATTAATCGAGGAAGAGCCTTGGTCGACCACTCCTACTGAATGTAAGGATTTTGTGGCAGTTGGTCTTACGCTTATTTACAATTGGGAGACCCGTTAGAATATTAAATAACAGTGGTTTATTTAAATAAAACTCGTCTTACATGTCTCTTACAATGTTCTTACTTCTTACTTTCGATTCTTCCTCTTACGTGGTCTGACTCTTACTCCTTCCGTAGTCCGATTCTTACTGTCGGCACGCGCGTCCTCATCAAAGGGCGCCGACGACCCCGACCGCCACTCGAAGTCGTCGCGTCACACTCTCCGTGCCTGCCTTCTATTGTCTTGGTATCTTTCTCTTTCGTATCTTGCGTTTCATCTTTCATTCGTCTTACATGAAACAATATTTTTTTTAAAGATAGGCTGTCGCTGATAGTCCTATCTCAAGGTACGCGTCGATAGCTTCAAGAAAATGTATGATTAGCATAGGTTTCGATCGGTGTTTCGAAAGTTACAGGCGCTTATAGAAAATCGAGGAAACGGTAAGGAATACATACCCCTTGCAATTTATTTCGGCAAAAAATGGACAGTTTTTCGATCAACTTGTGCTTACACACGCTGAAAGAGGATGGAAAGGGCATCACAAAAATCGCAGGCAGAGCCTCCTATGTGCATTATTTTCGAAGTTATAGCCAAAAAACCAAAGACTTGATTAATCGAGGAAGAGCCTTGGTCGACCACTACTACTGAAACAATATTTTTTTTAAAGATGGGCTGTCGCTGATAGTCCTATCTCAAGGTACGCGTCGACAGCTTCAAGAAAATGTATGATTAGTATAGGTTTCGATCGGTGTTTCGAAAGTTACAGGCGATTATAGAAAATCGAGGAAACGGTAAGGAATACATACCCCATGCAATTTATTTCGGCAAAAAATTGACAGTTTTTCGATCAACTTGTGCTTACACACGCTGAAAGAGGATGGAAAGAGCATTACAAAAATCGCAGGCAGAGCCTCCTAAGTGCATTGTTTTCGAAGTTACAGCCAAAAAACCCAAGGCTTGATTAATCGAAGAAGAGCCTTGGTCGACCACTACAACTGAAACAATTTTTTTTTTAAGATGGGCTTTCGCTGATAGTCCTATCTTAAGGTACGCGTCGAGAGCTTCAAGAAAATGTATGATTATCATAGGTTTCGATCGGTGTTTCGAAAGTTACAGGCGATTAAAGAAAATCGAGGAAACGGGAAGGAATAAATACCCCTTGCAATTTATTTCGGCAAAAATTGGAAAGTGTTTCGGTCGACTTGTGCTTATACATGCTTAAAGAGGATGGAAAGAGGATCACAAAAATCGGAGGCAGAGCTTTCTAAGTGCATTATTTTCGAAGTTATAGCCAAAAAACCAAAGACTTGAATAATCGAGGAAGAGCCTTGGTCGACCACTACAACTGAAACAATTTTTTTTTAAAGATGGGCTTTCGCTGATAGTCCTATCTTAAGGTACGCGTCGAGATCTTCAAGAAAATGTATGATTAGCATAGGTTTCGATCGGTGTTTCGAAAGTTACAGACGATTATAGAAAATCGAGGAAACGGTAAGGAATACATACCCCTTGCAATTTATTTCGGCAAAAAATGGAAAGTGTTTCGGTCGACTTGTGCTTATACATGCTTAAAGAGGATGTAAAGAGGATCACAAAAATCGAAGGCAGAGCCTCCTAAGTGCATTATTTTCGAAGTTACAGACAAAAAACCAAAGACTTGATTAATCGAGGAAGAGCCTTGGTCGACCACTACTACTGAAACAATATTTTTTTTAAAGATGGGCTGTCGCTGATAGTCCTATCTCAAGGTACGCGTCGACAGCTTCAAGAAAATGTATGATTAGCATAGGTTTCGATCGGTGTTTCGAAAGTTACAGGCGATTATAGAAAATCGAGGAAACGGTAAGGAATACATACCCCATGCAATTTATTTCGGCAAAAAATTGACAGTTTTTCGATCAACTTGTGCTTACACACGCTGAAAGAGGATGGAAAGGGCATTACAAAAATCGCAGGCAGAGCCTCCTAAGTGCATTATTTTCGAAGTTACAGCCAAAAAACCCAAGGCTTGATTAATCGAAGAAGAGCCTTGGTCGACCAGTACAACTGAAACAATTTTTTTTTAAAGATGGGCTTTCGCTGATCATTCTAACTTAAGGTACGCGTCGAGAGCTTCAAGAAAATGTATGATTATCATAGGTTTCGATCGGCGTTTCGAAAGTTACAGGCGATTATAGAAATTCGAGGAAACGGCAAGGAATACATACCCCTTGCAATTTATTTCGGCAAAAAATGGAAAGTGTTTCGGTCGACTTGTCCTTATACGTACTTAAAGAGGATGGAAAGAGGTACACAATGTAGCGACCGTACTGGTGCGAACCGCAACGAATATGCGCAACGATTGTCCCGTCCTAATCCTTCCATGTCCTAATCCTTCCGTATCGTAATCCCTTCTCAATAGGCCGTCCGCAATATACATTTTCCAATTCCGCCCGATGCGTCACTATCTTTATCAATAAACATTTCCTTCCGTCCTTTCCACCAATCACGAATTTGGCAACTCCCACTCTTCGTTCCCTTCCGAGTTTTCCTCCGGAGTTGCGAGCCCACGAGCGGCCAGTTCCGTCGAGACGACGAAGTGTGAGCAGACGAATAAAGAGTACGACAAGCGATTCCTGAGCGTTTTAACCTTCCACCAGCTCACCCACAAACTGGTGACCACCCGACGTGTACGGTCGCGAAGAACTAGTTTCTTTTCTTTCCGGATAACGAACGCAGAGTGTGTGAGCTGTTGCACGATGGAGCCATCAAACGATCCGATCAGCGCGCAGGACTTCGCACCAGCAACGGCACGAGTGGCGGTCCGCATTCCACCCTTTTGGGAGAAGAACCCGACGACGTGGTTCAGACAACTCGAGTCCCAGTTCGTGTTGGCGGGGATTACGCAGGACGCAACGAAGTACCATTTCGTCGCAGCAAATTTAGACAATCGGTACGCTGAAGTGGTTATCGATATCATCAACAACCCCCCGGCAACCGACATGTACGAGAAGCTCAGGACGGAACTCATCCGACGATTGTCCGACTCGAAGGAGCATAATATCCGCCACCTCATAGAACACGAGGAAATCGGCGACCGGAAACCGTCCACGTTCCTGCGAACACTCCAAGGTCTGGCAGGCGACACGGTATCAGACGACTTCCTGAAGACGCTGTGGATGGGGCGTTTGCCTACCTCGGTGCAGACAGTGCTCATCACCCATCAAAAGGAAAGTCTGTCCGAACTCGCAACGCTTGCAGACGCGATGATGGAGGTCACACCACGGACTCAGGTCGCAGCAGTTACACCAGCACCGGACGAATGGCGTGCCGACATCGCGGAACTTCGTCGCGAGATCGCCGCCCTTCGCATCGGAAGCAGACGACCTCAGCGGTCACGTCCTCACACGCAAGGCCGCCGACGCAGCCCCTCACGATCACGCGACCGTCGTAGGGAAGCAGAACCGGACGACGGTATGTGTTGGTATCATCGGAAGCACGGAGCTGCCGCACAAAAATGCCGCAAGCCCTGCACATACGCGCCGGGAAACGAATAGGCAGATCGTTGATGGCGGCGAACGATTCCGAGCCTTCCTCGAGCCGCTTATTCGTCACAGATCGCGATACGAAAACCGCGTTCATGGTCGACACTGGATCCGATCTGTGCGTCTTTCCGCGTGCGCGGGCGAAAGGGGCGCGTAAAGCAACTACCTACCAGCTTTTCGCCGCGAACGGCTCGGTCATACTCACATACGGTTTCACGAACCTGCGCCTTAAACTCGGCTTGCAAAAGGACTTCGAGTGGCGTTTCGTTATCGCGGACGTCACCACGCCGATCTTAGGAGCGGATTTTTTGTGCTTTTTTCGACTCCTAGTCGATTTAGCATCAGAAAGACTGATTGATGGCACCACAATGCGCACGACGAAGGGTCGAGTCGCCGAAAATCTGGTGGGTAGTGTGAAGGTGATCTCCGGTTCGTCGAGGTTTCACGCGATCCTGGCCGAATTTCCGGACATTACACGTCCGTCAGGAAAACATCGCCAAACAAAACACTCCACCACACACCACATCCGTACCACGCCGGGACAGCCGGTCTCCTGCAAGCCACGCCGACTCGCCCCCGACACGCTGCGCATCGCAAAGGCAGAGTTCGAGGCCATGGTGAGGGACGGAACAGCACGCCGGTCAGAAAGCTGCTGGTCATCGGCCCTTCACTTGGTCCCCAAGAAGAACAACGAGTGGCGCCCATGTGGAGACTACCGTGCCCTGAACGCCAGGACCATTCCGGATAAGTATCCTGTTCCCCACATCGAGGACTTTGCGCAGCGCTTATCGGGAAAAACCGTATTCTCCACGTTAGATTTGGTCCGCGCCTACAACCAAATTCCGGTTCATCCAGACGACATCCCAAAAACGGCTATAACGACACCCTTCGGACTGTTTGAATTTCCGTTTATGTCATTCGGCCTACGGAACGCGGCGCAAACGTTCCAACGATTTATAGACGAGGTATTGCGCGGCCTCGACTGGTGTTACGCGTACATCGATGACATACTCGTAGCATCCAGCTCGATCGAGGAACACGAGGGCCATTTACGCGAACTTTTTAGCCGACTCAACGACTACGGGGTCCTCATAAACGCCGCGAAATGTGTCTTCGGCGCGTCGGAGGTAAAATTCCTCGGCTACACCGTATCCGCGCACGGTACCCGCCCCTTACCCGAAAAAGTCGAAGCGATCCGGATCTATCCGCGCCCGGAAACTGTGAAGGAATTACGACAATTCCTCGGAATAGTAAATTTCTATCGACGCTTCGTCCCAGCGGCCGCGGAAATACAGGCACCCCTCAACGAAGCCTTGCGAGGGAACGTGAAAGGCCGAACTCCTATCAAATGGTCCACGGAAAGGGACGCAGCATTTGGCAAGTGCAAAGAGAGTCTCGCGCGTGCAGCTCTCCTAGCTCATCCCGACCCGACGCTACCGTGGGCGATATTCTCGGACGCATCAGATTTCACCGTAGGCGCTGCCCTGCAGCAACGTTCACGCGACGGTTGGCAACCACTGGCATTTTTCACCAAAAAATTAACACAGACCGAACGAAACTACAGTCCGTACGAGCGGGAGCTTCTCGCGATCTATAAAGCCGTAAAATACTTTAAACACATGATCGAGGGACGAACGTTCACGATCTTCACCGACCATAAACCCATAACCTTCGCTTTCGCGCAAAAACCGGAGAAGCACACCCCACGTCAATTCCGCTACCTGGACTTGATTGGACAATACACTACCGACATCCGCCACGTGGCAGGTAAAGACAATATCATCGCCGACGCCTTATCGCGAATTGCTTCAATTTTCCAGACGATTGATTTCGCGGAACTTGCCGAGTCGCAGCGCGAAGACGACGAGTTAAATTCATTTTTGGGGCCGGATTCATCGTTAACGCTAAAGAAAATTACGCTCCCGGGTACGACAACCCAGCTATATTGCGACACCTCGGGTAACGCTTTACGACCGTTTGTAACCCAAGCCTTCCGTAGGCAGGTATTCGCGTCGTTACACGACCTCGCGCACCCAGGTGTTAGAGCAACCGCTAAATTAATATCGCGACGCTTTGTGTGGCCAGGTATGCAAAAAGATTGCCGAACTTGGGCCAAAGCATGCGTACATTGCCAACGCGCGAAAGTAACAAGGCACGTGTCCGCCCCAACCGGGCAATTCACCGCACCTTCGGCGCGTTTCGAGCATATCCACGTGGATATTGTCGGCCCATTGCCCATGTCGAGAGGGTACAGGTATTGTGTGACCTGCGTGGACCGTTTCACCCGTTGGCCCGAGGCGTTCCCGGTCGAAAACATCACGGCCGAGACAGTAGCGACAACTTTAGTTACCGGTTGGATTGCGAGATTCGGGGTACCACTGCGACTAACCACCGATCAGGGACGACAGTTCGAGTCCGCATTATTCGAGCAATTATCTCGCTTACTAGGGACGCGTCACTTGCGCACAACCGCCTATCACCCCGCGGCGAATGGGATGGTCGAACGCCTTCACCGTCAACTTAAGAACGCGATCGTATGTCATGCAGACGAAGGGTG
Source organism: Anoplius nigerrimus (assembly GCA_914767735.1). Classification (NCBI taxonomy): domain Eukaryota; kingdom Metazoa; phylum Arthropoda; class Insecta; order Hymenoptera; family Pompilidae; genus Anoplius; species Anoplius nigerrimus. The sequence goes on from CAJZBX010000625.1 coordinate 407,860, forward strand.
GATCGACGCGCTACCCATCGTCCTTTTAGGCATTCGAACGGCCTGGAAGGACGACTTACAAGCGACGGTCGCAGAGATGGTATACGGGGAATCTCTACGACTACCAGGCGAGTTTTTGACACCGGTTCGCGGTCCTACCCACAGCGACGAACCGTTTGTGGCACGTCTCAAGGACCATTTCCGCAACTTGCAACCGATTGCAGCCGCACGCCACGGCACCAAACACACGTTCGTGTTCCGCGACTTAGCGACGGCATCCCATGTTTTTATAAGACATGGTGCTGTGCGAAAATCGTTGCAACCGACATACGACGGTCCAAACGCTGTGGTTGAACGACAACCCAAATATTTTAACGTACGCGTGAAAAACAGAACCATACCCATTTCAATAGACCGTTTGAAACCAGCTTACGTACTGACGGACAGTGACGAACGAAGACCGAACAACATATCAGACGGAACGACACCGACAGTTAACGCACCAGATACGACCACCACAAGTAGCACTCCGGCTAGAACAACCGAACGAACAACGAGGTCAGGAAGACGAATACAGACCCCGAACCGTTACGGCATTAGCGCGTAATATTCATAACGGCGTAGATCTAGGCATTTTTCTGTTTGTAACATATTGTAAATAGTAGGTCATAAGTGTACATATGTAATTAGCTAGTTTAAGTGCGAGCGCACCCCTATTTTCACCAAGGGGGGTGATGTAGCGACCGTACTGGTGCAAACCGCAACGAATATGCGCAACGATTGTCCCGTCCTAATCCTTCCATGTCCTAATCCTTCCGTATCGTAATCCCTTCTCAATAGGCCGTCCGCAATATACATTTTCCAATTCCGCCCGATGCGTCACTATCTTTATCAATAAACATTTCCTTCCGTCCTTTCCACCAATCACGAATTTGGCAACTCCCACTCTTCGTTCCCTTCCGAGTTTTCCTCCGGAGTTGCGAGCCCACGAGCGGCCAGTTCCGTCGAGACGACGAAGTGTGAGCAGACGAATAAAGAGTACGACAAGCGATTCCTGAGCGTTTTAACCTTCCACCAGCTCACCCACACACAAAAATCGCTGGCAGAGCGTTCTAAGTGCATTACTTTCGAAGTTATAGCCAAAAAACCAAAGACTTGATTAATCGAGGAAGAGCCTTGGTCGACCAGTACAACTGAAACAATTTTTTTTTAAAGATGGGCTTTCGCTGATCATCCTATCTTAAGGTACGCGTCGAGAGCTTCAAGAAAATGTATGATTATCATAGGTTTCGATCGACGTTTCGAAAGATACAAACGATTATAAAAAATCGAGGAAACGGCAAGGAATACATACCCCTTGCAATTTATTTCGGCAAAAAATGGAAAGTGTTTCGGTCGACCTGTGCTTATACATGCTTAAAGAGGATGTAAAGAGGATCACAAAAATCGCAGGCAGAGCCTCCTAAGTGCATTATTTTCGAAGTTACAGCCAAAAAACCAAAGGCTTGATTAATCGAAGAAGAGCCTTGGTCGACCACTACAACTGAAACAATTTTTTTTTTAAGATGGGCTTTCGCTGATAGTCCTATCTTAAGGTACGCGCCGAGAGCTTCAAGAAAATGTATGATTATCATAGGTTTCGATCGGTGTTTCGAAAGTTACAGGCGATTATAGAAAATCGTGGAAACGGTAAGGAAAACATACCCCTTGCAATTTATTTCGGCAAAAAATGGAAAGTGTTTCAGTCGACTTGTGCTTATGCATGCTTAAAGAGGATGTAAAGAGGATCACAAAAATCGCAGGCAGAGCTTTCTAAGTGCATTATTTTCGAAGTTATAGCCAAAAAACAAATAACTTGATTAATCGAGGAAGAGCCTTGGTCGACCACTACAACTGAAACCATTTTTTTTTTAAGATGGGCTTTCGCTGATCATTCTAACTTAAGGTGCGCGTCGAGAGCTTCATGAAAATGTATGATTATCATAGGTTTCGATCGGTGTTTCGAAAGTTACAGGCGATTAAAAGAAATCGAGGAAACGGTAAGACATAAATACCCCTTGCAATTTATTTCGGCAAAAAATGGAAAGTGTTTCGGTCGACTTGTGCTTATACATGCTTAAAGAGGATGGAAAGAGGATCACAAAAATCGAAGGTAGAGCTTTCTAAGTCCATTTTTTTCGAAGTTATAGCCAAAAAACCAAAGACTTGATTAATCGAGGAAAAGCCTTGGTCGACCACTACTACTGAAACAATATTTTTTTTAAAGATGGGCTGTCGCTGATAGTCCTATCTCAAGGTACGCGTCGACAGCTTCAAGAAAATGTATGATTAGCATAGGTTTCGATCGGTGTTTCGAAAGTTACAGGCGATTATAGAAAATCGAGAAAACGGTAAGGAATACGTACCCCTTGCAATTTATTTCGGCAAAAAATGGACAGTTTTTCGATCGACTTGTGCTTATACATGCTTAAAGAGGATGGAAAGGGCATCACAAAAATCGCAGGCAGAGCCTCCTAAGTGCATTATTTTCGAAGTTACAGCCAAAAAACCAAAGGCTTGATTAATCGAAGAAGAGCCTTGGTCGACCACTACAACTGAAACAATTTTTTTTTTAAGATGGGCTTTCGCTGATAGTCCTATCTTAAGGTACGCGCCGAGAGCTTCAAGAAAATGTATGATTATCATAGGTTTCGATCGGTGTTTCGAAAGTTACAGGCGATTAAAGAAAATCGAGGAAACGGTAAGGAATAAATACCCCTTGCAATTTATTTCGGCAAAAAATGGAAAGTGTTTCGGTCGACTTGTGCTTATACATGCTTAAAGAGGATGGAAAGAGGATCACAAAAATCGCAGGCAGAGCTTTCTAAGTACATTATTTTCGAAGTTATAGCCAAAAAACCAAAGACTTGATTAATCGAGGAAGAGCCTTGGTCGACCACTACTACTGAAACAATATTTTTTTTAAAGATGGGCTTTCGCTGATCATCCTATCTTAAGGTACGCGTCGAGAGCTTCAAGAAAATGTATGATTATCATAGGTTTCGATCGGCGTTTCGAAAGATACAGGCGATTATAGAAAATCGAGGAAACGGCAAGGAATACATACCCCTTGCAATTTATTTCGGCAAAAAATGGAAAGTGTTTCGGTCGACTTGTGCTTATAAATGCTAAAGAGGATGGACAGGGCATCACAAAAATCGCAGGCAGTGCCTTGTAATTGCATTATTTTTGAAGTTACAGCCAAAAAACCAAAGACTTGATTAATCGAAGAAGAGCCTTGGTCGAACACTACTACTGAAACAATATTTATTTTTAAAGATGAGCTGTCGCTGATCATCCTAACTTAAGGTACGCGTCGAGAGCTTCAAGAAAGTGTATGATTATCATAGGTTTCGATCGGTGTTTCGAAAGTTACAGGCGATTAAAGAAAATCGAGGAAACGGTAAGGAATAAATACCCCTTGCAATTTATTTCGGCAAAAAATGGAAAGTGTTTCGGGCGACTTGTGCTTATACATGCGTAAAGGGGATGGAAAGAGGATCACAAAAATCGCAGGCAGAGCTTTCTAAGTACATTATTTTCGAAGTTATAGCCAAAAAACCAAAGACTTGATTAATCGAGGAAGAGCCTTGGTCGACCACTACTACTGAAACAATTTTTTTTTAAAGATGGGCCTTCGCTGATCATCCTAACTTAAGGTACGCGTCGAGAGCTTCAAGAAAATGTATGATTAGCATAGGTTTCGATCGGTGTTTCGAAAGTTACAGGCGATTATAGAAAATCGAGGAAACGGTAAGGAAAACATACCCCTTGCAATTTATTTCGGCAAAAAATGGAAAGTGTTTCAGTCGACTTGTGCTTATACATGCTTAAAGAGGATGTAAAGAGGATCACAAAAATCGCAGGCAGAGCTTTCTAAGTGCATTATTTTCGAAGTTATAGCCAAAAAACCAATAACTTGATTAATCGAGGAAGAGCCTTGGTCGACCACTACAACTGAAACCATTTTTTTTTTAAGATGGGCTTTCGCTGATCATTCTAACTTAAGGTGCGCGTCGAGAGCTTCATGAAAATGTATGATTATCATAGGTTTCGATCGGTGTTTCGAAAGTTACAGGCGATTAAAAAAAATCGAGGAAACGGTAAGACATAAATACCCCTTGCAATTTATTTCGGCAAAAAATGGAAAGTGTTTCGGTCGACTTGTGCTTATACATGCTTAAAGAGGATGGAAAGAGGATCACAAAAATCGAAGGCAGAGCTTTCTAAGTCCATTTTTTTCGAAGTTATAGCCAAAAAACCAAAGACTTGATTAATCGAGGAAAAGCCTTGGTCGACCACTACTACTGAAACAATATTTTTTTTAAAGATGGGCTGTCGCTGATAGTCCTATCTCAAGGTACGCGTCGACAGCTTCAAGAAAATGTATGATTAGCATAGGTTTCGATCGGTGTTTCGAAAGTTACAGGCGATTATAGAAAATCGAGAAAACGGTAAGGAATACGTACCCCTTGCAATTTATTTCGGCAAAAAATGGACAGTTTTTCGATCGACTTGTGCTTATACATGCTTAAAGAGGATGGAAAGGGCATCACAAAAATCGCAGGCAGAGCCTCCTAAGTGCATTATTTTCGAAGTTACAGCCAAAAAACCAAAGGCTTGATTAATCGAAGAAGAGCCTTGGTCGACCACTACAACTGAAACAATTTTTTTTTTAAGATGGGCTTTCGCTGATAGTCCTATCTTAAGGTACGCGCCGAGAGCTTCAAGAAAATGTATGATTATCATAGGTTTCGATCGGTGTTTCGAAAGTTACAGGCGATTAAAGAAAATCGAGGAAACGGTAAGGAATAAATACCCCTTGCAATTTATTTCGGCAAAAAATGGAAAGTGTTTCGGTCGACTTGTGCTTATACATGCTTAAAGAGGATGGAAAGAGGATCACAAAAATCGCAGGCAGAGCTTTCTAAGTACATTATTTTCGAAGTTACAGCCAAAAAACCAAAGACTTGATTAATCGAAGAAGAGCCTTGGTCGAACACTACTACTGAAACAATTTTTTTTTAAAGATGGGCTTTCGCTGATCATCCTAACTTAAGGTACGCGTCGAGAGCTTCAAGAAAATGTATGATTAGCATAGGTTTCCATCGGTGTTTCGAAAGTTACAGGCGATTATAGAAAATCGAGGAAACGGTAAGGAAAACATACCCCTTGCAATTTATTTCGGCAAAAAATGGAAAGTGTTTCAGTCGACTTGTGCTTATACATGCTTAAAGAGGATGTAAAGAGGATCACAAAAATCGCAGGCAGAGCTCTCTAAGTGCATTATTTTCGAAGTTATAGCCAAAAAACCAATAACTTGATTAATCGAGGAAGAGCCTTGGTCGACCACTACAACTGAAACCATTTTTTTTTTAAGATGGGCTTTCGCTGATCATTCTAACTTAAGGTACGCGTCGAGAGCTTCATGAAAATGTATGATTATCATAGGTTTCGATCGGTGTTTCGAAAGTTACAGGCGATTAAAAAAAATCGAGGAAACGGTAAGGAATAAATACCCCTTGCAATTTATTTCGGCAAAAAATGGAAAGTGTTTCGGTCGACTTGTGCTTATACATGCTTAAAGAGGATGGAAAGAGGATCACAAAAATCGCAGGCAGAGCCTCCTAGGTGCATTATTTTCGAAGTTACAGCCAAAAAACCAACGGCTTGATAAATCGAAGAAGAGCCTTGGTCGACCACAACAACTGAAACAATTTTTTTTTAAGATGGGCTTTCGCTGATAGTCCTATCTTAAGGTACGCGTCGAGAGCTTCATGAAAATGTATGATTATCATAGGTTTCGATCGGTGTTTCGAATGTTACAGGCGATTAAAAAAAATCGATTAAACGGTAAGGAATAAATACCCCTTGCAATTTATTTCGGCAAAAAATGGAAAGTGTTTCGGTCGACTTGTGCTTATACATGCTTAAAGAGGATGGAAAGAGGATCACAAAAATCGCAGGCAGAGCCTCCTCAGTCCATTATTTTCGAAGTTACAGCCAAAAAACCCAAGGCTTGATTAATCGAAGAAGAGCCTTGGTCGACCACAACAACTGAAACAATATATTTTTTAAAGATGAGCTGTCGCTCATAGTCCTATCTTAAGGTACGCGTCGACAGCTTCAAGAAAATGTAAGATTATCATAGGTTTCGATCGGTGTTTCGAAAGTTATAGGCGATTATAGAAAATCGAGGAAACGGCAAGGAATACATACCCCTTGCAATTTATTTCGGCAAAAAATGGAAAGTGTTTCGGTCGACTTGTGCTTATAAATGCTAAAGAGGATGGACAGGGCATCACAAAAATCGCAGGCAGTGCCTTGTAATTGCATTATTTTTGAAGTTACAGCCAAAAAACCCAAGGCTTGATTAATCGAAGAAGAGCCTTGGTCGACCACAACAACTGAAACAATATTTTTTATAAAGATGGGCTGTCGCTGTTAGTCCTATCACAAGGTACGCGTCGACAACTTCAAGAAAATGTATGATTAGCATAGGTTTCGATCAGTGTTTCGAAAGTTACGGGCGATTATAGAAAATCGAGGAAACGGTAAGGAATACAAACCCCTTGCAATTTATTTCGGCAAAAAATGGAAAGTTTTTCGATCGACTTGTGCTTATACACGCTTAAAGAGGATGGAACGGGCATCACAAAAATCGCAGGCAGAGCCTCCTAGGTGCATTATTTTCGAAGTTACAGCCAAAAAACCAACGGCTTGATAAATCGAAGAAGAGCCTTGGTCGACCACAACAACTGAAACAATTTTTTTTTAAGATGGGCTTTCGCTGATAGTCCTATCTTAAGGTACGCGTCGAGAGCTTCAAGAAAATGTATGATTATCATAGGTTTCGATCGGTGTTTCGAAAGTTACAGGCGATTATAGAAAATCAAGGAAACGGTAAGGAATACATACCCCTTGCAATTTATTTCGGCAAAAAATGGAAAGTGCTTCGGTCGACTTGTGCTTATACATGCTTAAAGAGTATGGAAAGAGGTACACAAAAATCGCAGGCAGAGCTTTCTAAGTGCATTATTTTCGAAGTTATAGCCAAAAAACCAAAGACTTGATTAATCGAGGAAGAGCCTTGGTCGAGCACTACTAGAGAAACAATATTTTTTTTAAAGATGGGCTGTCGCTGATAGTCCTATCTCAAGGTACGCGTCGACAGCTTCAAGAAAATGTATGATTAGCATAGGTTTCAATCGGTGTTTCGAAAGTTACAGGCGATTATAGAAAATCGAGAAAACGGTAAGGAATACATACCCCTTGCAATTTATTTCCGAAAAAAATGGACAGTTTTTCGATCAACTTGTGCTTACACACGCTGAAAGAGGATGGAAAGGGCATCACAAAAATCGCAGGCAGAGCCTCCTAAGTCCATTATTTTCGAAGTTACAGCCAAAAAACCCAAGACTTGATTAATCGAGGAAGAGCCTTGTTCAACCACTACTACTGAAACATTATTTTTTTTTAAAGATGGGCTTTCGCTGATAGTCCTATCTTAAGGTACGCGTCGAGAGCTTCATGAAAATGTATGATTATCATAGGTTTCGATCGGTGTTTCGAAAGTTACAGGCGATTAAAAAAAATCGAGGAAACGGTAAGGAATAAATACCCCTTGCAATTTATTTCGGCAAAAAATGGAAAGTGTTTCGGTCGACTTGTGCTTATACATGCTTAAAGAGGATGGAAAGAGGATCACAAAAATCGCAGGCAGAGCTTTCTAAGTGCATTATTTTCGAAGTTATAGCCAAAAAACCAAAGACTTGATTAATCGAGGAAGAGCCTTGGTCGACCACTACTACTGAAACAATATTTTTTTTAAAGATGGGATGTCGCTGATAGTCCTATCTCAAGGTACGCGTCGACAGCTTCAAGAAAATGTATGATTAGCATAGGTTTCGATCGGTGTTTCGAAAGTTACAGGCGATTATAGAAAATCGAGGAAACGGTGAGGAATACATACCCCTTGCAATTTATTTCGGAAAAAAATGGACAGTTTTTCGATCAACTTTTGCTTACACACGCTGAAAGAGGATGGAAAGAGGTACACAAAAATCGCAGGCAGAGCCTCCTAAGTGCATTATTTTCGAAGTTACAGCCAAAAAACCAAAGACTTGATTAATCGAGGAAGAGCCTTGGTCGACCACTACTACTGAAACAATATTTTTTTTAAAGATGGGCTGTCGCTGATAGTCCTATCTCAAGGTACGCGTCGACAGCTTCAAGAAAATGTATGATTAGCATAGGTTTCGATCGGTGTTTCGAAAGTTACAGGCGATTATAGAAAATCAAGGAAACGGTAAGGAATACATACCCCTTGCAATTTATTTCGGCAAAAAATGGAAAGTGTTTCGGTCGACTTGTGCTTATACACGCTTAAAGAGGATGGAAAGAGGATCACAAAAATCGCAGGCAGAGCTTTCTAAGTCCATTATTTTCGAAGTTACAGCTAAAAAACCAAACGCTTGATTAATCGAGGAAGAGCCTTGGTCGACCAGTACAACTGAAACAATTTTTTTTTAAAGATGGGCTTTCGCTGATCATCCTAACATAAGGTACGCGTCGAGAGCTTCAAGAAAATGTATGATTATCATAGGTTTCGATCGGTGTTTCGAAAGTTACAAGCGATTATAGAAAATCAAGGAAACGGTAAGGAATACATACCCCTTGCAATTTATTTCGGCAAAAAATGGAAAGTGTTTCGGTCGACTTGTGCTTATACATGCTTAAAGAGGATGTAAAGAGGATCACAAAAATCGCAGGCAGAGCCTCCTAAGTGCATTATTTTCGAAGTTACAGCCAAAAAACCAAAGACTTGATTAATCGAGGAAGAGCCTTGGTCGACCACTACTACTGAAACAATATTTTTTTTAAAGATAGGCTGTCGCTGATAGTCCTATCTCAAGGTACGCGTCGACAGCTTCAAGAAAATGTATGATTAGCATAGGTTTCGATCGGTGTTTCGAAAGTTACAGGCGCTCATAGAAAATCGAGGAAACGGTAAGGAATACGTACCCCTTGCAATTTATTTCGGCAAAAAATGGAAAGTGTCTCGGTCGACTTGTGCTTATACATGCTTAAAGAGGATGGAAAGAGGATCACAAAAATCGCAGGCAGAGCTTTCTAAGTGCATTATTTTCGAGGTTATAGCCAAAAAACCAAAGACTTGATTAATCGAGGAAGAGCCTTGGTCGACCACTCCTACTGAATGTAAGGATTTTGTGGCAGTTGGTCTTACGCTTATTTACAATTGGGAGACCCGTTAGAATATTAAATAACAGTGGTTTATTTAAATAAAACTCGTCTTACATGTCTCTTACAATGTTCTTACTTCTTACTTTCGATTCTTCCTCTTACGTGGTCTGACTCTTACTCCTTCCGTAGTCCGATTCTTACTGTCGGCACGCGCGTCCTCATCAAAGGGCGCCGACGACCCCGACCGCCACTCGAAGTCGTCGCGTCACACTCTCCGTGCCTGCCTTCTATTGTCTTGGTATCTTTCTCTTTCGTATCTTGCGTTTCATCTTTCATTCGTCTTACATGAAACAATATTTTTTTTAAAGATAGGCTGTCGCTGATAGTCCTATCTCAAGGTACGCGTCGACAGCTTCAAGAAAATGTATGATTAGCATAGGTTTCGATCGGTGTTTCGAAAGTTACAGGCGCTTATAGAAAATCGAGGAAACGGTAAGGAATACATACCCCTTGCAATTTATTTCGGCAAAAAATGGACAGTTTTTCGATCAACTTGTGCTTACACACGCTGAAAGAGGATGGAAAGGGCATCACAAAAATCGCAGGCAGAGCCTCCTAAGTGCATTATTTTCGAAGTTACAGCCAAAAAACCCAAGGCTTGATTAATCGAGGAAGAGCCTTGGTCGACCAGTACAACTGAAACAATTTTTTTTTAAAGATGGGCTTTCGCTGATCATCCTAACATAAGGTACGCGTCGAGAGCTTCAAGAAAATGTATGATTATCATAGGTTTCGATCGGTGTTTCGAAAGTTACAGGCGCTCATAGAAAATCGAGAAGACGGTAAGGAATACATACCCATTGCAATTTATTTCGGCAAAAAATGGAAAGTGTTTCGGTCGACTTGTGCTTATACAGGCTAAAAGAGGATGGAAAGGGGACCACAAAAATCGCAGGCAGAGCCTCCTAAGTGCATTATTTTCGAAGTTACAGCCAAAAAACCCAAGACTTGATTAATCGAGGAAGAGCCTTGGTCGACCACTACTACTGAAACAATATTTTTTTTAAAGATGGGCTGTCGCTGATAGTCCTATCTCAAGGTACGCGTCGACAGCTTCAAGAAAATGTATGATTAGCATAGGTTTCGATCGGTGTTTCGAAAGTTACAGGCGATTATAGAAAATCGAGGAAACGGTAAGGAATACATACCCCATGCAATTTATTTCGGCAAAAAATGGACAGTTTTTCGATCAACTTGTGCTTACACACGCTGAAAGAGGATGGAAAGGGCATTACAAAAATCGCAGGCAGAGCCTCCTAAGTGCATTATTTTCGAAGTTACAGCCAAAAAACCCAAGGCTTGATTAATCGAAGAAGAGCCTTGGTCGACCACTACAACTGAAACAATTTTTTTTTTAAGATGGGCTTTCGTTGATAGTCCTATCTTAAGGTACGCGTCGAGAGCTTCAAGAAAATGTATGATTATCATAGGTTTCGATCGGTGTTTCGAAAGTTACAGGCGATTATAGAAAATCGAGAAAACGGTAAGGAATACGTACCCCTTGCAATTTATTTCGGCAAAAAATGGAAAGTGTTTCGGTCGACTTGTGCTTATACATGCTTAAAGAGGATGGAAAGAGGATCACAAAAATCGAAGGCAGAGCTTTCTAAGTCCATTTTTTTCGAAGTTATAGCCAAAAAACCAAAGACTTGATTAATCGAGGAAAAGCCTTGGTCGACCACTACTACTGAAACAATATTTTTTTTAAAGATGGGCTGTCGCTGATAGTCCTATCTCAAGGTACGCGTCGACAGCTTCAAGAAAATGTATGATTAGCATAGGTTTCGATCGGTGTTTCGAAAGTTACAGGCGATTATAGAAAATCGAGAAAACGGTAAGGAATACGTACCCCTTGCAATTTATTTCGGCAAAAAATGGACAGTTTTTCGATCGACTTGTGCTTATACATGCTTAAAGAGGATGGAAAGGGCATCACAAAAATCGCAGGCAGAGCCTCCTAAGTGCATTATTTTCGAAGTTACAGCCAAAAACCCAAGGCTTGATTAATCGAGGAAGAGCCTTGGTCGACCACTACAACTGAAACAATATTTTTTTTAAAGATGGGCTGTCGCTGATAGTCCTATCTCAAGGTACGCGTCGACAGCTTCAAGAAAATGTATGATTAGCATAGGTTTCGATCGGTGTTTCGAAAGTTACAGGCGCTCATAGAAAATCGAGGAAACGGTAAGGAATACGTACCCCTTGCAATTTATTTCGGCAAAAAATGGAAAGTGTCTCGGTCGACTTGTGCTTATACATGCTTAAAGAGGATGGAAAGAGGATCACAAAAATCGCAGGCAGAGCTTTCTAAGTGCATTATTTTCGAGGTTATAGCCAAAAAACCAAAGACTTGATTAATCGAGGAAGAGCCTTGGTCGACCACTCCTACTGAATGTAAGGATTTTGTGGCAGTTGGTCTTACGCTTATTTACAATTGGGAGACCCGTTAGAATATTAAATAACAGTGGTTTATTTAAATAAAACTCGTCTTACATGTCTCTTACAATGTTCTTACTTCTTACTTTCGATTCTTCCTCTTACGTGGTCTGACTTTTACTCCTTCCGTAGTCCGATTCTTACTGTCGGCACGCGCGTCCTCATCAAAGGGCGCCGACGACCCCGACCGCCACTCGAAGTCGTCGCGTCACACTCTCCGTGCCTGCCTTCTATTGTCTTGGTATCTTTCTCTTTCGTATCTTGCGTTTCATCTTTAATTCGTCTTACATGAAACAATATTTTTTTTAAAGATAGGCTGTCGCTGATAGTCCTATCTCAAGGTACGCGTCGACAGCTTCAAGAAAATGTATGATTAGCATAGGTTTCGATCGGTGTTTCGAAAGTTACAGGCGCTTATAGAAAATCGAGGAAACGGTAAGGAATACATACCCCTTGCAATTTATTTCGGCAAAAAATGGACAGTTTTTCGATCAACTTGTGCTTACACACGCTGAAAGAGGATGGAAAGGGCATCACAAAAATCGCAGGCAGAGCCTCCTAAGTGCATTATTTTCGAAGTTACAGCCAAAAAACCCAAGGCTTGATTAATCGAGGAAGAGCCTTGGTCGACCAGTACAACTGAAACAATTTTTTTTTAAAGATGGGCTTTCGCTGATCATCCTAACATAAGGTACGCGTCGAGAGCTTCAAGAAAATGTATGATTATCATAGGTTTCGATCGGTGTTTCGAAAGTTACAAGCGATTATAGAAAATCAAGGAAACGGTAAGGAATACATACCCCTTTCAATTTATTTCGGCAAAAAATGGAAAGTGTTTCGGTCGACTTGTGCTTATACATGCTTAAAGAGGATGGAAAGAGGATCACAAAAATCGCAGGCAGAGCTTTCTAAGTGCATTATTTTCGAAGTTATAGCCAAAAAACCAAAGACTTGATTAATCGAGGAAGAGCCTTGGTCGACCACTACTACTGAAACAATATTTTTTTTAAAGATGGGCTGTCGCTGATAGTCCTATCTCAAGGTACGCGTCGACAGCTTCAAGAAAATGTATGATTAGCATAGGTTTCGATCGGTGTTTCGAAAGTTACAGGCGATTATAGAAAATCGAGGAAACGGTGAGGAATACATACCCCTTGCAATTTATTTCGGAAAAAAATGGACAGTTTTTCGATCAACTTGTGCTTACACACGCTGAAAGAGGATGGAAAGGGCATCACAAAAATCGCAGGCAGAGCCTCCTCAGTCCATTATTTTCGAAGTTACAGCCAAAAAACCCAAGGCTTGATTAATCGAAGAAGAGCTTTGGTCGACCACTACAAGTGAAACAATTTTTTTTTATGATGGGCTTTCGCTGATAGTCCTATCTTAAGGTACGCGTCGAGAGCTTCAAGGAAATGTATGATTATCATAGGTTTCGATCGGTGTTTCGAACGTTACAGGCGATTAAAGAAAATCGAGAAGACGGTAAGGAATACATACCCATTGCAATTTATTTCGGCAAAAAATGGAAAGTGTTTCGGTCGACTTGTGCTTATACAGGCTAAAAGAGGATGGAAAGGGGACCACAAAAATCGCAGGCAGAGCTTTCTAAGTGCATTATTTTCGAAGTTATAGCCAAAAAACCAAAGACTTGAATAATCGAGGAAGAGCCTTGGTCGACCACTACAACTGAAACAATTTTTTTTTAAAGATGGGCTTTCGCTGATAGTCCTATCTTAAGGTACGCGTCGAGATCTTCAAGAAAATGTATGATTAGCATAGGTTTCGATCGGTGTTTCGAAAGTTACAGACGATTATAGAAAATCGAGGAAACGGTAAGGAATACATACCCCTTGCAATTTATTTCGGCAAAAAATGGAAAGTGTTTCGGTCGACTTGTGCTTATACATGCTTAAAGAGGATGTAAAGAGGATCACAAAAATCGCAGGCAGAGCCTCCTAAGTGCATTATTTTCGAAGTTACAGACAAAAAACCAAAGGCTTGATTAATCGAGGAAGAGCCTTGGTCGATCAGTACAACTGAAACAATTTTTTATTAAAGATGGGCTGTCGCTGATAGTCCTATCTCAAGGTACGCGTCGACAGCTTCAAGAAAATGTATGATTATCGCAGGGTTCGATCGGTGTTTCGAAAGTTACAGGCGATTATAGAAAATCGAGGAAACGGTAAGGAATACATACCCCTTGCAATTTATTTCGGCAAAAAATGGAAAGTGTTTCGGTCGACTTGTGCTTATACACGCTTAAAGAGCATGGAAAGAGGGTCACAAAAATCGCAGGCAGAGCCTCCTAAGTGCATTATTTTCGAAGTTACAGCCAAAAATCCAAACGCTTGATTAATCGAGGAAGAGCCTTGGTCGACCAGTACAACTGAAACAATTTTTTTTTAAAGATGGGCTTTCGCTGATCATCCTATCTTAAGGTACGCGTCGAGAGCTTCAAGAAAATGTATGATTATCATAGGTTTCGATCGACGTTTCGAAAGATACAGGCGATTATAAAAAATCGAGGAAACGGCAAGGAATACATACCCCTTGCAATTTATTTCGGCAAAAAATGGAAAGTGTTTCGGTCGACCTGTGCTTATACATGCTTAAAGAGGATGTAAAGAGGATCACAAAAATCGCAGGCAGAGCCTCCTAAGTGCATTATTTTCGAAGTTACAGCCAAAAAACCAAAGACTTGATTAATCGAGGAAAAGCCTTGGTCGACCACTACTACTGAAACAATATTTTTTTTAAAGATGGGCTGTCGCTGATAGTCCTATCTCAAGGTACGCGTCGACAGCTTCAAGAAAATGTATGATTAGCATAGGTTTCGATCGGTGTTTCGAAAGTTACAGGCGATTAAAGAAAATCGAGGAAACGGTAAGGAATACATACCCCTTGCAATTTATTTCGGCAAGAAATGGAAAGTTTTTCGATCGACTTGTACTTATACACGCTTAAAGAGGATGGAAAGGGCATCACAAAAATCGCAGGCAGAGCCTCCTAAGTGCATTATTTTCGAAGTTACAGCCAAAAAACCAAAGGCTTGATTATTCGAAGATGAGCCTTGGTCGACCACTACAACTGAAACAATTTTTTTTTTAAGATGGGCTTTCGCTAATAGTCCTATCTTAAGGTACGCGTCGAGAGCTTCAAGAAAATGTATGATTATCATAGGTTTCGATCGGTGTTTCGAAAGTTACAGGCGATTATAGAAAATCGAGGAAACGGTAAGGAATACATACCCCTTGCAATTTATTTCGGCAAGAAATGGAAAGTTTTTCGATCGACTTGTGCTTATACACGCTTAAAGAGGATGGAAAGGGCATCACAAAAATCGCAGGCAGAGCCTCCTAAGTGCATTATTTTCGAAGTTACAGCCAAAAAACCAAAGGCTTGATTAATCGAAGAAGAGCCTTGGTCGACCACTACTACTGAAACAATATTTTTTTTTAAGGATAGCTGTCGCTGATAGTCCTATCTTAAGGTACGGGTCGACAGCTTCAAGAAAATGTATGATAATCATAGGTTTCGATCGCTGTTTCGAAAGTTACAGGCGATTATAGAAAATCGAGGAAACGGTAAGGAATACATACCCCTTGCAATTTATTTCGGCAAGAAAGAGAAAGTTTTTCGATCGACTTGTGCTTATACGTGCTTAAACAGGATGGAAAGAGGATCACAAAAATCGCAGGCAGAGCTTTCTAAGTGCATTATTTTCAAAGTTATAGCCAAAAAACCAATAACTTGATTAATCGAGGAAGAGCCTTGGTCGACCACTACTACTGAAACAATATTTTTTTAAAGATGGGCTGTCGCTGATAGTCCTATCTCAAGGTACGCGCCGACAGCTTCAAGAAAATATATGATTAGCATAGGTTTCGATCGGTGTTTCGAAAGTTACAGGCGATTATAGAAAATCGAGGAAACGGTAAGGAATACATACCCCTTGCAATTTATTTCGGCAAAAAATGGAAAGTGTTTCGGTCGACTTGTGCTTATACACGCTTAAAGAGCATGGAAAGAGGATCACAAAAATCGCAGGCAGAGCCTCCTAAGTGCATTATTTTCGAAGTTACAGCCAAAAAACCAAACGCTTGATTAATCGAGGAAGAGCCTTGGTCGACCAGTACAACTGAAACAATTTTTTTTTAAAGATGGGCTTTCGCTGATCATTCTAACTTAAGGTACGCGTCGAGAGCTTCAAGAAAATGTATGATTGTCATAGGTTTCGATCGGCGTTTCGAAAGTTACAGGCGATTATAGAAATTCGAGGAAACGGCAAGGAATACATACCCCTTGCAATTTATTTCGGCAAAAAATGGAAATTGTTTCGGTCGACTTGTCCTTATACGTACTTAAAGAGGATGGAAAGAGGTACACAAAAATCGCTGGCAGAGCTTTCTAAGTGCATTACTTTCGAAGTTATAGCCAAAAAACCAAAGACTTGATTAATCGAGGAAGAGCCTTGGTCGACCAGTACAACTGAAACAATTTTTTTTTAAAGATGGGCTTTCGCTGATCATCCTATCTTAAGGTACGCGTCGAGAGCTTCAAGAAAATGTATGATTATCATAGGTTTCGATCGACGTTTCGAAAGATACAGGCGATTATAAAAAATCGAGGAAACGGCAAGGAATACATACCCCTTGCAATTTATTTCGGCAAAAAATGGAAAGTGTTTCGGTCGACCTGTGCTTATACATGCTTAAAGAGGATGTAAAGAGGATCACAAAAATCGCAGGCAGAGCCTCCTAAGTGCATTATTTTCGAAGTTACAGCCAAAAAACCAAAGACTTGATTAATCGAGGAAAAGCCTTGGTCGACCACTACTACTGAAACAATATTTTTTTTAAAGATGGGCTGTCGCTGATACTCCTATCTCAAGGTACGCGTCGACAGCTTCAAGAAAATGTGTGATTAGCATAGGTTTCGATCGGTGTTTCGAAAGTTACAGGCGATTAAAGAAAATCGAGGAAACGGTAAGGAATACATACCCCTTGCAATTTATTTCGGCAAGAAATGGAAAGTTTTTCGATCGACTTGTACTTATACACGCTTAAAGAGGATGGAAAGGGCATCACAAAAATCGCAGGCAGAGCCTCCTAAGTGCATTATTTTCGAAGTTACAGCCAAAAAACCAAAGGCTTGATTATTCGAAGATGAGCCTTGGTCGACCACTACAACTGAAACAATTTTTTTTTTAAGATGGGCTTTCGCTAATAGTCCTATCTTAAGGTACGCGTCGAGAGCTTCAAGAAAATGTATGATTATCATAGGTTTCGATCGGTGTTTCGAAAGTTACAGGCGATTATAGAAAATCGAGGAAACGGTAAGGAATACATACCCCTTGCAATTTATTTCGGCAAGAAATGGAAAGTTTTTCGATCGACTTGTGCTTATACACGCTTAAAGAGGATGGAAAGGGCATCACAAAAATCGCAGGCAGAGCCTCCTAAGTGCATTATTTTCGAAGTTACAGCCAAAAAACCAAAGGCTTGATTAATCGAAGAAGAGCCTTGGTCGACCACTACTACTGAAACAATATTTTTTTAAAAGATGGGCTTTCGCTGATAGTCCTATCTTAAGGTACGGGTCGAGAGCTTCAAGAAAATGTATGATTAGCATAGGTTTCGATCGGTGTTTCGAAAGTTACACGCGATTATAGAAAATCGAGGAAACGGTAAGGAATACATACCCCGTGCAATTTATTTCGGCAAAAAATGGAAAGTGTTTCGGTCGACTTGTGCTTATACGTGCTTAAACAGGATGGAAAGAGGATCACAAAAATCGCAGGCAGAGCTTTCTAAGTGCATTATTTTCAAAGTTATAGCCAAAAAACCAATAACTTGATTAATCGAGGAAGAGCCTTGGTCGACCACTACTACTGAAACAATATTTTTTTAAAGATGGGCTGTCGCCGATAGTCCTATCTCAAGGTACGCGCCGACAGCTTCAAGAAAATATATGATTAGCATAGGTTTCGATCGGTGTTTCGAAAGTTACAGGCGATTAAAGAAAATCGAGGAAACGGTAAGGAATACATACCCCTTGCAATTTATTTCGGCAAGAAATGGAAAGTTTTTCGATCGACTTGTGCTTATACGGGCTTAAAGAGGATGGAAAGGGCATCACAAAAATCGCAGGCAGAGCCTCCTAAGTGCATTATTTTCGAAGTTACAGCCAAAAAACCAAAGACTTGATTAAACGAGGAAGAGCCTTGGTCGACAACTACAACTGAAACCATTTTTTTTTAAAGATGGGCTTTCGCCGATAGCCCTATCTTAAGGTACGCGTCGAGAGCTTCAAGAAAATGTATGATTAGCATAGGTTTTGATCGGTGTTTCGAAAGTTACAGGCGATTATAGAAAATCGAGGAAACGGTAAGGAATACATACCCCGTGCAATTTATTTCGGCAAAAAATGGAAAGTGTTTCGGTCGACTTGTGCTTATACATGCTTAAACAGGATGGAAAGAGGATCACAAAAATCGCAGGCAGAGCTTTCTAAGTGCATTATTTTCGAAGTTATAGCCAAAAAACCAATAACTTGATTAATCGAGGAAGAGCCTTGGTCGACCACTACTACTGAAACAATATTTTTTTTAAAGATGGGCTGTCGCTGATAGTCCTATCTCAAGGTACGCGTCGACAGCTTCAAGAAAATGTATGATTAGCATAGGTTTCGATCGGTGTTTCGAAAGTTACAGGCGATTAAAGAAAATCGAGGAAACGGTAAGGAATACATACCCCTTGCAATTTATTTCGGCAAGAAATGGAAAGTTTTTCGATCGACTTGTACTTATACACGCTTAAAGAGGATGGAAAGGGCATCACAGAAATCGCAGGCAGAGCCTCCTAAGTGCATTATTTTCGAAGTTACAGCCAAAAAACCAAAGGCTTGATTAAACGAGGAAGAGCCTTGGTCGACAACTACAACTGAAACAATTTTTTTTTAAAGATGGGCTTTCGCTGATAGTCCTATCTTAAGGCACGCGTCGAGAGCTTCAAGAAAATGTATGATTATCATAGGTTTCGATCGGTGTTTCGAAAGTTACAGGCGATTAAAGAAAATCGAGGAAACGGTAAGGAATACATACCCCTTGCAATTTATTTCGGCAAGAAAGAGAAAGTTTTTCGATCGACTTGTGCTTATACAGGCTTAAAGAGGATGGAAAGGGCATCACAAAAATCGCAGGCAGAGCCTCCTAAGTGCATTATTTTCGAAGTTACAGCCAAAAAACCAAAGACTTGATTAAACGAGGAAGAGCCTTGGTCGACAACTACAACTGAAACAATTTTTTTTTAAAGATGGGCTTTCGCTGATAGTCCTATCTTAAGGCACGCGTCGAGAGCTTCAAGAAAATGTATGATTAGCATAGGTTTCGATCGGTGTTTCGAAAGTTACAGGCGATTATAAAAAATCGAGGAAACGGTAAGGAATACATACCCCTTGCAATTTATTTCGGCAAAAAATGGAAAGTGTTTCGGTCGACTTGTGCTTATACAGGCTTAAACAGGATTGAAAGAGGATTACAAAAATCGCAGGCAGAGCTTTCTAAGTGCATTATTTTCGAAGTTATAGCCAAAAAACCAATAACTTGATTAATCGAGGAAGAGCCTTGGTCGACAACTACAACTGAAACAATTTTTTTTTGTAGATGGGCTTTCGCTGATAGTCCTATCTTAAGGCACGCGTCGAGAGCTTCAAGAAAATGTATGATTATCATAGGTTTCGATCGGTGTTTCGAAAGTTACAGGCGATTAAAGAAAATCGAGGAAACGGTAAGGAATACATACCCCTTGCAATTTATTTCGGCAAGAAAGAGAAAGTTTTTCGATCGACTTGTGCTTATACAGGCTTAAAGAGGATGGAAAGGGCATCACAAAAATCGCAGGCAGAGCCTCCTAAGTGCATTATTTTCGAAGTTACAGCCAAAAAACCAAAGACTTGATTAAACGAGGAAGAGCCTTGGTCGACAACTACAACTGAAACAATTTTTTTTTAAAGATGGGCTTTCGCTGATAGTCCTATCTTAAGGCACGCGTCGAGAGCTTCAAGAAAATGTATGATTAGCATAGGTTTCGATCGGTGTTTCGAAAGTTACAGGCGATTATAAAAAATCGAGGAAACGGTAAGGAATACATACCCCTTGCAATTTATTTCGGCAAGAAAGAGAAAGTTTTTCGATCGACTTGTGCTTATACAGGCTTAAAGAGGATGGAAAGGGCATCACAAAAATGGCAGGCAGAGCCTCCTAAGTGCATTATTTTCGAAGTTACAGCCAAAAAACCAAAGGCTTGATTATTCGAGGAAGAGCCTTGGTCGACCACTACTACTGAAACAATATTTTTTTAAAAGATGGGCTTTCGCTGATAGTCCTATCTTAAGGTACGCGTCGAGAGCTTCAAGAAAATGTATGATTAGCATAGGTTTCGATCGGTGTTTCGAAAGTTACAGGCGATTATAGAAAATCGAGGAAACGGTAAGGAATACATACCCCGTGCAATTTATTTCGGCAAAAAATGGAAAGTGTTTCGGTCGACTTGTGCTTATACATGCTTAAACAGGATGGAAAGGGCATTACAAAAATCGCAGGCAGAGCCTCCTAAGTGCATTATTTTCGAAGTTACAGCCAAAAAACCCAAGGCTTGATTAATCGAAGAAGAGCCTTGGTAGACCACTACAACTGAAACAATTTTTTTTTTAAGATGGGCTTTCGCTGATAGTCCTATCTTAAGGTACGCGTCGAGAGCTTCAAGAAAATGTATGATTATCATAGGTTTCGATCGGTGTTTCGAAAGTTACAGGCGATTATAGAAAATCGAGAAAACGGTAAAGAATACGTACCCCTTGCAATTTATTTCGGCAAAAAATGGAAAGTGTTTCGGTCGACTTGTGCTTATACATGCTTAAAGAGGATGGAAAGAGGATCACAAAAATCGAAGGCAGAGCTTTCTAAGTCCATTTTTTTCGAAGTTATAGCCAAAAAACCAAAGACTTGATTAATCGAGGAAAAGCCTTGGTCGACCACTACTACTGAAACAATATTTTTTTTAAAGATGGGCTGTCGCTGATAGTCCTATCTCAAGGTACGCGTCGACAGCTTCAAGAAAATGTATGATTAGCATAGGTTTCGATCGGTGTTTCGAAAGTTACAGGCGATTATAGAAAATCGAGAAAACGGTAAGGAATACGTACCCCTTGCAATTTATTTCGGCAAAAAATGGACAGTTTTTCGATCGACTTGTGCTTATACATGCTTAAAGAGGATGGAAAGGGCATCACAAAAATCGCAGGTAGAGCCTCCTAAGTGCATTATTTTCGAAGTTACAGACAAAAACCCAAGGCTTCATTAATCGAGGAAGAGCCTTGGTCGACCACTACAACTGAAACAATTTTTTTTTTAAGATGGGCTTTCGCTGATAGTCCTATCTTAAGGTACGCGTCGAGAGCTTCAAGAAAATGTATGATTATCATAGGTTTCGATCGGTGTTTCGAAAGTTACAGGCGATTAAAGAAAATCGAGGAAACGGTAAGGAATAAATACCCCTTGCAATTTATTTCGGCAAAAAATGGAAAGTGTTTCGGTCGACTTGTGCTTATACATGCTTAAAGAGGATGGAAAGAGGATCACAAAAATCGTAGGCAGAGCTTTCTAAGTGCATTATTTTCGAAGTTATAGCCAAAAAACCAAAGACTTGAATAATCGAGGAAGAGCCTTGGTCGACCACTACAACTGAAACAATTTTTTTTTAAAGATGGGCTTTCGCTGATAGTCCTATCTTAAGGTACGCGTCGAGATCTTCAAGAAAATGTATGATTAGCATAGGTTTCGATCGGTGTTTCGAAAGTTACAGACGATTATAGAAAATCGAGGAAACGGTAAGGAATACATACCCCTTGCAATTTATTTCGGCAAAAAATGGAAAGTGTTTCGGTCGACTTGTGCTTATACATGCTTAAAGAGGATGTAAAGAGGATCACAAAAATCGCAGGCAGAGCCTCCTAAGTGCATTATTTTCGAAGTTACAGACAAAAAACCAAAGGCTTGATTAATCGAGGAAGAGCCTTGGTCGATCAGTACAACTGAAACAATTTTTTATTAAAGATGGGCTGTCGCTGATAGTCCTATCTCAAGGTACGCGTCGACAGCTTCAAGAAAATGTATGATTATCGCAGGGTTCGATCGGTGTTTCGAAAGTTACAGGCGATTATAGAAAATCGAGGAAACGGTAAGGAATACATACCCCTTGCAATTTATTTCGGCAAAAAATGGAAAGTGTTTCGGTCGACTTGTGCTTATACACGCTTAAAGAGCATGGAAAGAGGATCACAAAAATCGCAGGCAGAGCCTCCTAAGTGCATTATTTTCGAAGTTACAGCCAAAAAACCAAACGCTTGATTAATCGAGGAAGAGCCTTGGTCGACCAGTACAACTGAAACAATTTTTTTTTAAAGATGGGCTTTCGCTGATCATTCTAACTTAAGGTACGCGTCGAGAGCTTCAAGAAAATGTATGATTATCATAGGTTTCGATCGGCGTTTCGAAAGTTACAGGCGATTATAGAAATTCGAGGAAACGGCAAGGAATACATACCCCTTGCAATTTATTTCGGCAAAAAATGGAAATTGTTTCGGTCGACTTGTCCTTATACGTACTTAAAGAGGATGGAAAGAGGTACACAAAAATCGCTGGCAGAGCTTTCTAAGTGCATTACTTTCGAAGTTATAGCCAAAAAACCAAAGACTTGATTAATCGAGGAAGAGCCTTGGTCGACCAGTACAACTGAAACAGTTTTTTTTTAAAGATGGGCTTTCGCTGATCATCCTATCTTAAGGTACGCGTCGAGAGCTTCAAGAAAATGTATGATTATCATAGGTTTCGATCGACGTTTCGAAAGATACAGGCGATTATAAAAAATCGAGGAAACGGCAAGGAATACATACCCCTTGCAATTTATTTCGGCAAAAAATGGAAAGTGTTTCGGTCGACCTGTGCTTATACATGCTTAAAGAGGATGTAAAGAGGATCACAAAAATCGCAGGCAGAGCCTCCTAAGTGCATTATTTTCGAAGTTACAGCCAAAAAACCAAAGACTTGATTAATCGAGGAAAAGCCTTGGTCGACCACTACTACTGAAACAATATTTTTTTTAAAGATGGGCTGTCGCTGATAGTCCTATCTCAAGGTACGCGTCGACAGCTTCAAGAAAATGTATGATTAGCATAGGTTTCGATCGGTGTTTCGAAAGTTACAGGCGATTAAAGAAAATCGAGGAAACGGTAAGGAATACATACCCCTTGCAATTTATTTCGGCAAGAAATGGAAAGTTTTTCGATCGACTTGTACTTATACACGCTTAAAGAGGATGGAAAGGGCATCACAAAAATCGCAGGCAGAGCCTCCTAAGTGCATTATTTTCGAAGTTACAGCCAAAAAACCAAAGGCTTGATTATTCGAAGATGAGCCTTGGTCGACCACTACAACTGAAACAATTTTTTTTTTAAGATGGGCTTTCGCTAATAGTCCTATCTTAAGGTACGCGTCGAGAGCTTCAAGAAAATGTATGATTATCATAGGTTTCGATCGGTGTTTCGAAAGTTACAGGCGATTATAGAAAATCGAGGAAACGGTAAGGAATACATACCCCTTGCAATTTATTTCGGCAAGAAATGGAAAGTTTTTCGATCGACTTGTGCTTATACACGCTTAAAGAGGATGGAAAGGGCATCACAAAAATCGCAGGCAGAGCCTCCTAAGTGCATTATTTTCGAAGTTACAGCCAAAAAACCAAAGGCTTGATTAATCGATAAGAGCCTTGGTCGACCACTACTACTGAAACAATATTTTTTTTTAAGGATAGCTGTCGCTGATAGTCCTATCTTAAGGTACGGGTCGACAGCTTCAAGAAAATGTATGATAATCATAGGTTTCGATCGCTGTTTCGAAAGTTACAGGCGATTATAGAAAATCGAGGAAACGGTAAGGAATACATACCCCTTGCAATTTATTTCGGCAAGAAAGAGAAAGTTTTTCGATCGACTTGTGCTTATACAGGCTTAAAGAGGATGGAAAGGGCATCACAAAAATCGCAGGCAGAGCCTCCTAAGTGCATTATTTTCGAAGTTACAGCCAAAAAACCAAAGACTTGATTAAACGAGGAAGAGCCTTGGTCGACAAGTACAACTGAAACAATTTTTTTTTAAAGATGGGCTTTCGCTGATAGTCCTATCTTAAGGCACGCGTCGAGTGCTTCAAGAAAATGTATGATTATCATAGGTTTCGATCGGTGTTTCGAAAGTTACAGGCGATTAAAGAAAATCGAGGAAACGGTAAGGAATACATACCCCTTGCAATTTATTTCGGCAAGAAATGGAAAGTTTTTCGATCGACTTGTGCTTATACACGCTTAAAGAGGATGGAAAGGGCATCACAAAAATCGCAGGCAGAGCCTCCTAAGTGCATTATTTTCGAAGTTACAGCCAAAAAACCAATAACTTGATTATTCGAGGAAGAGCCTTGGTCGACCACTACTACTGAAACAATATTTTTTTAAAAGATGGGCTTTCGCTGATAGTCCTATCTTAAGGTACGGGTCGAGAGCTTCAAGAAAATGTATGATTAGCATAGGTTTCGATCGGTGTTTCGAAAGTTACACGCGATTATAGAAAATCGAGGAAACGGTAAGGAATACATACCCCGTGCAATTTATTTCGGCAAAAAATGGAAAGTGTTTCGGTCGACTTGTGCTTATACGTGCTTAAACAGGATGGAAAGAGGATCACAAAAATCGCAGGCAGAGCTTTCTAAGTGCATTATTTTCAAAGTTATAGCCAAAAAAACCAATAACTTGATTAATCGAGGAAGAGCCTTGGTCGACCACTACTACTGAAACAATATTTTTTTAAAGATGGGCTGTCGCTGATAGTCCTATCTCAAGGTACGCGCCGACAGCTTCAAGAAAATATATGATTAGCATAGGTTTCGATCGGTGTTTCGAAAGTTACAGGCGATTAAAGAAAATCGAGGAAACGGTAAGGAATACATACCCCTTGCAATTTATTTCGGCAAGAAATGGAAAGTTTTTCGATCGACTTGTGCTTATACGGGCTTAAAGAGGATGGAAAGGGCATCACAAAAATCGCAGGCAGAGCCTCCTAAGTGCATTATTTTCGAAGTTACAGCCAAAAAACCAAAGGCTTGATTAAACGAGGAAGAGCCTTGGTCGACAACTACAACTGAAACCATTTTTTTTTAAAGATGGGCTTTCGCTGATAGTCCTATCTTAAGGTACGCGTCGAGAGCTTCAAGAAAATGTATGATTAGCATAGGTTTTGATCGGTGTTTCGAAAGTTACAGGCGATTATAGAAAATCGAGGAAACGGTAAGGAATACATACCCCGTGCAATTTATTTCGGCAAAAAATGGAAAGTGTTTCGGTCGACTTGTGCTTATACATGCTTAAACAGGATGGAAAGAGGATCACAAAAATCGCAGGCAGAGCTTTCTAAGTGCATTATTTTCGAAGTTATAGCCAAAAAACCAATAACTTGATTAATCGAGGAAGAGCCTTGGTCGACCACTACTACTGAAACAATATTTTTTTTAAAGATGGGCTGTCGCTGATAGTCCTATCTCAAGGTACGCGTCGACAGCTTCAAGAAAATGTATGATTAGCATAGGTTTCGATCGGTGTTTCGAAAGTTACAGGCGATTAAAGAAAATCGAGGAAACGGTAAGGAATACATACCCCTTGCAATTTATTTCGGCAAGAAATGGAAAGTTTTTCGATCGACTTGTACTTATACACGCTTAAAGAGGATGGAAAGGGCATCACAGAAATCGCAGGCAGAGCCTCCTAAGTGCATTATTTTCGAAGTTACAGCCAAAAAACCAAAGGCTTGATTAAACGAGGAAGAGCCTTGGTCGACAACTACAACTGAAACAATTTTTTTTTAAAGATGGGCTTTCGCTGATAGTCCTATCTTAAGGCACGCGTCGAGAGCTTCAAGAAAATGTATGATTATCATAGGTTTCGATCGGTGTTTCGAAAGTTACAGGCGATTAAAGAAAATCGAGGAAACGGTAAGGAATACATACCCCTTGCAATTTATTTCGGCAAGAAAGAGAAAGTTTTTCGATCGACTTGTGCTTATACAGGCTTAAAGAGGATGGAAAGGGCATCACAAAAATCGCAGGCAGAGCCTCCTAAGTGCATTATTTTCGAAGTTACAGCCAAAAAACCAAAGACTTGATTAAACGAGGAAGAGCCTTGGTCGACAACTACAACTGAAACAATTTTTTTTTAAAGATGGGCTTTCGCTGATAGTCCTATCTTAAGGCACGCGTCGAGAGCTTCAAGAAAATGTATGATTAGCATAGGTTTCGATCGGTGTTTCGAAAGTTACAGGCGATTATAAAAAATCGAGGAAACGGTAAGGAATACATACCCCTTGCAATTTATTTCGGCAAAAAATGGAAAGTGTTTCGGTCGACTTGTGCTTATACAGGCTTAAACAGGATTGAAAGAGGATTACAAAAATCGCAGGCAGAGCTTTCTAAGTGCATTATTTTCGAAGTTATAGCCAAAAAACCAATAACTTGATTAATCGAGGAAGAGCCTTGGTCGACAACTACAACTGAAACAATTTTTTTTTGTAGATGGGCTTTCGCTGATAGTCCTATCTTAAGGCACGCGTCGAGAGCTTCAAGAAAATGTATGATTATCATAGGTTTCGATCGGTGTTTCGAAAGTTACAGGCGATTAAAGAAAATCGAGGAAACGGTAAGGAATACATACCCCTTGCAATTTATTTCGGCAAGAAAGAGAAAGTTTTTCGATCGACTTGTGCTTATACAGGCTTAAAGAGGATGGAAAGGGCATCACAAAAATCGCAGGCAGAGCCTCCTAAGTGCATTATTTTCGAAGTTACAGCCAAAAAACCAAAGACTTGATTAAACGAGGAAGAGCCTTGGTCGACAACTACAACTGAAACAATTTTTTTTTAAAGATGGGCTTTCGCTGATAGTCCTATCTTAAGGCACGCGTCGAGAGCTTCAAGAAAATGTATGATTAGCATAGGTTTCGATCGGTGTTTCGAAAGTTACAGGCGATTATAAAAAATCGAGGAAACGGTAAGGAATACATACCCCTTGCAATTTATTTCGGCAAGAAAGAGAAAGTTTTTCGATCGACTTGTGCTTATACAGGCTTAAAGAGGATGGAAAGGGCATCACAAAAATGGCAGGCAGAGCCTCCTAAGTGCATTATTTTCGAAGTTACAGCCAAAAAACCAAAGGCTTGATTATTCGAGGAAGAGCCTTGGTCGACCACTACTACTGAAACAATATTTTTTTAAAAGATGGGCTTTCGCTGATAGTCCTATCTTAAGGTACGCGTCGAGAGCTTCAAGAAAATGTATGATTAGCATAGGTTTCGATCGGTGTTTCGAAAGTTACAGGCGATTATAGAAAATCGAGGAAACGGTAAGGAATACATACCCCGTGCAATTTATTTCGGCAAAAAATGGAAAGTGTTTCGGTCGACTTGTGCTTATACATGCTTAAACAGGATGGAAAGAGGATCACAAAAATCGCAGGCAGAGGTTTCTAAGTGCATTATTTTCGAAGTTATAGCCAAAAAACCAATAACTTGATTAATAGAGGAAGAGCCTTGGTCGACCACTACTACTGAAACAATATTTTTTTTAAAGATGGGCTGTCGCTGATAGTCCTATCTCAAGGTACGCGTCGACAGCTTCAAGAAAATGTATGATAATCATAGGTTTCGATCGGTGTTTCGAAAGTTACAGGCGATTATAGAAAATCGAGGAAACGGTAAGGAATACATACCCCTTGCAATTTATTTCGGCAAGAAAGAGAAAGTTTTTCGATCGACTTGTACTTATACAGGCTTAAAGAGGATGGAAAGGGCATCACAAAAATCGCAGGCAGAGCCTCCTAAGTGCATTATTTTCGAAGTTATAGCAAAAAAACCAAAGACTTGATTAAACGAGGAAGAGCCTTGGTCGACAACTACAACTGAAACAATTTTTTTTTAAAGATGGGCTTTCGCTGATAGTCCTATCTTAAGGTACGCGTCGAGAGCTTCAAGAAAATGTATGATTAGCATATGTTTCGATCGGTGTTTCGAAAGTTACAGGCAATTATAGAAAATCGAGGAAACAGTAAGGAATACATACCCCTTGCAATTTATTTCGGCAAAAAATGGAAAATTTTCGATCGACTTGTACTTATACACGCTTAAAGAGGATGGAAAGGGCATCACAAAAATCGCAGGCAGAGCCTCCTAAGTGCATTATTTTCGAAGTTACAGCCAAAAAACCAAAGGCTTGATTATTCGAAGACGAGCTTTGGTCGACCACTACAACTGAAACAATTTTTTTTTTAAGATGGGCTTTCGCTAATAGTCCTATCTTAAGGTACGCGTCGAGAGCTTCAAGAAAATGTATGATTATCATAGGTTTCGATCGGTGTTTCGAAAGTTACAGGCGATTATAGAAAATCGAGGAAACGGAAAGGAATACATACCCCTTGCAATTTATTTCGGCAAGAAATGGAAAGTTTTTCGATCGACTTGTGCTTATACACGCTTAAAGAGGATGGAAAGGGCATCACAAAAATCGCAGGCAGAGCCTCCTAAGTGCATTATTTTCGATGTTACAGCCAAAAAACCAAAGGCTTGATTAATCGAAGAAGAGCCTTGGTCGACCACTACTACTGAAACATTATTTTTTTTTAAGGATGAGGTGTCGCTGATAGTCCTATCTGAAGTACGGGTCGACAGCTTCAAGAAAATGTATGATTATCATAGGTTTCGATCGGTGTTTCGAAAGTTACAGGCGATTATAGAAAATCGAGAAAACGGTAAAGAATACGTACCCCTTGCAATTTATTTCGGCAAAAAATGGAAAGTGTTTCGGTCGACTTGTGCTTATACATGCTTAAAGAGGATGGAAAGAGGATCACAAAAATCGAAGGCAGAGCTTTCTAAGTCCATTTTTTTCGAAGTTATAGCCAAAAAACCAAAGACTTGATTAATCGAGGAAATGCCTTGGTCGACCACTACTACTGAAACAATATTTTTTTTAAAGATGGGCTGTCGCTGATAGTCCTATCTCAAGGTACGCGTCGACAGCTTCAAGAAAATGTATGATTAGCATAGGTTTCGATCGGTGTTTCGAAAGTTACAGGCGATTATAGAAAATCGAGAAAACGGTAAGGAATACATACCCCTTGCAATTTATTTCGGCAAAAAATGGACAGTTTTTCGATCGACTTGTGCTTATACATGCTTAAAGAGGATGGAAAGGGCATCACAAAAATCGCAGGTAGAGCCTCCTAAGTGCATTATTTTCGAAGTTACAGACAAAAACCCAAGGCTTGATTAATCGAGGAAGAGCCTTGGTCGACCACTACAACTGAAACAATTTTTTTTTTAAGATGGGCTTTCGCTGATAGTCCTATCTTAAGGTACGCGTCGAGAGCTTCAAGAAAATGTATGATTATCATAGGTTTCGATCGGTGTTTCGAAAGTTACAGGCGATTAAAGAAAATCGAGGAAACGGTAAGGAATAAATACCCCTTGCAATTTATTTCGGCAAAAAATGGAAAGTGTTTCGGTCGACTTGTGCTTATACATGCTTAAAGAGGATGGAAAGAGGATCACAAAAATCGTAGGCAGAGCTTTCTAAGTGCATTATTTTCGAAGTTATAGCCAAAAAACCAAAGACTTGAATAATCGAGGAAGAGCCTTGGTCGACCACTACAACTGAAACAATTTTTTTTTAAAGATGGGCTTTCGCTGATAGTCCTATCTTAAGGTACGCGTCGAGATCTTCAAGAAAATGTATGATTAGCATAGGTTTCGATCGGTGTTTCGAAAGTTACAGACGATTATAGAAAATCGAGGAAACGGTAAGGAATACATACCCCTTGCAATTTATTTCGGCAAGAAATGGAAAGTTTTTCGGTCGACTTGTGCTTATACAGGCTTAAACAGGATGGAAAGAGGATCACAAAAATCGCAGGCAGAGGTTTCTAAGTGCATTATTTTCGAAGTTATAGCCAAAAAACCAATAACTTAATTAATAGAGGAAGAGCCTTGGTCGACCACTACTACTGAAACAATATTTTTTTTAAAGATGGGCTGTCGCTGATAGTCCTATCTCAAGGTACGCGTCGACAGCTTCAAGAAAATGTATGATAATCATAGGTTTCGATCGGTGTTTCGAAAGTTACAGGCGATTATAGAAAATCGAGGAAACGGTAAGGAATACATACCCCTTGCAATTTATTTCGGCAAGAAAGAGAAAGTTTTTCGATCGACTTGTGCTTATACAGGCTTAAAGAGGATGGAAAGGGCATCACAAAAATCGCAGGCAGAGCCTCCTAAGTGCATTATTTTCGAAGTTACAGCCAAAAAACCAAAGGCTTGATAATTCGAAGACGAGCTTTGGTCGACCACTACAACTGAAACAATTTTTTTTTTAAGATGGGCTTTCGCTAATAGTCCTATCTTAAGGTACGCGTCGAGAGCTTCAAGAAAATGTATGATTATCATAGGTTTCGATCGGTGTTTCGAAAGTTACAGGCGATTATAGAAAATCGAGGAAACGGAAAGGAATACATACCCCTTGCAATTTATTTCGGCAAGAAATGGAAAGTTTTTCGATCGACTTGTGCTTATACACGCTTAAAGAGGATGGAAAGGGCATCACAAAAATCGCAGGCAGAGCCTCCTAAGTGCATTATTTTCGATGTTACAGCCAAAAAACCAAAGGCTTGATTAATCGAAGAAGAGCCTTGGTCGACCACTACTACTGAAACATTATTTTTTTTTAAGGATGAGGTGTCGCTGATAGTCCTATCTGAAGTACGGGTCGACAGCTTCAAGAAAATGTATGATTATCATAGGTTTCGATCGGTGTTTCGAAAGATACAGGCGATTATAGAAAATCGAGGAAACGGTAAGGAATACATACCCCTTGCAATTTATTTCGGCAAGAAAGAGAAAGTTTTTCGATCCACTTGTGCTTATACAGGCTTAAAGAGGATGGAAAGGGCATCAAAAAAATCGCAGGTACAGCCTCCTAAGTGCATTATTTTCGAAGTTACAGCCAAAAAACCAAAGACTTGATTAAACGAGGAAGAGCCTTGGTCGACTTCTACAACTGAAACAATTTTTTTTTAAAGATGGGCTCTCGCTGATAGTCCTATCATAAGGCACGCGTCGAGAGCTTCAAGAAAATGTATGATTATCATAGTTTTCGATCTGCGTTTCGAAAGTTACAGGCGATTAAAAAAATCGAGGAAACGGTAAGGAATACATACCCCTTGCAATTTATTTCGGCAAGAAATGGAAAGTTTTTCGATCGACTTGTGCTTCTACACGCTTAAAAAGGATGGAAAGGGCATCACAAAAATCGCAGGCAGAGCCTCCTAAGTGCATTATTTTCGAAGTTACAGCCAAAAAACCAATAACTTGATTATTCGAGGATTAGCCTTGGTCGACCACTACTACTGAAACAATATTTTTTTAAAAGATGGGCTTTCGCTGATAGTCCTATCTTAAGGTACGCGTCGAGAGCTTCAAGAAAATGTATGATTAGCATAGGTTTCGATCGGTGTTTCGAAAGTTACAGGCGATTATAAAAAATCGAGGAAACGGTAAGGAATACATACCCCGTGCAATTTATTTCGGCAAAAAATGGAAAGTGTTTCGGTCGACTTGTGCTTATACATGCTTAAACAGGATGGAAAGAGGATCACAAAAATCGCAGGCAGAGCCTCCTAAGTGCATTATTTTCGAAGTTATAGCCAAAAAACCAATAACTTGATTAATCGAGGAAGAGCCTTGGTCGACCACTACTACTGAAACAATATTTTTTTTAAAGATGGGCTGTCGCTGATAGTCCTATCTCAAGGTACGCGTCGACAGCTTCAAGAAAATGTATGATTAGCATAGGTTTCGATCGGTGTTTCGAAAGTTACTGGCGATTATAGAAAATCGAGGAAACGGTAAGGAATACATACCCCTTGCAATTTAATTCGGCAAGAAATGGAAAGTTTTTCGATCGACTTGTACTTATACACGCTTAAAGAGGATGGAAAGGGCATCACAAAAATCGCAGGCAGAGCCTCCTAAGTTCATTATTTTCGAAGTTACAGCCAAAAAACCAAAGGCTTGATTATTCGAAGAAGAGCCTTGGTCGACCACTACAACTGAAACAATTTTTTTTTAAGATGGGCTTTCGCTAATAGTCCTATCTTAAGGTACGCGTCGAGAGCTTCAAGAAAATGTATGATTAGCATAGGTTTCGATGGGTGTTTAGAAAGTTACAGGCGATTATAGAAAATCGAGGAAACGGAAAGGAATACATACCCCTTGCAATTTATTTCGGCAAGAAATGGAAAGTTTTTCGATCGACTTGTGCTTATACAAGCTTAAAGAGGATGGAAAGGGCATCACAAAAATCGCAGGCAGAGCCTCCTAAGTGCATTATTTTCGAAGTTACAGCCAAAAAACCAAAGGCTTGATTATTCGAAGACGAGCTTTGGTCGACCACTACAACTGAAACATTTTTTTTTTTAAGATGGGCTTTCGCTAATAGTCCTATCTTAAGGTACGCGTCGAGAGCTTCAAGAAAATGTATGATTATCATAGGTTTCGATCGGTGTTTCGAAAGATACAGGCGATTATAGAAAATCGAGGAAACGGTAAGGAATACATACCCCTTGCAATTTATTTCGGCAAGAAAGAGAAAGTTTTTCGATCGACTTGTGCTTATACAGGCTTAAAGAGGATGGAAAGGGCATCACAAAAATCGCAGGCAGAGCCTCCTAAGTGCATTATTTTCGAAGTTACAGCCAAAAAACCAAAGACTTGATTAAACGAGGAAGAGCCTTGGTCGACAACTACAACTGAAACAATTTTTTTTAAAGATGGGCTTTCGCTGATAGTCCTATCTTAAGGCACGCGTCGAGAGCTTCAAGAAAATGTATGATTATTATAGGTTTCGATCGGTGTTTCGAAAGTTACAGGCGATTATAGAAAATCGAGGAAACGGTAAGGAATACATACCCCTTGCAATTTATTTCGGCAAGAAATGGAAAGTTTTTCGATCGACTTGTACTTATACACGCTTAAAGAGGATGGAAAGGGCATCACAAAAATCGCAGGCAGAGCCTCCTGAGTGCATTATTTTCGAAGTTACAGCCAAAAAACCAAAGGCTTGATTATTCGAAGAAGAGCCTTGGTCGACCACTACAACTGAAACAATTTTTTTTTTAAGATGGGCTTTCGCTAATAGTCCTATCTTAAGGTACGCGTCGAGAGCTTCAAGAAAATGTATGATTATCATAGGTTTCGATCGGTGTTTCGAAAGTTACAGGCGATTATAGAAAATCGAGGATACGGTAAGGAATACATACCCCTTGCAATTTATTTCGGCAAGAAATGGAAAGTTTTTCGATCGACTTGTGCTTATACACGCTTAAAGAGGATGGAAAGGGCATCACAAAAATCGCAGGCAGAGCCTCCTAAGTGCATTATTTTCGAAGTTACAGCCAAAAAACCAATAACTTGATTATTCGAGGAAGAGCCTTGGTCGACCACTACTACTGAAACAATATTTTTTTAAAAGATGGGCTTTCGCTGATAGTCCTATCTTAAGGTACGCGTCGAGAGCTTCAAGAGAATGTATGATTAGCATAGGTTTCGATCGGTGTTTCGAAATTTACAGGCGATTATAAAAAATCGAGGAAACGGTAAGGAATACATACCCCTTGCAATTTATTTCGGCAAAAAATGGAAAGTGTTTCGGTCGACTTGTGCTTATACAGGCTTAAACAGGATGGAAAGAGGATTACAAAAATCGCAGGCAGAGCTTTCTAAGTGCATTATTTTCGAAGTTATAGCCAAAAAACCAATAACTTGATTAATCGAGGAAGAGCCTTGGTCGACCACTACTACTGAAACAATATTTTTTTAAAAGATGGGCTTTCGCTGATAGTCCTATCTTAAGGTACGCGTCGAGAGCTTCAAGAAAATGTATGATTAGCATATGTTTCGATCGGTGTTTCGAAAGTTACAGGCAATTATAGAAAATCGAGGAAACAGTAAGGAATACATACCCCTTGCAATTTATTTCGGCAAAAAATGGAAAGTTTTTCGATCGACTTGTACTTATACACGCTTAAAGAGGATGGAAAGGGCATCACAAAAATCGCAGGCAGAGCCTCCTAAGTGCATTATTTTCGAAGTTACAGCCAAAAAACCAAAGGCTTGATTATTCGAAGACGAGCTTTGGTCGACCACTACAACTGAAACAATTTTTTATTTAAGATGGGCTTTCGCTAATAGTCCTATCTTAAGGTACGCGTCGAGAGCTTCAAGAAAATGTATGATTATCATAGGTTTCGATCGGTGTTTCGAAAGTTACAGGCGATTATAGAAAATCGAGGAAACGGAAAGGAATACATACCCCTTGCAATTTATTTCGGCAAGAAATGGAAAGTTTTTCGATCGACTTGTGCTTATACACGCTTAAAGAGGATGGAAAGGGCATCACAAAAATCGCAGGCAGAGCCTCCTAAGTGCATTATTTTCGAAGTTACAGCCAAAAAACCAAAGGCTTGATTATTCGAAGACGAGCCTTGGTCGACCACTACAACTGAAACAATTTTTTTTTTAAGATGGGCTTTCGCTAATAGTCCTATCTTAAGGTACGCGTCGAGAGCTTCAAGAAAATGTATGATTATCATAGGTTTCGATCGGTGTTTCGAAAGTTACAGGCGATTATAGAAAATCGAGGAAACGGAAAGGAATACATACCCCTTGCAATTTATTTCGGCAAGAAATGGAAAGTTTTTCGATCGACTTGTGCTTATACACGCTTAAAGAGGATGGAAAGGGCATCACAAAAATCGCAGGCAGAGCCTCCTAAGTGCATTATTTTCGAAGTTACAGCCAAAAAACCAAAGGCTTGATTAATCGAAGAAGAGCCTTGGTCGACCACTACTACTGAAACATTATTTTTTTTTAAGGATGAGGTGTCGCTGATAGTCCTATCTGAAGTACGGGTCGACAGCTTCAAGAAAATGTATGATTATCATAGGTTTCGATCGGTGTTTCGAAAGATACAGCCGATTATAGAAAATCGAGGAAACGGTAAGGAATACATACCCCTTGCAATTTATTTCGGCAAGAAAGAGAAAGTTTTTCGATCCACTTGTGCTTATACAGGCTTAAAGAGGATGGAAAGGGCATCAAAAAAATCGCAGGCACAGCCTCCTAAGTGCATTATTTTCGAAGTTACAGCCAAAAAACCAAAGACTTGATTAAACGAGGAAGAGCCTTGGACGACTTCTACAACTGAAACAATTTTTTTTTAAAGATGGGCTTTCGCTAATAGTCCTATCATAAGGCACGCGTCGAGACCTTCAAGAAAATGTATGATTATCATAGGTTTCGATCGGTGTTTCGAAAGTTACAGGCGATTATAGAAAATCGAGGATACGGTAAGGAATACATACCCCTTGCAATTTATTTCGGCAAGAAATGGAAAGTTTTTCGATCGACTTGTGCTTATACACGCTTAAAGAGGATGGAAAGGGCATCACAAAAATCGCAGGCAGAGCCTCCTAAGTGCATTATTTTCGAAGTTACAGCCAAAAAACCAATAACTTGATTATTCGAGGAAGAGCCTTGGTCGACCACTACTACTGAAACAATATTTTTTTAAAAGATGGGCTTTCGCTGATAGTCCTATCTTAAGGCACGCGTCGAGAGCTTCAAGAAAATGTATGATTATCATAGGTTTCGATCGGTGTTTCGAAAGTTACAGGCGATTAAAGAAAATCGAGGAAACGATAAGGAATACATACCCCTTGCAATTTATTTCGGCAAGAAATGGAAAGTTTTTCGATCGACTTGTACTTATACACGCCTAAAGAGGATGGAAAGGGCATCACAAAAATCGCAGGCAGAGCCTCCTAAGTGCATTATTTTCGAAGTTACAGCCAAAAAACCAAAGGCTTGATTATTCGAAGATGAGCCTTGGTCGACCACTACAACTGAAACAATTTTTTTTTTAAGATGGGCTTTCGCTAATAGTCCTATCTTAAGGTACGCGTCGAGAGCTTCAAGAAAATGTATGATTATCATAGGTTTCGATCGGTGTTTCGAAAGTTACAGGCGATTATAAAAAATCGAGGAAACGGTAAGGAATACATACCCCTTGCAATTTATTTCGGCAAGAAATGGAAAGTTGTTCGATCGACTTGTGCTTATAGACGCTTAAAGAGGATGGAAAGGGCATCACAAAAATCGCAGGCAGAGCTTTCTAAGTCCATTTTTTTCGAAGTTATAGCCAAAAAACCAAAGACTTGATTAATCGAGGAAAAGCCTTGGTCGACCACTACTACTGAAACAATATTTTTTTTAAAGATGGGCTGTCGCTGATAGTCCTATCTCAAGGTACGCGTCGACAGCTTCAAGAAAATGTATGATTAGCATAGGTTTCGATCGGTGTTTCGAAAGTTACAGGCGATTATAGAAAATCGAGAAAACGGTAAGGAATACGTACCCCTTGCAATTTATTTCGGCAAAAAATGGACAGTTTTTCGATCGACTTGTGCTTATACATGCTTAAAGAGGATGGAAAGGGCATCACAAAAATCGCAGGTAGAGCCTCCTAAGTGCATTATTTTCGAAGTTACAGACAAAAACCCAAGGCTTGATTAATCGAGGAAGAGCCTTGGTCGACCACTACAACTGAAACAATTTTTTTTTTAAGATGGGCTTTCGCTGATAGTCCTATCTTAAGGTACGCGTCGAGAGCTTCAAGAAAATGTATGATTATCATAGGTTTCGATCGGTGTTTCGAAAGTTACAGGCGATTAAAGAAAATCGAGGAAACGGTAAGGAATAAATACCCCTTGCAATTTATTTCGGCAAAAAATGGAAAGTGTTTCGGTCGACTTGTGCTTATACATGCTTAAAGAGGATGGAAAGAGGATCACAAAAATCGTAGGCAGAGCTTTCTAAGTGCATTATTTTCGAAGTTATAGCCAAAAAACCAAAGACTTGAATAATCGAGGAAGAGCCTTGGTCGACCACTACAACTGAAACAATTTTTTTTTAAAGATGGGCTTTCGCTGATAGTCCTATCTTAAGGTACGCGTCGAGATCTTCAAGAAAATGTATGATTAGCATAGGTTTCGATCGGTGTTTCGAAAGTTACAGACGATTATAGAAAATCGAGGAAACGGTAAGGAATACATACCCCTTGCAATTTATTTCGGCAAAAAATGGAAAGTGTTTCGGTCGACTTGTGCTTATACAGGCTTAAACAGGATGGAAAGAGGATCACAAAAATCGCAGGCAGAGGTTTCTAAGTGCATTATTTTCGAAGTTATAGCCAAAAAACCAATAACTTAATTAATAGAGGAAGAGCCTTGGTCGACCACTACTACTGAAACAATATTTTTTTTAAAGATGGGCTGTCGCTGATAGTCCTATCTCAAGGTACGCGTCGACAGCTTCAAGAAAATGTATGATAATCATAGGTTTCGATCGGTGTTTCGAAAGTTACAGGCGATTATAGAAAATCGAGGAAACGGTAAGGAATACATACCCCTTGCAATTTATTTCGGCAAGAAAGAGAAAGTTTTTCGATCGACTTGTGCTTATACAGGCTTAAAGAGGATGGAAAGGGCATCACAAAAATCGCAGGCAGAGCCTCCTAAGTGCATTATTTTCGAAGTTACAGCCAAAAAACCAAAGGCTTGATTATTCGAAGACGAGCTTTGGTCGACCACTACAACTGAAACAATTTTTTTTTTAAGATGGGCTTTCGCTAATAGTCCTATCTTAAGGTACGCGTCGAGAGCTTCAAGAAAATGTATGATTATCATAGGTTTCGATCGGTGTTTCGAAAGTTACAGGCGATTATAGAAAATCGAGGAAACGGAAAGGAATACATACCCCTTGCAATTTATTTCGGCAAGAAATGGAAAGTTTTTCGATCGACTTGTGCTTATACACGCTTAAAGAGGATGGAAAGGGCATCACAAAAATCGCAGGCAGAGCCTCCTAAGTGCATTATTTTCGATGTTACAGCCAAAAAACCAAAGGCTTGATTAATCGAAGAAGAGCCTTGGTCGACCACTACTACTGAAACATTATTTTTTTTTAAGGATGAGGTGTCGCTGATAGTCCTATCTGAAGTACGGGTCGACAGCTTCAAGAAAATGTATGATTATCATAGGTTTCGATCGGTGTTTCGAAAGATACAGGCGATTATAGAAAATCGAGGAAACGGTAAGGAATACATACCCCTTGCAATTTATTTCGGCAAGAAAGAGAAAGTTTTTCGATCCACTTGTGCTTATACAGGCTTAAAGAGGATGGAAAGGGCATCAAAAAAATCGCAGGCAGAGCCTCCTAAGTGCATTATTTTCGAAGTTACAGCCAAAAAACCAAAGGCTTGATTATTCGAAGACGAGCTTTGGTCGACCACTACAACTGAAACATTTTTTTTTTTAAGATGGGCTTTCGCTAATAGTCCTATCTTAAGGTACGCGTCGAGAGCTTCAAGAAAATGTATGATTATCATAGGTTTCGATCGGTGTTTCGAAAGATACAGGCGATTATAGAAAATCGAGGAAACGGTAAGGAATACATACCCCTTGCAATTTATTTCGGCAAGAAAGAGAAAGTTTTTCGATCGACTTGTGCTTATACAGGCTTAAAGAGGATGGAAAGGGCATCACAAAAATCGCAGGCAGAGCCTCCTAAGTGCATTATTTTCGAAGTTACAGCCAAAAAACCAAAGACTTGATTAAACGAGGAAGAGCCTTGGTCGACAACTACAACTGAAACAATTTTTTTTAAAGATGGGCTTTCGCTGATAGTCCTATCTTAAGGCACGCGTCGAGAGCTTCAAGAAAATGTATGATTATTATAGGTTTCGATCGGTGTTTCGAAAGTTACAGGCGATTATAGAAAATCGAGGAAACGGTAAGGAATACATACCCCTTGCAATTTATTTCGGCAAGAAATGGAAAGTTTTTCGATCGACTTGTACTTATACACGCTTAAAGAGGATGGAAAGGGCATCACAAAAATCGCAGGCAGAGCCTCCTGAGTGCATTATTTTCGAAGTTACAGCCAAAAAACCAAAGGCTTGATTATTCGAAGAAGAGCCTTGGTCGACCACTACAACTGAAACAATTTTTTTTTTAAGATGGGCTTTCGCTAATAGTCCTATCTTAAGGTACGCGTCGAGAGCTTCAAGAAAATGTATGATTATCATAGGTTTCGATCGGTGTTTCGAAAGTTACAGGCGATTATAGAAAATCGAGGATACGGTAAGGAATACATACCCCTTGCAATTTATTTCGGCAAGAAATGGAAAGTTTTTCGATCGACTTGTGCTTATACACGCTTAAAGAGGATGGAAAGGGCATCACAAAAATCGCAGGCAGAGCCTCCTAAGTGCATTATTTTCGAAGTTACAGCCAAAAAACCAATAACTTGATTATTCGAGGAAGAGCCTTGGTCGACCACTACTACTGAAACAATATTTTTTTAAAAGATGGGCTTTCGCTGATAGTCCTATCTTAAGGTACGCGTCGAGAGCTTCAAGAGAATGTATGATTAGCATAGGTTTCGATCGGTGTTTCGAAATTTACAGGCGATTATAAAAAATCGAGGAAACGGTAAGGAATACATACCCCTTGCAATTTATTTCGGCAAAAAATGGAAAGTGTTTCGGTCGACTTGTGCTTATACAGGCTTAAACAGGATGGAAAGAGGATTACAAAAATCGCAGGCAGAGCTTTCTAAGTGCATTATTTTCGAAGTTATAGCCAAAAAACCAATAACTTGATTAATCGAGGAAGAGCCTTGGTCGACCACTACTACTGAAACAATATTTTTTTAAAAGATGGGCTTTCGCTGATAGTCCTATCTTAAGGTACGCGTCGAGAGCTTCAAGAAAATGTATGATTAGCATATGTTTCGATCGGTGTTTCGAAAGTTACAGGCAATTATAGAAAATCGAGGAAACAGTAAGGAATACATACCCCTTGCAATTTATTTCGGCAAAAAATGGAAAGTTTTTCGATCGACTTGTACTTATACACGCTTAAAGAGGATGGAAAGGGCATCACAAAAATCGCAGGCAGAGCCTCCTAAGTGCATTATTTTCGAAGTTACAGCCAAAAAACCAAAGGCTTGATTATTCGAAGACGAGCTTTGGTCGACCACTACAACTGAAACAATTTTTTATTTAAGATGGGCTTTCGCTAATAGTCCTATCTTAAGGTACGCGTCGAGAGCTTCAAGAAAATGTATGATTATCATAGGTTTCGATCGGTGTTTCGAAAGTTACAGGCGATTATAGAAAATCGAGGAAACGGAAAGGAATACATACCCCTTGCAATTTATTTCGGCAAGAAATGGAAAGTTTTTCGATCGACTTGTGCTTATACACGCTTAAAGAGGATGGAAAGGGCATCACAAAAATCGCAGGCAGAGCCTCCTAAGTGCATTATTTTCGAAGTTACAGCCAAAAAACCAAAGGCTTGATTATTCGAAGACGAGCTTTGGTCGACCACTACAACTGAAACAATTTTTTTTTTAAGATGGGCTTTCGCTAATAGTCCTATCTTAAGGTACGCGTCGAGAGCTTCAAGAAAATGTATGATTATCATAGGTTTCGATCGGTGTTTCGAAAGTTACAGGCGATTATAGAAAATCGAGGAAACGGAAAGGAATACATACCCCTTGCAATTTATTTCGGCAAGAAATGGAAAGTTTTTCGATCGACTTGTGCTTATACACGCTTAAAGAGGATGGAAAGGGCATCACAAAAATCGCAGGCAGAGCCTCCTAAGTGCATTATTTTCGAAGTTACAGCCAAAAAACCAAAGGCTTGATTAATCGAAGAAGAGCCTTGGTCGACCACTACTACTGAAACATTATTTTTTTTTAAGGATGAGGTGTCGCTGATAGTCCTATCTGAAGTACGGGTCGACAGCTTCAAGAAAATGTATGATTATCATAGGTTTCGATCGGTGTTTCGAAAGTTACAGGCGATTATAGAAAATCGAGGATACGGTAAGGAATACATACCCCTTGCAATTTATTTCGGCAAGAAATGGAAAGTTTTTCGATCGACTTGTGCTTATACACGCTTAAAGAGGATGGAAAGGGCATCACAAAAATCGCAGGCAGAGCCTCCTAAGTGCATTATTTTCGAAGTTACAGCCAAAAAACCAATAACTTGATTATTCGAGGAAGAGCCTTGGTCGACCACTACTACTGAAACAATATTTTTTTAAAAGATGGGCTTTCGCTGATAGTCCTATCTTAAGGCACGCGTCGAGAGCTTCAAGAAAATGTATGATTATCATAGGTTTCGATCGGTGTTTCGAAAGTTACAGGCGATTAAAGAAAATCGAGGAAACGATAAGGAATACATACCCCTTGCAATTTATTTCGGCAAGAAATGGAAAGTTTTTCGATCGACTTGTACTTATACACGCCTAAAGAGGATGGAAAGGGCATCACAAAAATCGCAGGCAGAGCCTCCTAAGTGCATTATTTTCGAAGTTACAGCCAAAAAACCAAAGGCTTGATTATTCGAAGATGAGCCTTGGTCGACCACTACAACTGAAACAATTTTTTTTTTAAGATGGGCTTTCGCTAATAGTCCTATCTTAAGGTACGCGTCGAGAGCTTCAAGAAAATGTATGATTATCATAGGTTTCGATCGGTGTTTCGAAAGTTACAGGCGATTATAAAAAATCGAGGAAACGGTAAGGAATACATACCCCTTGCAATTTATTTCGGCAAGAAATGGAAAGTTGTTCGATCGACTTGTGCTTATAGACGCTTAAAGAGGATGGAAAGGGCATCACAAAAATCGCAGGCAGAGCCTCCTAAGTGCATTATTTTCGAAGTTACAGCCAAAAAACCAAAGGCTTGATTATTCGAAGATGAGCCTTGGTCGACCACTACAACTGAAACAATTTTTTTTTTAAGATGGGCTTTCGCTAATAGTCCTATCTTAAGGTACGCGTCGAGAGCTTCAAAAAAATGTATGATTATCATAGGTTTCGATCGGTGTTTCGAAAGTTACAGGCGATTATAAAAAATCGAGGAAACGGTAAGGAATACATACCCCTTGCAATTTATTTCGGCAAGAAATGGAAAGTTTTTCGATCGACTTGTGCTTATAGACGCTTAAAGAGGATGGAAAGGGCATCACGAAAATCGCAGGCAGAGCCTCCTAAGTGCTTTATTTTCGAAGTTACAGCCAAAAAACCAAAGACTTGATTAAACGAGGAAGAGCCTTGGT
Organism: Anoplius nigerrimus; assembly: GCA_914767735.1. Classification (NCBI taxonomy): domain Eukaryota; kingdom Metazoa; phylum Arthropoda; class Insecta; order Hymenoptera; family Pompilidae; genus Anoplius; species Anoplius nigerrimus. The sequence continues at coordinate 449,977 of CAJZBX010000625.1, forward strand.
CGACAACTACAACTGAAACAATTTTTTTTTAAAGATGGGCTTTCGCTGATAGTCCTATCTTAAGGTACGCGTCGAGAGCTTCAAGAAAATGTATGATTAGCATAGGTTTCGATCGGTGTTTCGAAAGTTACAGGCGATTAAAGAAAATCGAAGAAACGGTAAGGAATACATACTCCTTGCAATTTATTTCGGCAAGAAATGGAAAGTTTTTCGATCGACTTGTGCCTATACACGCTTAAAGAGGATGGAAAGGGCATCACAAAAATCGCAGGCAGAGCCTCCTAAGTGCATTATTTTCGAAGTTACAGCCAAAAAACCAAAGGCTTGATTAATCGAAGAAGAGCCTTGGTCGACCACTACTACTGAAACAATATTTTTTTAAAAGATGGGCTTTCGCTGATAGTCCTATCTTAAGGTACGCGTCGAGAGCTTCAAGAAAATGTATGATTAGCATAGGTTTCGATCGGTGTTTCGAAAGTTACAGGCGATTATAAAAAATCGAGGAAACGGTAAGGAATACATACCCCTTGCAATTTATTTCGGCAAGAAATGGAAAGTTTTTCGATCGACTTGTGCTTATACAGGCTTAAGGAGGATGGAAAGGGCATCACAAAAATCGCAGGCAGAGCCTCCTAAGTGCATTATTTTCGAAGTTACAGCCAAAAAACCAAAGACTTGATTAAACGAGGAAGAGCCTTGGTCGACAACTACAACTGAAACCATTTTTTTTCAAAGATGGGCTTTCGCTGATAGTCCTATCTTAAGGTACGCGTCGAGAGCTTCAAGAAAATGTATGATTATCATAGGTTTCGATCGGTGTTTCGAAAGTTACAGGCGATTAAAGAAAATCGAGGAAACGGTAAGGAATACATACCCCGTGCAATTTATTTCGGCAAAAAATGGAAAGTGTTTCGGTCGACTTGTGCTTATACATGCTTAAACAGGATGGAAAGAGGATCACAAAAATCGCAGGCAGAGCTTTCTAAGTGCATTATTTTCGAAATTATAGCCAAAAAACCAATAACTTGATTAATCGAGGAAGAGCCTTGGTCGACCACTACTACTGAAACAATATTTTTTTTTAAGGATAGCTGTCGCTGATAGTCCTATCTTAAGGTACGGGTCGACAGCTTCAAGAAAATGTATGATTAGCATAGGTTTCGATCGGTGTTTCGAAAGTTACAGGCGATTAAAGAAAATCGAGGAAACGGTAAGGAATACATACCCCTTGCAATTTATTTCGGCAAGAAATGGAAAGTTTTTCGATCGACTTGTGCTTATACAGGCTTAAGGAGGATGGAAAGGGCATCACAAAAATCGCAGGCAGAGCCTCCTAAGTGCATTATTTTCGAAGTTACAGCCAAAAAACCAAAGACTTGATTAAACGAGGAAGAGCCTTGGTCGACAACTACAACTGAAACAATTTTTTTTTAATGATGGGCTTTCGCTGATAGTCCTATCTTAAGGCACGCGTCGAGAGCTTCAAGAAAATGTATGATTATCATAGGTTTCGATCGGTGTTTCGAAAGTTACAGGCGATTATAGAAAATCGAGGATACGGTAAGGAATACATACCCCTTGCAATTTATTTCGGCAAGAAATGGAAAGTTTTTCGATTGACTTGTGCTTATACGCGCTTAAAGAGAATGGAACGAGGATCACAAATATCGCAGGCAGAGCCTTCTAAGTGCATTATTTTCGATGTTACAGCCAAAAAACCAAAGACTTGATTAAGCGAGGAAGAACCTTGGTCGACAACTACAACTGAAACAATTTTTTTTTAATGATGGGCTTTCGCTGATAGTCCTATCTTAAGGCACGCGTCGACAGCTTCAAGAAAATGTATGATTAGCATAGGTTTCGATCGGTGTTTCGAAAGTTACAGGCGATTATAGAAAATCGAGGAAACGGTAAGGAATACATACCCCATGCAATTTATTTCGGCAAAAAATGGACAGTTTTTCGATCAACTTGTGCTTACACACGCTGAAAGAGGATGGAAAGGGCATTACAAAAATCGCAGGCAGAGCCTCCTAAGTGCATTATTTTCGAAGTTACAGCCAAAAAACCCAAGGCTTGATTAATCGAAGAAGAGCCTTGGTAGACCACTACAACTGAAACAATTTTTTTTTTAAGATGGGCTTTCGCTGATAGTCCTATCTTAAGGTACGCGTCGAGAGCTTCAAGAAAATGTATGATTATCATAGGTTTCGATCGGTGTTTCGAAAGTTACAGGCGATTATAGAAAATCGAGAAAACGGTAAAGAATACGTACCCCTTGCAATTTATTTCGGCAAAAAATGGAAAGTGTTTCGGTCGACTTGTGCTTATACATGCTTAAAGAGGATGGAAAGAGGATCACAAAAATCGAAGGCAGAGCTTTCTAAGTCCATTTTTTTCGAAGTTATAGCCAAAAAACCAAAGACTTGATTAATCGAGGAAAAGCCTTGGTCGACCACTACTACTGAAACAATATTTTTTTTAAAGATGGGCTGTCGCTGATAGTCCTATCTCAAGGTACGCGTCGACAGCTTCAAGAAAATGTATGATTAGCATAGGTTTCGATCGGTGTTTCGAAAGTTACAGGCGATTATAGAAAATCGAGAAAACGGTAAGGAATACGTACCCCTTGCAATTTATTTCGGCAAAAAATGGACAGTTTTTCGATCGACTTGTGCTTATACATGCTTAAAGAGGATGGAAAGGGCATCACAAAAATCGCAGGTAGAGCCTCCTAAGTGCATTATTTTCGAAGTTACAGACAAAAACCCAAGGCTTGATTAATCGAGGAAGAGCCTTGGTCGACCACTACAACTGAAACAATTTTTTTTTTAAGATGGGCTTTCGCTGATAGTCCTATCTTAAGGTACGCGTCGAGAGCTTCAAGAAAATGTATGATTATCATAGGTTTCGATCGGTGTTTCGAAAGTTACAGGCGATTAAAGAAAATCGAGGAAACGGTAAGGAATAAATACCCCTTGCAATTTATTTCGGCAAAAAATGGAAAGTGTTTCGGTCGACTTGTGCTTATACATGCTTAAAGAGGATGGAAAGAGGATCACAAAAATCGTAGGCAGAGCTTTCTAAGTGCATTATTTTCGAAGTTATAGCCAAAAAACCAAAGACTTGAATAATCGAGGAAGAGCCTTGGTCGACCACTACGACTGAAACAATTTTTTTTTAAAGATGGGCTTTCGCTGATAGTCCTATCTTAAGGTACGCGTCGAGATCTTCAAGAAAATGTATGATTAGCATAGGTTTCGATCGGTGTTTCGAAAGTTACAGACGATTATAGAAAATCGAGGAAACGGTAAGGAATACATACCCCTTGCAATTTATTTCGGCAAAAAATGGAAAGTGTTTCGGTCGACTTGTGCTTATACATGCTTAAAGAGGATGTAAAGAGGATCACAAAAATCGCAGGCAGAGCCTCCTAAGTGCATTATTTTCGAAGTTACAGACAAAAAACCAAAGGCTTGATTAATCGAGGAAGAGCCTTGGTCGATCAGTACAACTGAAACAATTTTTTATTAAAGATGGGCTGTCGCTGATAGTCCTATCTCAAGGTACGCGTCGACAGCTTCAAGAAAATGTATGATTATCGCAGGGTTCGATCGGTGTTTCGAAAGTTACAGGCGATTATAGAAAATCGAGGAAACGGTAAGGAATACATACCCCTTGCAATTTATTTCGGCAAAAAATGGAAAGTGTTTCGGTCGACTTGTGCTTATACACGCTTAAAGAGCATGGAAAGAGGATCACAAAAATCGCAGGCAGAGCCTCCTAAGTGCATTATTTTCGAAGTTACAGCCAAAAAACCAAACGCTTGATTAATCGAGGAAGAGCCTTGGTCGACCAGTACAACTGAAACAATTTTTTTTTAAAGATGGGCTTTCGCTGATCATTCTAACTTAAGGTACGCGTCGAGAGCTTCAAGAAAATGTATGATTATCATAGGTTTCGATCGGCGTTTCGAAAGTTACAGGCGATTATAGAAATTCGAGGAAACGGCAAGGAATACATACCCCTTGCAATTTATTTCGGCAAAAAATGGAAATTGTTTCGGTCGACTTGTCCTTATACGTACTTAAAGAGGATGGAAAGAGGTACACAAAAATCGCTGGCAGAGCTTTCTAAGTGCATTACTTTCGAAGTTATAGCCAAAAAACCAAAGACTTGATTAATCGAGGAAGAGCCTTGGTCGACCAGTACAACTGAAACAATTTTTTTTTAAAGATGGGCTTTCGCTGATCATCCCATCTTAAGGTACGCGTCGAGAGCTTCAAGAAAATGTATGATTATCATAGGTTTCGATCGACGTTTCGAAAGATACAGGCGATTATAAAAAATCGAGGAAACGGCAAGGAATACATACCCCTTGCAATTTATTTCGGCAAAAAATGGAAAGTGTTTCGGTCGACCTGTGCTTATACATGCTTAAAGAGGATGTAAAGAGGATCACAAAAATCGCAGGCAGAGCCTCCTAAGTGCATTATTTTCGAAGTTACAGCCAAAAAACCAAAGGCTTGATTATTCGAAGATGAGCCTTGGTCGACCACTACAACTGAAACAATTTTTTTTTTAAGATGGGCTTTCGCTAATAGTCCTATCTTAAGGTACGCGTCGAGAGCTTCAAGAAAATGTATGATTATCATAGGTTTCGATCGGTGTTTCGAAAGTTACAGGCGATTATAGAAAATCGAGGAAACGGTAAGGAATACATACCCCCTGCAATTTATTTCGGCAAGAAATGGAAAGTTTTTCGATCGACTTGTGCTTATACACGCTTAAAGAGGATGGAAAGGGCATCACAAAAATCGCAGGCAGAGCCTCCTAAGTGCATTATTTTCGAAGTTACAGCCAAAAAACCAAAGGCTTGATTAATCGAAGAAGAGCCTTGGTCGACCACTACTACTGAAACAATATTTTTTTTTAAGGATAGCTGTCGCTGATAGTCCTATCTTAAGGTACGGGTCGACAGCTTCAAGAAAATGTATGATAATCATAGGTTTCGATCGCTGTTTCGAAAGTTACAGGCGATTATAGAAAATCGAGGAAACGGTAAGGAATACATACCCCTTTTTTTTTTTTTTTTTTTTTTTTTTTTTTGCGTCCAGGAAATCTTCGGAAGACTTCTGCCCTCTCTTGGGGAAGAGGGCAGCGTATGTCAGATTCCTACTGACTAAAACCCAGACGTTACTCCACTGGGGAGGGTGCTTCTGAGTGTCGCACGGCGAACACCCAGGGCATGGGACTGCACTGGTACAACGACTCTCGTATTCATCTCAGATACAGCCCCTCCTCCACATCGAAACTGGGAAGTGTCGGCCCAGCTCGGATGTCCTGCTGGCCGCTTTTGGGATATTGGTTTCTATTTGTAAATTTCAGTTAATGATTTTAACGCAAATTAGTATATTTTCATTCGTAATGTTACCCGAGGAAGGATTACATTACGTTCTCCGTTCCTTTCTCCTGGGCTTTTATAGGTAAATGAATCCACTTCTACATTTCAATCTTATGTCTTAGCGCTAGTCAGCCTTTCCTCAGCTACGATCTTTTCTTTTTCTGGTGGGGAGTTACCGTCGAATAATTCCCGCATGACTCTATATTTAATGACTTTATATTAATAGTATAAAGTATCTAATAATATTCAATGTTCAAAAATTTGGATTGCTTCTCCGAGAGAGAGTTAATCCGTTTTCAATTACATTTTTAATTGAATTTAAATACGCGGTCGCGGAAGATCTGAGCGCTGGCGGAGGCTTGCAGAATTAAATCGATGATGCTCGAATTTTCAGCTACCGTATCAAGCCTGTGAGATGGATGTGCGGGTGAGAAGGTGATTTTGTGTCTGTGATGATTTCTAAGAGAGTGCTAGTCAGCCTTTCCTCAGCTACGATCTTTTCTTTTTTCTGGTGGGGAGTTATCGTCGAATAATTCCCGCATGACTCTACATTTAATGACTTTATATTAATAGTATAAAGTATCTAATAATATTCAATGTTCAAAAATTGGATTGCTTCTCCGAGAGAGAGTTAATCCGTTTTCAATTACATTTTTATTGAATTTAAATACGCGGTCGCGGAAGATCTGAGCGCTGGCGGAGGCTTGCAGAATTAAATCGATGATGCTCGAATTTTCAGCTACCGTATCAAGCCTGTGAGATGGATGTGCGGGTGAGAAGGTGATTTTGTGTCTGTGATGATTTCTAAGAGAGTGCTAGTCAGCCTTTCCTCAGCTACGATCTTTTCTTTTTTCTGGTGGGGAGTTATCGTCGAATAATTCCCGCATGACTCTACATTTAATGACTTTATATTAATAGTATAAAGTATCTAATAATATTCAATGTTCAAAAATTGGATTGCTTCTCCGAGAGAGAGTTAATCCGTTTTCAATTACATTTTTATTGAATTTAAATACGCGGTCGCGGAAGATCTGAGCGCTGGCGGAGGCTTGCAGAATTAAATCGATGATGCTCGAATTTTCAGCTACCGTATCAAGCCTGTGAGATGGATGTGCGGGTGAGAAGGTGACTTTATGTCTGTGATGATTTCTAAGAGAGTGCTAGTCAGCCTTTCCTCAGCTACGATCTTTTCTTTTTTCTGGTGGGGAGTTATCGTCGAATAATTCCCGCATGACTCTACATTTAATGACTTTATATTAATAGTATAAAGTATCTAATAATATTCAATGTTCAAAAATTGGATTGCTTCTCCGAGAGAGAGTTAATCCGTTTTCAATTACGTTTTTATTGAATTTAATACGCGGTCGCGGAAGATCTGAGCGCTGGCGGAGGCTTGCAGAATTAAATCGATGATGCTCGAATTTTCAGCTACCGTATCAAGCCTGTGAGATGGATGTGCGGGTGAGAAGGTGACTTTATGTCTGTGATGATTTCTAAGAGAGTGCTAGTCAGCCTTTCCTCAGCTACGATCTTTTCTTTTTTCTGGTGGGGAGTTACCGTCGAATAATTCCCGCATGATTCTATATTTCCTGACTTTATTTTAATAATGTAAAGTATCTAATAATATTCAATGTTCAAAAATTTGGATTGCTTCTCCGAGAGAGAGTTAATCCGTTTTCCTTTACATTTTATTGAATTTAAATACGCGATCGCGGAAGATCGGAGCGCTGGCGGAGGCTTGCAGAGTTAAGTCGGTGATGTTCAACGTTTCAGCCACTTCAGCATGCCTGCAGGCTGCAATGATTTTTATGGACCTCCTATTGCTTTATTGTTTTATTCCATGTTCCTTCTGCCACCGTCCTCTTCCATTGTGGTATGAAATTCTCAGTAAATTTTGCGTTTCTTTATTCTATTATGTTTACTTTTATTTGATTTTACTTTCCTGCCGGTCCATTTTTATTTCTGATTTTTCCGACTAATGACCAATTTCATCTATGTTTCTTTGCTTTGCTTGCTGACTTTTACTGCACGATGGCGAGAGGAGTTTAGCATCGATGGAATTTGTCCTCCTACTGTTGTTTCATGAGTCTTTGCTCTATCGGGCAGGCATTGTGAAGGGAGAAAGGGAGAGTGAAAGGATAGGTGAAATGAAGCATGTGACTATTTATTTTACTATATGTATTTATTACTTAGGCGCATTCGACCATTCCCACTTTTGCTTCCTTGTCTTCCCGTTGATCTATTTCTATGTACGACTGTGAGTGATCTTATTATTGCTTCTATTTTCCTTTGCCGCGTTATCTTTGAGCGACATTTTCATTTAAATTTAATTTATTCGCGGTCTCGAGAAGACATCGGCGCTTGCGTGGGCTTAGTCGGTAAACGTAGTGTACTGTTTTACTGCATGTTCTATTTTGTGTTATTGTTTGTGTGTGCTATTTTATCGTAGAGGAATACATACCCCTTGCAATTTATTTCGGCAAGAAAGAGAAAGTTTTTCGATCGACTTGTGCTTATACAGGCTTAAAGAGGATGGAAAGGGCATCACAAAAATCGCAGGCAGAGCCTCCTAAGTGCATTATTTTCGAAGTTACAGCCAAAAAACCAAAGACTTGATTAAACGAGGAAGAGCCTTGGTCGACAAGTACAACTGAAACAATTTTTTTTTAAAGATGGGCTTTCGCTGATAGTCCTATCTTAAGGCACGCGTCGAGTGCTTCAAGAAAATGTATGATTATCATAGGTTTCGATCGGTGTTTCGAAAGTTACAGGCGATTAAAGAAAATCGAGGAAACGGTAAGGAATACATACCCCTTGCAATTTATTTCGGCAAGAAATGGAAAGTTTTTCGATCGACTTGTGCTTATACACGCTTAAAGAGGATGGAAAGGGCATCACAAAAATCGCAGGCAGAGCCTCCTAAGTGCATTATTTTCGAAGTTACAGCCAAAAAACCAATAACTTGATTATTCGAGGAAGAGCCTTGGTCGACCACTACTACTGAAACAATATTTTTTTAAAAGATGGGCTTTCGCTGATAGTCCTATCTTAAGGTACGGGTCGAGAGCTTCAAGAAAATGTATGATTAGCATAGGTTTCGATCGGTGTTTCGAAAGTTACACGCGATTATAGAAAATCGAGGAAACGGTAAGGAATACATACCCCGTGCAATTTATTTCGGCAAAAAATGGAAAGTGTTTCGGTCGACTTGTGCTTATACGTGCTTAAACAGGATGGAAAGAGGATCACAAAAATCGCAGGCAGAGCTTTCTAAGTGCATTATTTTCAAAGTTATAGCCAAAAAACCAATAACTTGATTAATCGAGGAAGAGCCTTGGTCGACCACTACTACTGAAACAATATTTTTTTAAAGATGGGCTGTCGCTGATAGTCCTATCTCAAGGTACGCGCCGACAGCTTCAAGAAAATATATGATTAGCATAGGTTTCGATCGGTGTTTCGAAAGTTACAGGCGATTAAAGAAAATCGAGGAAACGGTAAGGAATACATACCCCTTGCAATTTATTTCGGCAAGAAATGGAAAGTTTTTCGATCGACTTGTGCTTATACGGGCTTAAAGAGGATGGAAAGGGCATCACAAAAATCGCAGGCAGAGCCTCCTAAGTGCATTATTTTCGAAGTTACAGCCAAAAAACCAAAGACTTGATTAAACGAGGAAGAGCCTTGGTCGACAACTACAACTGAAACCATTTTTTTTTAAAGATGGGCTTTCGCTGATAGTCCTATCTTAAGGTACGCGTCGAGAGCTTCAAGAAAATGTATGATTAGCATAGGTTTTGATCGGTGTTTCGAAAGTTACAGGCGATTATAGAAAATCGAGGAAACGGTAAGGAATACATACCCCGTGCAATTTATTTCGGCAAAAAATGGAAAGTGTTTCGGTCGACTTGTGCTTATACATGCTTAAACAGGATGGAAAGAGGATCACAAAAATCGCAGGCAGAGCTTTCTAAGTGCATTATTTTCGAAGTTATAGCCAAAAAACCAATAACTTGATTAATCGAGGAAGAGCCTTGGTCGACCACTACTACTGAAACAATATTTTTTTTAAAGATGGGCTGTCGCTGATAGTCCTATCTCAAGGTACGCGTCGACAGCTTCAAGAAAATGTATGATTAGCATAGGTTTCGATCGGTGTTTCGAAAGTTACAGGCGATTAAAGAAAATCGAGGAAACGGTAAGGAATACATACCCCTTGCAATTTATTTCGGCAAGAAATGGAAAGTTTTTCGATCGACTTGTACTTATACACGCTTAAAGAGGATGGAAAGGGCATCACAGAAATCGCAGGCAGAGCCTCCTAAGTGCATTATTTTCGAAGTTACAGCCAAAAAACCAAAGGCTTGATTAAACGAGGAAGAGCCTTGGTCGACAACTACAACTGAAACAATTTTTTTTTAAAGATGGGCTTTCGCTGATAGTCCTATCTTAAGGCACGCGTCGAGAGCTTCAAGAAAATGTATGATTATCATAGGTTTCGATCGGTGTTTCGAAAGTTACAGGCGATTAAAGAAAATCGAGGAAACGGTAAGGAATACATACCCCTTGCAATTTATTTCGGCAAGAAAGAGAAAGTTTTTCGATCGACTTGTGCTTATACAGGCTTAAAGAGGATGGAAAGGGCATCACAAAAATCGCAGGCAGAGCCTCCTAAGTGCATTATTTTCGAAGTTACAGCCAAAAAACCAAAGACTTGATTAAACGAGGAAGAGCCTTGGTCGACAACTACAACTGAAACAATTTTTTTTTAAAGATGGGCTTTCGCTGATAGTCCTATCTTAAGGCACGCGTCGAGAGCTTCAAGAAAATGTATGATTAGCATAGGTTTCGATCGGTGTTTCGAAAGTTACAGGCGATTATAAAAAATCGAGGAAACGGTAAGGAATACATACCCCTTGCAATTTATTTCGGCAAAAAATGGAAAGTGTTTCGGTCGACTTGTGCTTATACAGGCTTAAACAGGATGGAAAGAGGATTACAAAAATCGCAGGCAGAGCTTTCTAAGTGCATTATTTTCGAAGTTATAGCCAAAAAACCAATAACTTGATTAATCGAGGAAGAGCCTTGGTCGACAACTACAACTGAAACAATTTTTTTTTGTAGATGGGCTTTCGCTGATAGTCCTATCTTAAGGCACGCGTCGAGAGCTTCAAGAAAATGTATGATTATCATAGGTTTCGATCGGTGTTTCGAAAGTTACAGGCGATTAAAGAAAATCGAGGAAACGGTAAGGAATACATACCCCTTGCAATTTATTTCGGCAAGAAAGAGAAAGTTTTTCGATCGACTTGTGCTTATACAGGCTTAAAGAGGATGGAAAGGGCATCACAAAAATCGCAGGCAGAGCCTCCTAAGTGCATTATTTTCGAAGTTACAGCCAAAAAACCAAAGACTTGATTAAACGAGGAAGAGCCTTGGTCGACAACTACAACTGAAACAATTTTTTTTTAAAGATGGGCTTTCGCTGATAGTCCTATCTTAAGGCACGCGTCGAGAGCTTCAAGAAAATGTATGATTAGCATAGGTTTCGATCGGTGTTTCGAAAGTTACAGGCGATTATAGAAAATCGAGGAAACGGTAAGGAATACATACCCCTTGCAATTTATTTCGGCAAGAAAGAGAAAGTTTTTCGATCGACTTGTGCTTATACAGGCTTAAAGAGGATGGAAAGGGCATCACAAAAATCGCAGGCAGAGCCTCCTAAGTGCATTATTTTCGAAGTTACAGCCAAAAAACCAAAGGCTTGATTATTCGAGGAAGAGCCTTGGTCGACCACTACTACTGAAACAATATTTTTTTAAAAGATGGGCTTTCGCTGATAGTCCTATCTTAAGGTACGCGTCGAGAGCTTCAAGAAAATGTATGATTAGCATAGGTTTCGATCGGTGTTTCGAAAGTTACAGGCGATTATAGAAAATCGAGGAAACGGTAAGGAATACATACCCCGTGCAATTTATTTCGGCAAAAAATGGAAAGTGTTTCGGTCGACTTGTGCTTATACATGCTTAAACAGGATGGAAAGAGGATCACAAAAATCGCAGGCAGAGGTTTCTAAGTGCATTATTTTCGAAGTTATAGCCAAAAAACCAATAACTTGATTAATAGAGGAAGAGCCTTGGTCGACCACTACTACTGAAACAATATTTTTTTTAAAGATGGGCTGTCGCTGATAGTCCTATCTCAAGGTACGCGTCGACAGCTTCAAGAAAATGTATGATAATCATAGGTTTCGATCGGTGTTTCGAAAGTTACAGGCGATTATAGAAAATCGAGGAAACGGTAAGGAATACATACCCCTTGCAATTTATTTCGGCAAGAAAGAGAAAGTTTTTCGATCGACTTGTGCTTATCCAGGCTTAAAGAGGATGGAAAGGGCATCACAAAAATCGCAGGCAGAGCCTCCTAAGTGCATTATTTTCGAAGTTATAGCAAAAAAACCAAAGACTTGATTAAACGAGGAAGAGCCTTGGTCGACAACTACAACTGAAACAATTTTTTTTTAAAGATGGGCTTTCGCTGATAGTCCTATCTTAAGGTACGCGTCGAGAGCTTCAAGAAAATGTATGATTAGCATATGTTTCGATCGGTGTTTCGAAAGTTACAGGCAATTATAGAAAATCGAGGAAACAGTAAGGAATACATACCCCTTGCAATTTATTTCGGCAAAAAATGGAAAATTTTCGATCGACTTGTACTTATACACGCTTAAAGAGGATGGAAAGGGCATCACAAAAATCGCAGGCAGAGCCTCCTAAGTGCATTATTTTCGAAGTTACAGCCAAAAAACCAAAGGCTTGATTATTCGAAGACGAGCTTTGGTCGACCACTACAACTGAAACAATTTTTTTTTTAAGATGGGCTTTCGCTAATAGTCCTATCTTAAGGTACGCGTCGAGAGCTTCAAGAAAATGTATGATTATCATAGGTTTCGATCGGTGTTTCGAAAGTTACAGGCGATTATAGAAAATCGAGGAAACGGAAAGGAATACATACCCCTTGCAATTTATTTCGGCAAGAAATGGAAAGTTTTTCGATCGACTTGTGCTTATACACGCTTAAAGAGGATGGAAAGGGCATCACAAAAATCGCAGGCAGAGCCTCCTAAGTGCATTATTTTCGATGTTACAGCCAAAAAACCAAAGGCTTGATTAATCGAAGAAGAGCCTTGGTCGACCACTACTACTGAAACATTATTTTTTTTTAAGGATGAGGTGTCGCTGATAGTCCTATCTGAAGTACGGGTCGACAGCTTCAAGAAAATGTATGATTATCATAGGTTTCGATCGGTGTTTCGAAAGTTACAGGCGATTATAGAAAATCGAGAAAACGGTAAAGAATACGTACCCCTTGCAATTTATTTCGGCAAAAAATGGAAAGTGTTTCGGTCGACTTGTGCTTATACATGCTTAAAGAGGATGGAAAGAGGATCACAAAAATCGAAGGCAGAGCTTTCTAAGTCCATTTTTTTCGAAGTTATAGCCAAAAAACCAAAGACTTGATTAATCGAGGAAAAGCCTTGGTCGACCACTACTACTGAAACAATATTTTTTTTAAAGATGGGCTGTCGCTGATAGTCCTATCTCAAGGTACGCGTCGACAGCTTCAAGAAAATGTATGATTAGCATAGGTTTCGATCGGTGTTTCGAAAGTTACAGGCGATTATAGAAAATCGAGAAAACGGTAAGGAATACGTACCCCTTGCAATTTATTTCGGCAAAAAATGGACAGTTTTTCGATCGACTTGTGCTTATACATGCTTAAAGAGGATGGAAAGGGCATCACAAAAATCGCAGGTAGAGCCTCCTAAGTGCATTATTTTCGAAGTTACAGACAAAAACCCAAGGCTTGATTAATCGAGGAAGAGCCTTGGTCGACCACTACAACTGAAACAATTTTTTTTTTAAGATGGGCTTTCGCTGATAGTCCTATCTTAAGGTACGCGTCGAGAGCTTCAAGAAAATGTATGATTATCATAGGTTTCGATCGGTGTTTCGAAAGTTACAGGCGATTAAAGAAAATCGAGGAAACGGTAAGGAATAAATACCCCTTGCAATTTATTTCGGCAAAAAATGGAAAGTGTTTCGGTCGACTTGTGCTTATACATGCTTAAAGAGGATGGAAAGAGGATCACAAAAATCGTAGGCAGAGCTTTCTAAGTGCATTATTTTCGAAGTTATAGCCAAAAAACCAAAGACTTGAATAATCGAGGAAGAGCCTTGGTCGACCACTACAACTGAAACAATTTTTTTTTAAAGATGGGCTTTCGCTGATAGTCCTATCTTAAGGTACGCGTCGAGATCTTCAAGAAAATGTATGATTAGCATAGGTTTCGATCGGTGTTTCGAAAGTTACAGACGATTATAGAAAATCGAGGAAACGGTAAGGAATACATACCCCTTGCAATTTATTTCGGCAAAAAATGGAAAGTGTTTCGGTCGACTTGTGCTTATACAGGCTTAAACAGGATGGAAAGAGGATCACAAAAATCGTAGGCAGAGGTTTCTAAGTGCATTATTTTCGAAGTTATAGCCAAAAAACCAATAACTTAATTAATAGAGGAAGAGCCTTGGTCGACCACTACTACTGAAACAATATTTTTTTTAAAGATGGGCTGTCGCTGATAGTCCTATCTCAAGGTACGCGTCGACAGCTTCAAGAAAATGTATGATAATCATAGGTTTCGATCGGTGTTTCGAAAGTTACAGGCGATTATAGAAAATCGAGGAAACGGTAAGGAATACATACCCCTTGCAATTTATTTCGGCAAGAAAGAGAAAGTTTTTCGATCGACTTGTGCTTATACAGGCTTAAAGAGGATGGAAAGGGCATCACAAAAATCGCAGGCAGAGCCTCCTAAGTGCATTATTTTCGATGTTACAGCCAAAAAACCAAAGGCTTGATTAATCGAAGAAGAGCCTTGGTCGACCACTACTACTGAAACATTATTTTTTTTTAAGGATGAGGTGTCGCTGATAGTCCTATCTGAAGTACGGGTCGACAGCTTCAAGAAAATGTATGATTATCATAGGTTTCGATCGGTGTTTCGAAAGATACAGGCGATTATAGAAAATCGAGGAAACGGTAAGGAATACATACCCCTTGCAATTTATTTCGGCAAGAAAGAGAAAGTTTTTCGATCCACTTGTGCTTATACAGGCTTAAAGAGGATGGAAAGGGCATCAAAAAAATCGCAGGTACAGCCTCCTAAGTGCATTATTTTCGAAGTTACAGCCAAAAAACCAAAGACTTGATTAAACGAGGAAGAGCCTTGGTCGACTTCTACAACTGAAACAATTTTTTTTTAAAGATGGGCTCTCGCTGATAGTCCTATCATAAGGCACGCGTCGAGAGCTTCAAGAAAATGTATGATTATCATAGTTTTCGATCTGCGTTTCGAAAGTTACAGGCGATTAAAAAAATCGAGGAAACGGTAAGGAATACATACCCCTTGCAATTTATTTCGGCAAGAAATGGAAAGTTTTTCGATCGACTTGTGCTTCTACACGCTTAAAAAGGATGGAAAGGGCATCACAAAAATCGCAGGCAGAGCCTCCTAAGTGCATTATTTTCGAAGTTACAGCCAAAAAACCAATAACTTGATTATTCGAGGATGAGCCTTGGTCGACCACTACTACTGAAACAATATTTTTTTAAAAGATGGGCTTTCGCTGATAGTCCTATCTTAAGGTACGCGTCGAGAGCTTCAAGAAAATGTATGATTAGCATAGGTTTCGATCGGTGTTTCGAAAGTTACAGGCGATTATAAAAAATCGAGGAAACGGTAAGGAATACATACCCCGTGCAATTTATTTCGGCAAAAAATGGAAAGTGTTTCGGTCGACTTGTGCTTATACATGCTTAAACAGGATGGAAAGAGGATCACAAAAATCGCAGGCAGAGCCTCCTAAGTGCATTATTTTCGAAGTTATAGCCAAAAAACCAATAACTTGATTAATCGAGGAAGAGCCTTGGTCGACCACTACTACTGAAACAATATTTTTTTTAAAGATGGGCTGTCGCTGATAGTCCTATCTCAAGGTACGCGTCGACAGCTTCAAGAAAATGTATGATTAGCATAGGTTTCGATCGGTGTTTCGAAAGTTACTGGCGATTATAGAAAATCGAGGAAACGGTAAGGAATACATACCCCTTGCAATTTAATTCGGCAAGAAATGGAAAGTTTTTCGATCGACTTGTACTTATACACGCTTAAAGAGGATGGAAAGGGCATCACAAAAATCGCAGGCAGAGCCTCCTAAGTTCATTATTTTCGAAGTTACAGCCAAAAAACCAAAGGCTTGATTATTCGAAGAAGAGCCTTGGTCGACCACTACAACTGAAACAATTTTTTTTTAAGATGGGCTTTCGCTAATAGTCCTATCTTAAGGTACGCGTCGAGAGCTTCAAGAAAATGTATGATTAGCATAGGTTTCGATGGGTGTTTAGAAAGTTACAGGCGATTATAAAAAATCGAGGAAACGGTAAGGAATACATACCCCTTGCAATTTATTTCGGCAAAAAATGGAAAGTGTTTCGGTCGACTTGTGCTTATACATGCTTAAACAGGATGGATAGGGCATCACAAAAATCGCAGGCAGAGCTTTCTAAGTGCATTATTTTCGAAGTTATAGCCAAAAAACCAATAACTTGATTAATCGAGGAAGAGCCTTGGTCGACCTATACTACTGAAACAATATTTTTTTTAAGGATGAGCTGTCGCTGATAGTCCTATCTTAAGGTACGGGTCGACAGCTTCAAGAAAATGTATGATTATCATAGGTTTTGATCGGTGTTTCGAAAGTTACAGGCGATTATAGAAAATCGAGGAAACGGTAAGGAATACATACCCATTGCAATATATTTCGGCAAATAATGGAAAGTGTTTCGGTCGACTTGTACTTATACACGCTTAAAGAGGATGGAACGAGGATCACAAATATCGCAGGCAGAGCCTTCTAAGTGCATTATTTTCGAAGTTACAGCCAAAAAACCAAAGACTTGATTAAGCGAGGAAGATCCTTGGTCGACAACTACAACTGAAACAATTTTTTTTTAATGATGGGCTTTCGCTGATAGTCCTATCTTAAGGCACGCGTCGAGAGCTTCAAGAAAATGTATGATTATCATAGGTTTCGATCGGTGTTTCGAAAGTTACAGGCGATTAAAGAAAATCGAGGAAACGATAAGGAATACATACCCCTTGCAATTTATTTCGGCAAGAAATGGAAAGTTTTTCGATCGACTTGTACTTATACACGCCTAAAGAGGATGGAAAGGGCATCACAAAAATCGCAGGCAGAGCCTCCTAAGTGCATTATTTTCGAAGTTACAGCCAAAAAACCAAAGGCTTGATTATTCGAAGATGAGCCTTGGTCGACCACTACAACTGAAACAATTTTTTTTTTAAGATGGGCTTTCGCTAATAGTCCTATCTTAAGGTACGCGTCGAGAGCTTCAAGAAAATGTATGATTATCATAGGTTTCGACCGGTGTTTCGAAAGATACAGGCGATTATAGAAAATCGAGGAAACGGTAAGGAATACATACCCCTTGCAATTTATTTCGGCAAGAAAGAGAAAGTTTTTCGATCGACTTGTGCTTATACAGGCTTAAAGAGGATGGAAAGGGCATCACAAAAATCGCAGGCAGAGCTTTCTAAGTGCATTATTTTCGAAGTTATAGCCAAAAAACCAATAACTTGATTAATCGAGGAAGAGCCTTGGTCGACCACTACTACTGAAACAATATTTTTTTAAAAGATGGGCTTTCGCTGATAGTCCTATCTTAAGGTACGCGTCGAGAGCTTCAAGAAAATGTATGATTAGCATATGTTTCGATCGGTGTTTCGAAAGTTACAGGCAATTATAGAAAATCGAGGAAACAGTAAGGAATACATACCCCTTGCAATTTATTTCGGCAAAAAATGGAAAGTTTTTCGATCGACTTGTACTTATACACGCTTAAAGAGGATGGAAAGGGCATCACAAAAATCGCAGGCAGAGCCTCCTAAGTGCATTATTTTCGAAGTTACAGCCAAAAAACCAAAGGCTTGATTATTCGAAGACGAGCTTTGGTCGACCACTACAACTGAAACAATTTTTTTTTTAAGATGGGCTTTCGCTAATAGTCCTATCTTAAGGTACGCGTCGAGAGCTTCAAGAAAATGTATGATTATCATAGGTTTCGATCGGTGTTTCGAAAGTTACAGGCGATTATAGAAAATCGAGGAAACGGAAAGGAATACATACCCCTTGCAATTTATTTCGGCAAGAAATGGAAAGTTTTTCGATCGACTTGTGCTTATACACGCTTAAAGAGGATGGAAAGGGCATCACAAAAATCGCAGGCAGAGCCTCCTAAGTGCATTATTTTCGAAGTTACAGCCAAAAAACCAAAGGCTTGATTATTCGAAGACGAGCTTTGGTCGACCACTACAACTGAAACATTTTTTTTTTTAAGATGGGCTTTCGCTAATAGTCCTATCTTAAGGTACGCGTCGAGAGCTTCAAGAAAATGTATGATTATCATAGGTTTCGATCGGTGTTTCGAAAGATACAGGCGATTATAGAAAATCGAGGAAACGGTAAGGAATACATACCCCTTGCAATTTATTTCGGCAAGAAAGAGAAAGTTTTTCGATCGACTTGTGCTTATACAGGCTTAAAGAGGATGGAAAGGGCATCACAAAAATCGCAGGCAGAGCCTCCTAAGTGCATTATTTTCGAAGTTACAGCCAAAAAACCAAAGACTTGATTAAACGAGGAAGAGCCTTGGTCGACAACTACAACTGAAACAATTTTTTTTAAAGATGGGCTTTCGCTGATAGTCCTATCTTAAGGCACGCGTCGAGAGCTTCAAGAAAATGTATGATTATCATAGGTTTCGATCGGTGTTTCGAAAGTTACAGGCGATTATAGAAAATCGAGGAAACGGTAAGGAATACATACCCCTTGCAATTTATTTCGGCAAGAAATGGAAAGTTTTTCGATCGACTTGTACTTATACACGCTTAAAGAGGATGGAAAGGGCATCACAAAAATCGCAGGCAGAGCCTCCTGAGTGCATTATTTTCGAAGTTACAGCCAAAAAACCAAAGGCTTGATTATTCGAAGAAGAGCCTTGGTCGACCACTACAACTGAAACAATTTTTTTTTTAAGATGGGCTTTCGCTAATAGTCCTATCTTAAGGTACGCGTCGAGAGCTTCAAGAAAATGTATGATTATCATAGGTTTCGATCGGTGTTTCGAAAGTTACAGGCGATTATAGAAAATCGAGGATACGGTAAGGAATACATACCCCTTGCAATTTATTTCGGCAAGAAATGGAAAGTTTTTCGATCGACTTGTGCTTATACACGCTTAAAGAGGATGGAAAGGGCATCACAAAAATCGCAGGCAGAGCCTCCTAAGTGCATTATTTTCGAAGTTACAGCCAAAAAACCAATAACTTGATTATTCGAGGAAGAGCCTTGTCGACCACTACTACTGAAACAATATTTTTTTAAAAGATGGGCTTTCGCTGATAGTCCTATCTTAAGGTACGCGTCGAGAGCTTCAAGAGAATGTATGATTAGCATAGGTTTCGATCGGTGTTTCGAAATTTACAGGCGATTATAAAAAATCGAGGAAACGGTAAGGAATACATACCCCTTGCAATTTATTTCGGCAAAAAATGGAGAGTGTTTCGGTCGACTTGTGCTTATACAGGCTTAAACAGGATGGAAAGAGGATTACAAAAATCGCAGGCAGAGCTTTCTAAGTGCATTATTTTCGAAGTTATAGCCAAAAAACCAATAACTTGATTAATCGAGGAAGAGCCTTGGTCGACCACTACTACTGAAACAATATTTTTTTAAAAGATGGGCTTTCGCTGATAGTCCTATCTTAAGGTACGCGTCGAGAGCTTCAAGAAAATGTATGATTAGCATATGTTTCGATCGGTGTTTCGAAAGTTACAGGCAATTATAGAAAATCGAGGAAACAGTAAGGAATACATACCCCTTGCAATTTATTTCGGCAAAAAATGGAAAGTTTTTCGATCGACTTGTACTTATACACGCTTAAAGAGGATGGAAAGGGCATCACAAAAATCGCAGGCAGAGCCTCCTAAGTGCATTATTTTCGAAGTTACAGCCAAAAAACCAAAGGCTTGATTATTCGAAGACGAGCTTTGGTCGACCACTACAACTGAAACAATTTTTTATTTAAGATGGGCTTTCGCTAATAGTCCTATCTTAAGGTACGCGTCGAGAGCTTCAAGAAAATGTATGATTATCATAGGTTTCGATCGGTGTTTCGAAAGTTACAGGCGATTATAGAAAATCGAGGAAACGGAAAGGAATACATACCCCTTGCAATTTATTTCGGCAAGAAATGGAAAGTTTTTCGATCGACTTGTGCTTATACACGCTTAAAGAGGATGGAAAGGGCATCACAAAAATCGCAGGCAGAGCCTCCTAAGTGCATTATTTTCGAAGTTACAGCCAAAAAACCAAAGGCTTGATTATTCGAAGACGAGCTTTGGTCGACCACTACAACTGAAACAATTTTTTTTTTAAGATGGGCTTTCGCTAATAGTCCTATCTTAAGGTACGCGTCGAGAGCTTCAAGAAAATGTATGATTATCATAGGTTTCGACCGGTGTTTCGAATGATACAGGCGATTATAGAAAATCGAGGAAACGGTAAGGAATACATACCCCTTGCAATTTATTTCGGCAAGAAAGAGAAAGTTTTTTGATCGACTTGTGCTTATACAGGCTTAAAGAGGATGGAAAGGGCATCACAAAAATCGCAGGCAGAGCTTTCTAAGTGCATTATTTTCGAAGTTATAGCCAAAAAACCAATAACTTGATTAATCGAGGAAGAGCCTTGGTCGACCACTACTACTGAAACAATATTTTTTTAAAAGATGGGCTTTCGCTGATAGTCCTATCTTAAGGTACGCGTCGAGAGCTTCAAGAAAATGTATGATTAGCATATGTTTCGATCGGTGTTTCGAAAGTTACAGGCAATTATAGAAAATCGAGGAAACAGTAAGGAATACATACCCCTTGCAATTTATTTCGGCAAAAAATGGAAAGTTTTTCGATCGACTTGTACTTATACACGCTTAAAGAGGATGGAAAGGGCATCACAAAAATCGCAGGCAGAGCCTCCTAAGTGCATTATTTTCGAAGTTACAGCCAAAAAACCAAAGGCTTGATTATTCGAAGACGAGCTTTGGTCGACCACTACAACTGAAACAATTTTTTATTTAAGATGGGCTTTCGCTAATAGTCCTATCTTAAGGTACGCGTCGAGAGCTTCAAGAAAATGTATGATTATCATAGGTTTCGATCGGTGTTTCGAAAGTTACAGGCGATTATAGAAAATCGAGGAAACGGAAAGGAATACATACCCCTTGCAATTTATTTCGGCAAGAAATGGAAAGTTTTTCGATCGACTTGTGCTTATACACGCTTAAAGAGGATGGAAAGGGCATCACAAAAATCGCAGGCAGAGCCTCCTAAGTGCATTATTTTCGAAGTTACAGCCAAAAAACCAAAGGCTTGATTATTCGAGACGAGCTTTGGTCGACCACTACAACTGAAACAATTTTTTTTTTAAGATGGGCTTTCGCTAATAGTCCTATCTTAAGGTACGCGTCGAGAGCTTCAAGAAAATGTATGATTATCATAGGTTTCGATCGGTGTTTCGAAAGTTACAGGCGATTATAGAAAATCGAGGAAACGGAAAGGAATACATACCCCTTGCAATTTATTTCGGCAAGAAATGGAAAGTTTTTCGATCGACTTGTGCTTATACACGCTTAAAGAGGATGGAAAGGGCATCACAAAAATCGCAGGCAGAGCCTCCTAAGTGCATTATTTTCGAAGTTACAGCCAAAAAACCAAAGGCTTGATTAATCGAAGAAGAGCCTTGGTCGACCACTACTACTGAAACATTATTTTTTTTTAAGGATGAGGTGTCGCTGATAGTCCTATCTGAAGTACGGGTCGACAGCTTCAAGAAAATGTATGATTATCATAGGTTTCGATCGGTGTTTCGAAAGATACAGCCGATTATAGAAAATCGAGGAAACGGTAAGGAATACATACCCCTTGCAATTTATTTCGGCAAGAAAGAGAAAGTTTTTCGATCCACTTGTGCTTATACAGGCTTAAAGAGGATGGAAAGGGCATCAAAAAAATCGCAGGCACAGCCTCCTAAGTGCATTATTTTCGAAGTTACAGCCAAAAAACCAAAGACTTGATTAAACGAGGAAGAGCCTTGGACGACTTCTACAACTGAAACAATTTTTTTTTAAAGATGGGCTTTCGCTAATAGTCCTATCATAAGGCACGCGTCGAGACCTTCAAGAAAATGTATGATTATCATAGGTTTCGATCGGTGTTTCGAAAGTTACAGGCGATTATAGAAAATCGAGGATACGGTAAGGAATACATACCCCTTGCAATTTATTTCGGCAAGAAATGGAAAGTTTTTCGATCGACTTGTGCTTATACACGCTTAAAGAGGATGGAAAGGGCATCACAAAAATCGCAGGCAGAGCCTCCTAAGTGCATTATTTTCGAAGTTACAGCCAAAAAACCAATAACTTGATTATTCGAGGAAGAGCCTTGGTCGACCACTACTACTGAAACAATATTTTTTTAAAAGATGGGCTTTCGCTGATAGTCCTATCTTAAGGCACGCGTCGAGAGCTTCAAGAAAATGTATGATTATCATAGGTTTCGATCGGTGTTTCGAAAGTTACAGGCGATTAAAGAAAATCGAGGAAACGATAAGGAATACATACCCCTTGCAATTTATTTCGGCAAGAAATGGAAAGTTTTTCGATCGACTTGTACTTATACACGCCTAAAGAGGATGGAAAGGGCATCACAAAAATCGCAGGCAGAGCCTCCTAAGTGCATTATTTTCGAAGTTACAGCCAAAAAACCAAAGGCTTGATTATTCGAAGATGAGCCTTGGTCGACCACTACAACTGAAACAATTTTTTTTTTAAGATGGGCTTTCGCTAATAGTCCTATCTTAAGGTACGCGTCGAGAGCTTCAAGAAAATGTATGATTATCATAGGTTTCGATCGGTGTTTCGAAAGTTACAGGCGATTATAAAAAATCGAGGAAACGGTAAGGAATACATACCCCTTGCAATTTATTTCGGCAAGAAATGGAAAGTTGTTCGATCGACTTGTGCTTATAGACGCTTAAAGAGGATGGAAAGGGCATCACAAAAATCGCAGGCAGAGCCTCCTAAGTGCATTATTTTCGAAGTTACAGCCAAAAAACCAAAGGCTTGATTATTCGAAGATGAGCCTTGGTCGACCACTACAACTGAAACAATTTTTTTTTTAAGATGGGCTTTCGCTAATAGTCCTATCTTAAGGTACGCGTCGAGAGCTTCAAAAAAATGTATGATTATCATAGGTTTCGATCGGTGTTTCGAAAGTTACAGGCGATTATAAAAAATCGAGGAAACGGTAAGGAATACATACCCCTTGCAATTTATTTCGGCAAGAAATGGAAAGTTTTTCGATCGACTTGTGCTTATAGACGCTTAAAGAGGATGGAAAGGGCATCACGAAAATCGTAGGCAGAGCCTCCTAAGTGCATTATTTTCGAAGTTAGAGCCAAAAAACCAAAGGCTTGATTAATCGAAGAAGAGCCTTGGTCGACCACTACTACTGAAACAATACTTTTTTTTAAGGATAGCTGTCGCTGATAGTCCTATCTTAAGGTACGGGTCGACAGCTTCAAGAAAATGTATGATAATCATCGGTTTCGATCAGTGTTTCGAAAGTTACAGGCGATTATAGAAAATCGAGGAAACGGTAAGGAATACATACTCCTTGCAATTTATTTCGGCAAGAAATGGAAAGTTTTTCGATCGACTTGTGCCTATACACGCTTAAAGAGGATGGAAAGGGCATCACAAAAATCGCAGGCAGAGCCTCCTAAGTGCATTATTTTCGAAGTTACAGCCAAAAAACCAAAGGCTTGATTAATCGAAGAAGAGCCTTGGTCGACCACTACTACTGAAACAATATTTTTTTAAAAGATGGGCTTTCGCTGATAGTCCTATCTTAAGGTACGCGTCGAGAGCTTCAAGAAAATGTATGATTAGCATAGGTTTCGATCGGTGTTTCGAAAGTTACAGGCGATTATAAAAAATCGAGGAAACGGTAAGGAATACATACCCCTTGCAATTTATTTCGGCAAAAAATGGAAAGTGTTTCGGTCGACTTGTGCTTATACATGCTTAAACAGGATGGATAGGGCATCACAAAAATCGCAGGCAGAGCTTTCTAAGTGCATTATTTTCGAAGTTATAGCCAAAAAACCAATGACTTGATTAATCGAGGAAGAGCCTTGGTCGACCTATACTACTGAAACAATATTTTTTTTAAGGATGAGCTGTCGCTGATAGTCCTATCTTAAGGTACGGGTCGACAGCTTCAAGAAAATGTATGATTATCATAGGTTTTGATCGGTGTTTCGAAAGTTACAGGCGATTATAGAAAATCGAGGAAACGGAAAGGAATACATACCCCTTGCAATTTATTTCGGCAAGAAATGGAAAGTTTTTCGATCGACTTGTGCTTATACACGCTTAAAGAGGATGGAAAGGGCATCACAAAAATCGCAGGCAGAGCCTCCTAAGTGCATTATTTTCGAAGTTACAGCCAAAAAAACCAAAGGCTTGATTATTCGAAGACGAGCTTTGGTCGACCACTACAACTGAAACATTTTTTTTTTTTAAGATGGGCTTTCGCTAATAGTCCTATCTTAAGGTACGCGTCGAGAGCTTCAAGAAAATGTATGATTATCATAGGTTTCGATCGGTGTTTCGAAAGATACAGGCGATTATAGAAAATCGAGGAAACGGTAAGGAATACATACCCCCTTGCAATTTATTTCGGCAAGAAAGAGAAAGTTTTTCGATCGACTTGTGCTTATACAGGCTTAAAGAGGATGGAAAGGGCATCACAAAAATCGCAGGCAGAGCCTCCTAAGTGCATTATTTTCGAAGTTACAGCCAAAAAACCAAAGACTTGATTAAACGAGGAAGAGCCTTGGTCGACAACTACAACTGAAACAATTTTTTTTAAAGATGGGCTTTCGCTGATAGTCCTATCTTAAGGTACGCGTCGAGAGCTTCAAGAGAATGTATGATTAGCATAGGTTTCCGATCGGTGTTTCGAAATTTACAGGCGATTATAAAAAATCGAGGAAACGGTAAGGAATACATACCCCTTGCAATTTATTTCGGCAAAAAATGGAAAGTGTTTCGGTCGACTTGTGCTTATACAGGCTTAAACAGGATGGAAAGAGGATTACAAAAATCGCAGGCAGAGCTTTCTAAGTGCATTATTTTCGAAGTTATAGCCAAAAAACCAATAACTTGATTAATCGAGGGAAGAGCCTTGGTCGACCACTACTACTGAAACAATATTTTTTTAAAAGATGGGCTTTCGCTGATAGTCCTATCTTAAGGTACGCGTCGAGAGCTTCAAGAAAATGTATGATTAGCATATGTTTCGATCGGTGTTTCGAAAGTTACAGGCAATTATAGAAAATCGAGGAAACAGTAAGGAATACATACCCCTTGCAATTTATTTCGGCAAAAAATGGAAAGTTTTTCGATCGACTTGTACTTATACACGCTTAAAGAGGATGGAAAGGGCATCACAAAAATCGCAGGCAGAGCCTCCTAAGTGCATTATTTTCGAAGTTACAGCCAAAAAACCAAAGGCTTGATTATTCGAAGACGAGCTTTGGTCGACCACCTACAACTGAAACAATTTTTTATTTAAGATGGGCTTTCGCTAATAGTCCTATCTTAAGGTACGCGTCGAGAGCTTCAAGAAAATGTATGATTATCATAGGTTTCGATCGGTGTTTCGAAAGTTACAGGCGATTATAGAAAATCGAGGAAACGGAAAGGAATACATACCCCTTGCAATTTATTTCGGCAAGAAATGGAAAGTTTTTTCGATCGACTTGTGCTTATACACGCTTAAAGAGGATGGAAAGGGCATCACAAAAATCGCAGGCAGAGCCTCCTAAGTGCATTATTTTCGAAGTTACAGCCAAAAAACCAAAGGCTTGATTATTCGAAGACGAGCTTTGGTCGACCACTACAACTGAAACAATTTTTTTTTTAAGATGGGCTTTCGCTAATAGTCCTATCTTAAGGTACGCGTCGAGAGCTTCAAGAAAATGTATGATTATCATAGGTTTCGATCGGTGTTTCGAAAGTTACAGGCGATTATAGAAAAATCGAGGAAACGGAAAGGAATACATACCCCTTGCAATTTATTTCGGCAAGAAATGGAAAGTTTTTCGATCGACTTGTGCTTATACACGCTTAAAGAGGATGGAAAGGGGCATCACAAAAATCGCAGGCAGAGCCTCCTAAGTGCATTATTTTCGAAGTTACAGCCAAAAAACCAAAGGCTTGATTAATCGAAGAAGAGCCTGGTCGACCACTACTACTGAAACATTTATTTTTTTTTAAGGATGAGGTGTCGCTGATAGTCCTATCTGAAGTACGGGTCCGACAGCTTCAAGAAAATGTATGATTATCATAGGTTTCGATCGGTGTTTCGAAAGATACAGGCGATTATAGAAAATCGAGGAAACGGTAAGGAATACATACCCCTTGCAATTTATTTCGCAGAAGAAAGAGAAAGTTTTTCGATCCACTTGTGCTTATACAGGCTTAAAGAGGATGGAAAGGGCATCAAAAAAATCGCAGGCACAGCCTCCTAAGTGCATTATTTTCGAAGTTACAGCCAAAAAAACCAAAGACTTGATTAAACGAGGAAGAGCCTTGGACGACTTCTACAACTGAAACAATTTTTTTTTAAAGATGGGCTTTCGCTAATAGTCCTATCATAAGGCACGCGTCGAGACCTTCAAGAAAATGTTATGATTATCATAGGTTTCGATCGGTGTTTCGAAAGTTACAGGCGATTATAGAAAATCGAGGATACGGTAAGGAATACATACCCCTTGCAATTTATTTCGGCAAGAAATGGAAAGTTTTTCGATCGACTTGTGCTTAAACACGCTTAAAGAGGATGGAAAGGGCATCACAAAAATCGCAGGCAGAGCCTCCTAAGTGCATTATTTTCGAAGTTACAGCCAAAAAACCAATAACTTGATTTATTCGAGGAAGAGCCTTGGTCGACCACTACTACTGAAACAATATTTTTTAAAAGATGGGCTTTCGCTGATAGTCCTATCTTAAGGCACGCGTCGAGAGCTTCAAGAAAATGTATGATTATCATAGGTTTCGATCGGTGTTTCGAAAGTTACAGGCGATTAAAGAAAATCGAGGGAAACGATAAGGAATACATACCCCTTGCAATTTATTTCGGCAAGAAATGGAAAGTTTTTCGATCGACTTGTACCTATACACGCCTAAAGAGGATGGAAAGGGCATCACAAAAATCGCAGGCAGAGGCCTCCTAAGTGCATTATTTTCGAAGTTACAGCCAAAAAACCCAAAGGCTTGATTATTCGAAGATGAGCCTTGGTCGACCACTACAACTGAAACAATTTTTTTTTTAAGATGGGCTTTCGCTAATAGTCCTATCTTAAGGTACGCGTCGAGAGCTTCAAGAAAATGTATGATTATCATAGGTTTCGATCGGTTGGTTTCGAAAGTTACAGGCGATTATAAAAAATCGAGGAAACGGTAAGGAATACATACCCCTTGCAATTTATTTCGGCAAGAAATGGAAAGTTGTTCGATCGACTTGTGCTTATAGACGCTTAAAGAGGATGGAAAGGGCATCACAAAAATCGCAGGCAGAGCCTCCTAAGTGCATTATTTTCGAAGTTACAGCCAAAAAAACCAAAGGCTTGATTATTCGAAGATGAGCCTTGGTCGACCACTACAACTGAAACAATTTTTTTTTTAAGATGGGCTTTCGCTAATAGTCCTATCTTAAGGTACGCGTCGAGAGCTTCAAAAAAATGTTATGATTATCATAGGTTTCGATCGGTGTTTCGAAAGTTACAGGCGATTATAAAAAATCGAGGAAACGGTAAGGAATACATACCCCTTGCAATTTATTTCGGCAAGAAATGGAAAGTTTTTCGATCGACTTGTGCTTATAGACGCTTAAAGAGGATGGAAAGGGCATCACGAAAATCGCAGGCAGAGCCTCCTAAGTGCATTATTTTCGAAGTTAGAGCCAAAAAACCAAAGGCTTGATTAATCGAAGAAGAGCCTTGGTCGACCACTACTACTGAAACAATACTTTTTTTTAAGGATAGCTGTCGCTGATAGTCCTATCTTAAGGTACGGGTCGACAGCTTCAAGAAAATGTTATGATAATCATCGGTTTCGATCAGTGTTTCGAAAGTTACAGGCGATTATAGAAAATCGAGGAAACGGTAAGGAATACATACCCCTTGCAATTTATTTCGGCAAGAAAGAGAAAGTTTTTTCGATCGACTTGTGCTTATACAGGCTTAAAGAGGATGGAAAGGGCATCACAAAAATCGCAGGCAGAGCCTCCTAAGTGCTTTATTTTCGAAGTTACAGCCAAAAAAACCCAAAGACTTGATTAAACGAGGAAGAGCCTTGGTCGACAACTACAACTGAAACAATTTTTTTTTAAAGATGGGCTTTCGCTGATAGTCCTATCTTAAGGTACGCGTCGAGAGCTTCAAGAAAATGTATGATTAGCCATAGGTTTCGATCGGTGTTTCGAAAGTTACAGGCGATTAAAGAAAATCGAGGAAACGGTAAGGAATACATACTCCTTGCAATTTATTTCGGCAAGAAATGGAAAGTTTTTCGATCGACTTGTGCCTATACACGCTTAAAGAGGATAGAAAGGGCATCACAAAAATCGCAGGCAGAGCCTCCTAAGTGCATTATTTTCGAAGTTACAGCCAAAAAACCAAAGGCTTGATTAATCGAAGAAGAGCCTTGGTCGACCACTACTACTGAAACAATATTTTTTAAAAGATGGGGCTTTCGCTGATAGTCCTATCTTAAGGTACGCGTCGAGAGCTTCAAGAAAATGTTTGATTAGCATAGGTTTCGATCGGTGTTTCGAAAGTTACAGGCGATTATAAAAAATCGAGGAAACGGTAAGGAATACATACCCCTTGCAAATTTATTTCGGCAAAAAATGGAAAGTGTTTCGGTCGACTTGTGCTTATACATGCTTAAACAGGATGGATAGGGCATCACAAAAATCGCAGGCAGAGCTTTCTAAGTGCATTATTTTCGAAGTTATAGCCAAAAAACCAATAACTTGATTAATCGAGGAAGAGCCTTGGTCGACCTATACTACTGAAACAATATTTTTTTTAAGGATGAGCTGTCGCTGATAGTCCTATCTTAAGGTACGGGTCGGCAGCTTCAAGAAAATGTTATGATTATCATAGGTTTTGATCGGTGTTTCGAAAGTTACAGGCGGATTATAGAAATCGAGGAAACGGTAAGGAATACATACCCATTGCAATATATTTCGGCAAATAATGGAAAGTGTTTCGGTCGACTTGTACTTATACACGCTTAAAGAGGATGGAACGAGGATCACAAATATCGCAGGCAGAGCCTTCTAAGTGCATTATTTTCGAAGTTACAGCCACAAAAACCAAAGACTTGATTAAGCGAGGAAGAGCCTTGGTCGACAACTACAACTGAAACAATTTTTTTTTAATGATGGGCTTTCGCTGATAGTCCTATCTTAAGGCACGCGTCGAGAGCTTCAAGAAAATGTATGATTATCATAGGTTTCGATCGGTGTTTCGAAAGTTACAGGCGATTAAAGAAAATCGAGGAAACGATAAGGAATACATACCCCTTGCAATTTATTTCGGCAAGAAATGGAAAGTTTTTCGATCGACTTGTACTTATACACGCCTAAAGAGGATGGAAAGGGCATCACAAAAATCGCAGGCAGAGCCTCCTAATTGGCATTATTTTCGAAGTTACAGCCAAAAAACCAAAGGCTTGATTATTCGAAGATGAGCCTTGGTCGACCACTACAACTGAAACAATTTTTTTTTTTAAGATGGGCTTTCGCTAATAGTCCTATCTTAAGGTACGCGTCGAGAGCTTCAAGAAAATGTGATGATTATCATAGGTTTCGATCGGTGTTTCGAAAGATACAGGCGATTATAGAAAATCGAGGAAACGGTAAGGAATACATACCCCTTGCAATTTATTTCGGCAAGAAATGGAAAGTTTTTCGATCGACTTGTGCTTATAGACGCTTAAAGAGGATGGAAAGGGGCATCACAAAAATCGCAGGCAGAGCCCTCCTAAGTGCATTATTTTCGAAGTTACAGCCAAAAAACCAAAGTCTTGATTAATCGAAGAAGAGCCTTGGTCGACCACTACTACTGAAACAATATTTTTTTTAAGGATAGCTGTCGCTGATAGTCCTATCTTAAGGTACGGGTCGGACAGCTTCAAGAAAATGTATGATTAGCATAGGTTTCGATCGGTGTTTCGAAAGTTACAGGCGATTAAAAAAATCGAGGAAACGGTAAGGAATACATACCCCGTGCAATTTATTTCGGCCAAAAAATGGAAAGTGTTTCGGTCGACTTGTGCTTATACATGCTTAAACAGGATGGAAAGAGGATCACAAAAATCGCAGGCAGAGCTTTCTAAGTGCATTATTTTCGAAATTATAGCCAAAAAACCAATAACTTGATTAATCGAGGAAGAGCCTTGGTCGACACTACTACTGAAACAATATTTTTTTTTAAGGATAGCTGTCGCTGATAGTCCCTATCTTAAGGTACGGGTCGACAGCTTCAAGAAAATGTATGATTAGCATAGGTTTCGATCGGTGTTTCGAAAGTTACAGGCGATTAAAGAAAATCGAGGGAAACGGTAAGGAATACATACCCCCTTGCAATTTATTTCGGCAAGAAATGGAAAGTTTTTCGATCGACTTGTGCTTATACAGGCTTAAGGGAGGATGGGAAAGGGCATCACAAAAATCGCAGGCAGAGCCTCCTAAGTGCATTATTTTCGAAGTTACAGCCAAAAAAACCAAAGACTTGATTAAACGAGGAAGAGCCTTGGTCGACAACTACAACTGAAACAATTTTTTTTTAATGATGGGCTTTCGCTGATAGTCCTATCTTAAGGCACGCGTCGGAGAGCTTCAAGAAAATGTATGATTATCATAGGTTTCGATCGGTGTTTCGAAAGTTACAGGCGATTATAGAAAATCGAGGATACGGTAAGGAATACATACCCCTTGCAATTTATTTCGGCAAGAAATGGAAAGTTTTTTCGATCGACTTGTGCTTATACACGCTTAAAGAGGATGGAAAGGGCATCACAAAAATCGCAGGTAGAGCCTCCTAAGTGCATTATTTTCGAAGTTACAGCCAAAAAACCAATAACTTGATTATTCGAGGAAGAGCCTTGGTCGACCACTAC
Source organism: Anoplius nigerrimus (assembly GCA_914767735.1). NCBI lineage: Eukaryota > Metazoa > Arthropoda > Insecta > Hymenoptera > Pompilidae > Anoplius > Anoplius nigerrimus. Next base: position 480,839 of record CAJZBX010000625.1, read on the forward strand.
TACTGAAACAATATTTTTTTAAAAGATGGGCTTTCGCTGATAGTCCTATCTTAAGGTACACGTCGAGAGCTTCAAGAAAATGTATGATTAGCATAGGTTTCGATCGGCGTTTCGAAAGTTACAGGCGATTATAAAAAATCGAGGGAAACGGTAAGGAATACATACCCCTTGCAATTTATTTCGGCAAAAAATGGAAAGTGTTTCGGTCGACTTGTGCTTATACAGGCTTAAACAGGATGGAAAGAGGATTACAAAAATCGCAAGCAGAGCTTTCTAAGTGCATTATTTTCGAAGTTATAGCCAAAAAACCAATAACTTGATTAATCGAGGAAGAGCCTTGGTCGACCACTACTACTGAAACAATATTTTTTTAAAAGATGGGCTTTCGCTGATAGTCCTATCTTAAGGTACGCGTCGAGAGCTTCAAGAAAATGTAATGATTAGCATATGTTCGATCGGTGTTTCGAAAGTTACAGGCAATTATAGAAAATCGAGGGAAACAGTAAGGAATACATACCCCTTGCAATTTAATTTCGGCAAAAAATGGAAAGTTTTTTCGATCGACTTGTACTTATACACGCTTAAAGAGGATGGGAAAGGGCATCACAAAAATCGCAGGCAGAGCCTCCTAAGTGCATTATTTTCGGAAGTTACAGCCAAAAAACCAAAGGGCTTGATTATTCGAAGACGAGCCTTGGTCGACTACTACTACTGGAAACATTATTTTTTTTTAAGGATGAGGGTTGTCGCTGATAGTCCTATCTGAAGTACGGGTCGACAGCTTCAAGAAAATGTATGATTATCATAGGTTTCGATCGGTGTTTCGAAAGATACAGGCGATTATAGAAAATCGAGGAAACGGTAAGGAATACATACCCCTTGCAATTTATTTTCGGCAAGAAAGAGAAATTTTTTCGATCCACTTGTGCTTATACAGGCTTAAAGAGGATGGAAAGGGCATCAAAAAAAATCGCAGGTACAGCCTCCTAAGTGCATTATTTTCGAAGTTACAGCCAAAAAACCAAAGGACTTGATTATTCGAAGAAGAGCCTTGGTCGACCACTACAACTGAAACAATTTTTTTTTAAGATGGGCTTTCGCTAATAGTCCTATCTTAAGGTACGCGTCGAGAGCTTCAAGAAAATGTATGATTAGCATATGTTTCGATCGTAGTTTTCGAAAGTTACAGGCAATTATAGAAAATCGAGGGAAACAGTAAGGAATACATACCCCTTGCAATTTATTTCGGCAAAAAATGGAAAGTTTTTCGATCGACTTTGTACTTATACACGCTTAAAAAGGATGGAAAGGGGCATCACAAAAATCGCAGGCAGAGCCTCCTAAGTGCATTATTTTCGAAGTTACAGCCAAAAAACCAAAGGCTTGATTATTCGAAGACGAGCCTTGGTCGACCACTACTACTGAAACATTATTTTTTTTTTTAAGATGAGGTGTCGCTGATAGTCCATCTGAAGTACGGGTCGACAGCTTCAAGAAAATGTGATGATTATCATAGGTTTTCGATCGGTGTTTCGAAAGATACAGGCGATTATAGTAAATCGAGGAAACGGTAAGGAATACATACCCCTTGCAATTTATTTCGGCAAGAAAGAGAAAGTTTTTCGATCCACTTGTGCTTATACAGGCTTAAAGAGGATGGAAAGGGCATCAAAAAAATCGCAGGCACAGCCTCCTAAGTGCATTATTTTCGAAGTTACAGCCAAAAAACCAAAGACTTGATTATTCGAAGAAGAGCCTTGGTCGACCACTACAACTGAAACAATTTTTTTTTTAAGATGGGCTTTCGCTAATAGTCCTATCTTAAGGTACGCGTCGAGAGCTTCAAGAAAATGTATGATTAGCATATGTTTCGATCGGTGTTTCGAAAGTTACAGGCAATTATAGAAAATCGAGGAAACAGTAAGGGAATACATACCCCTTGCAATTTATTTCGGCAAAAAATGGAAAGTTTTCCGATCGACTTGTACTTACACACGCTTAAAGAGGATGGAAAGGGCATCACAAAAATCGCAGGCAGAGCCTCCTAAGTGCATTATTTTCGAAGTTACAGCCAAAAAACCCAAAGGCTTGATTATACGAAGACGAGCCTTGGTCGACCACTACTACTGAAACATTATTTTTTTTTAAGGATGAGGGTGTCCGCTGATAGTCCTATCTGAAGTACGGGTCGACAGCTTCAAGAAAATGTATGATTATCATAGGTTTCGATCGGTGTTTCGAAAGATACAGGCGATTATAGAAAAATCGAGGAAACGGTAAGGAATACATACCCCTTGGCAATTTATTTCGGCAAGAAAGAGAAAGTTTTTCGATCCACTTGTGCTTATACAGGCTTAAAGAGGATGGAAAGGGCATCAAAAAAAATCGCAGGCACAGCCTCCTAAGTGCATTATTTTCGAAGTTACAGCCAAAAAACCAAAGACTTGATTATTCGAAGAAGAGCCTTGGTCGACCACTACAACTGAAACAATTTTTTTTTAAGATGGGCTTTCGCTAATGGTCCTATCTTAAGGTACGCGTCGAGAGCTTCAAGAAAATGTATGATTAGCATAGGTTTCGATGGGTGTTTAGAAAGTTACAGGCGATTATAAAAAATCGAGGAAACGGTAAGGAATACATACCCCTTGCAATTTATTTCGGCAAAAAAATGGAAAGTGTTTCGGTCGACTTGTGCTTAAACATGCTTAAACAGGATGGATAGGGCATCACAAAAATCGCAGGCAGAGCTTTCTAAGTGCATTATTTTCGAAGTTATAGCCAAAAAACCAATAACTTGATTAATCGAGGAAGAGCCTTGGTCGACCTATACTACTGAAACAATATTTTTTTTAAGGATGAGCTGTCGCTGATAGTCCTATCTTAAGGTACGGGTCGACAGCTTCAAGAAAATGTATGATTATCATAGGTTTTGATCGGTGTTTCGAACGTTACAGGCGATTATAGAAAATCGAGGAAACGGTAAGGAATACATACCCATTGCAATATATTTCGGCAAATAATGGAAAGTGTTTCGGTCGACTTGTACTTATACACGCTTAAAGAGAATGGAACGAGGATCACAAATATCGCAGGCAGAGCCTTCTAAGTGCATTATTTTCGAAGTTACAGCCAAAAAACCAAAGACTTGATTAAGCGAGGAAGAACCTTGGTCGACAACTACAACTGAAAACAATTTTTTTTTAATGATGGGCTTTCGCTGATAGTCCTATCTTAAGGCACGCGTCGAGAGCTTCAAGAAAATGTATGATTATCATAGGTTTCGATCGGTGTTTCGAAAGTTACCGGCGATTATAGAAAATCGAGGAAACGGTAAGGAATACATACCCCTTGCAATTTATTTCGGCAAGAAAGAGAAAGTTTTTCGATCGACTTGTGCTTATACAGGCTTAAAGAGGATGGAAAGGGCATCACAAAAATCGCAGGCAGAGCCTCCTAAGTGCATTATTTTCGAAGTTACAGCCAAAAAACCAAAGACTTGATTAAACGAGGAAGAGCCTTGGTCGACAACTACAACTGAAACAATTTTTTTTTAAAGATGGGCTTTCGCTGATAGTCCTATCTTAAGGCACGCGTCGAGAGCTTCAGAAAATGTATGATTAGCATAGGTTTCGATCGGTGTTTCGAAAGTTACAGGCGATTAAAGAAAATCGAGGAAACGGGAAGGAATACATACCCCTTGCAATTTATTTCGGCAAGAAAGAGGGAAAGTTTTTCGATCGACTTGTGCTTATACAGGCTTTAAAGAGGATGGAATGGGCATCACAAAAATCGCAGGCAGAGCCTCCTAAGTGCATTATTTTCGAAGTTACAGCCAAAAAACCAAAGACTTGATTAAACGAGGAAGAGCCTTGGTCGACAACTACAACTGAAACAATTTTTTTTTAAAGATGGGCTTTCGCTGGTAGTCCTATCTTAAGGTACGCGTCGAGAGCTTCAAGAAAATGTATGATTATCATAGGTTTCGATCGGTGTTTCGAAAGTTACAGGCGATTAAAGAAAATCGAGGAAACGATAAGGAATACATACCCCTTGCAATTTATTTCGGCAAGAAATGGAAAGTTTTTCGATCGACTTGTACTTATACACGCCTAAAGAGGATGGAAAGGGCATCACAAAAATCGCAGGCAGAGCCTCCTAAGTGCATTATTTTCGAAGTTACAGCCAAAAAAACCAAAGGCTTGATTATTCGAAGATGAACCTTGGTCGACCACTACAACTGAAACAATTTTTTTTTTAAGATGGGCTTTCGCTAATAGTTCCTATCTTAAGGTACGCGTCGAGAGCTTCAAGAAAATGTATGATTATCATAGGTTTCGATCGGTGTTTCGAAAGATACAGGCGATTATAGAAAATCGAGGAAACGGTAAGGAATACATACCCCTTGCAATTTATTTCGGCAAGAAATGGAAAGTTTTTCGATCGACTTGTGCTTATAGACGCTTAAAGAGGATGGAAAGGGCATCACAAAAATCGCAGGCAGAGCCTCCTAAGTGCATTATTTTCGAAGTTACAGCCAAAAGACCAAAGTCTTGATTAATCGAAGAAGAGCCTTGGTCGACCACTACTACTGAAACAATATTTTTTTTTAAGGATAGCTGTCGCTGATAGTCCTATCTTAAGGTACGGGTCGACAGCTTCAAGAAAATGTTATGATTAGCATAGGTTTCGATCGGTGTTTCGAAAGTTACAGGCGATTAAAGAAAATCGAGGAAACGGTAAGGAATACATACCCCTTGCAATTTATTTCGGCAAGAAATGGAAAGTTTTTCGATCGACTTGTGCTTATACAGGCTTAAGGAGGATGGAAAGGGCATCACAAAAATCGCAGGCAGAGCCTCCTAAGTGCATTATTTTCGAAGTTACAGCCAAAAAACCAAAGACTTGATTAAACGAGGAAGAGCCTTGGTCGACAACTACAACTGAAACCATTTTTTTTCAAAGATGGGCTTTCGCTGATAGTCCTATCTTAAGGTACGCGTCGAGAGCTTCAAGAAAATGTATGATTATCATAGGTTTCGATCGGTGTTTCGAAAGTTACAGGCGATTAAAGAAAATCGAGGAAACGGTAAGGAATACATACCCCGTGCAATTTATTTCGGCAAAAAATGGAAAGTGTTTCGGTCGACTTGTGCTTATACATGCTTAAAC